>JAGIQG010000010.1:29502849-29962080 GCA_024679065.1 Sphyrna mokarran
GCAGACTTGGTGAAAGATTATTTCAAGCTGCTCACTATTAAATAGATTGTGACTTTTGTGAAGTAGCCTGTAAAAATCCCTTAACATATACATATATGTCCATGAGTGCCTTCTGAGAAAGAAGCTTGTAGTTTTTATTTCATATAACCAAAATGTCATTCAGTTCCAATTTCAGCATGGTTGATTCTTAATTGTTCTTTAAAAAGAAGCCTAGCAAGCTACATAAATGTATGAAAGCTGGGATGAAAATGAGTGTGCAAAAATGCATCTTGAAAATGAATTAAATAGGATGATTGGGCCATTGTGTCTGTCCTCACTTCCATTGATAAGTTTAAAAAGCTCATGGACTTTACCATTAAGCTTGAGGCCATTCATTCAGGTTGTCACTGCTGTTTCTCTCCTTTTCCCATAGTTGTCATGGCCAAAGCCCAGCTTGGCACCCCCTGTCCTATACTTTTGCTAGTTTCTTACCTACCCCTCTTCACTCCCTGTCAAAGCAGGAGGCCCTATTTTCACAAAATCCAACCACATTCCCTTTCTGACCCTTATGTCAACTGATACTCTCAATGAAGGTTGAGAGGTGACCTGATAGAGGTTTATAAAACTTTGAGAGGAATAGATAGGGTGGATTCTCGGAGGCTATTTCCAGAGCTGAAATGGTCACTATGAGAGGACACAGGTTTAAGATGTTGGGCAGCAAGTACAGAGGAGATGTTAGGGGTAAGTTTTTCACTCAGAGGATGGTGAGTGAATGGAATCAGCTGCCATCAGTGATGGTGGAGGCGAACTCACATTTTAAAAGACTTCTGGATGAGTACATGGGATTGGGAGTTACAGATTGTTCTGTGGCATAGTAGTTATGGGTATGATTGGTGCAATTTATGGGCCAAAGGGCCTGTTTATGCTGTAGTGTTCTATGATATTGTTTGGGTCCCCCCTCTTCCTGCTCCCTTGCTTTCAAATGTGCCATGAAGACTTCTCTCCTTAAAAGATCTACATTTGATTCATTTCTCCTTTGCTAAGCTGCTGTTCCAACCCTGAACTCTTTCCTCTCTAAAATCCTTAAATTTTTGTAGCCTCTCAAATTTGTGCCCATCTTTTCTGCAAGTCTTTCAACATGGTTCCTGAACCTGCTGCAACACACAAAAAGTTGTCTCTGTCATAAATGATATCCTGCATGATTGCAACAATGGTGAATTATTCCTTCTTATCCTTGATCTGTTTGCAGTCTTTGAAATAGTTGAAATCATTGTCCAAAGCAAAAAGTCACGTTCCACATGTATGTTAACACCTCATTACTACTTTTGTTTACCACTCCACTGACTCCAACTTGTCATCCAGTAACTTCCTCCAATTAACAACTGGCTAGACCAAAAATGCTGTGCCCATTCCTACGCCTGGCAACTGACTGAAGCCGCACCAAACTACTCACAATTTATCTGACCCGAAGTTGAGCTTCAGACCCTGTATTCTCTCCATCACAAGACTATCTAACTTCACTTCTATACTGTTGCCTGTTTCATTCCTTCTCTCAGCCCATGTGTTGCTGAAACCCGCATCCTTAAATTTGTTACCCACAGCTTGGACTATCCAATGCTTTCTTGGCTGACCTAACACCTTTCACCCTTCATAAACTTGAGGTCATCCAAAAGCATGCTGGATACATATTAACCTGTTCCAAATCTGATTAAACTTTAAACTTGTGTTCATGCTTCAAATCCCACTATGAACTTGATTCTCAGTATAGAATCCCTATAGTTTAGAAGGAGACCATTCTGCCCATCGCCTCTGCACTGACTCTCCAAATGAGCATTTTACCCAGGCCCATTCATTCCCCTCTATCCACCCTATCTCCATAACTTTGTACAGTTACCATTGGATAACCTACCTAACCTTTGAATACTAAGGAGCAATTTAGAATGGTGAACCTGCAAACTTTCGACTGTGGGAGGAAACTAGGTGCCCAGAGAGAACTCATCCAGACATGGGAAGGACCTGCAAAGTTCACACTGAGTTTATGAAGACCCAGGCCAAAAAGTCCAAGTTTTTCTATTAAAGTCAGCCTAGACCATAAGTTTCATATTTGATTATGACATGGGTTTCACCCAGGTATGATTCAAGTGACCTACTATGAAGCTTCTATCAAACAAAGTTAATTTAAGAACACAGTTAATATATAACAAAATGAATTAGCATAACTTTTACCAATTACAAGAATTAAATCCAACATAGTATAACTCCTAATAGCTAGGTATCTCTGCTATCTGAAGTCAAACATCATCCCACAAGCACACTCCTTCTTCAGACTTGGCACAGAATCAAGAATGCTCACCATTATACCAGATTTGGCAACTTCTTTATCATCTGTTTTGAATTGGTTTTTTTGACTGTTGAATCAATTATCTGAGGGTCCCTAATCTTGGAACTGCATTAGGCCAGATTAAATTTAATAAAGGATACCGGTTGTAGACAATACAGCACCAATAAAATGCTAGGACCAACTTGGAACGTCCTGCAAAGAAACAAGATCAAAATACATTTCTTAAAGGCACAGTATCATCTAGTGTCATCCAAGGCCATGATTTCAAGACCAGAATCAAACCTAGGTCCCTGGTATTGAGAGGCAACAATGTTAACTGGTGTACCACTGTCTCATTATCTCTTTAATCTCCTCTAGGTATACAAACTGTTCAGAGATCCTTGTGGTCTTCCATTATTTGTCTATTGTGTCTCCTCTATTTCCATCATGCCACCATTGACATGGTACTTTCAGTCCTAGGAATGAGGCACTGAAATTCCATCAGCAAACCTATTCACATCTCTACCTCTTCCTTTAAGTAGATAATTTGCTGCCCAAGAGGTTAATTCTTATTTACCTAACTTGAACAGGAATTATTTCAGTTTAATATAAAATTAGGGCTCATGGGTCTGATGCAATATATTAGTATGCATTTAGGATTAGTTAACAGAATACAGAGAGTAAGTGGATCACGTTCAAATTATCTCAAGTTTTCTGTGCAAGTTATTCAGTGAAGAGTGGAATATTCCAAAATTTGAGTTGGGGAAGATACGCCACCACTTGGAAAGGGGGAAATCAAAAATCAAAAATACCTTCCTGTTAGTAAGAGGAGAAGTCACATCTGTTGAAATTAATCCTCCTCCAATCAGTATCAGGAAGAGAATTCCAAAGTGCTTGTATCTAGAGAGAGCTCCTTCTGTTGCCTCCTGTTTGATGGTTGTATGGATTTCAGTAAACCGTTTGATAAGGTTCCCCACAGTAGGCTATTGCAAAAAATACAAAGGCGTGGGATTGAGGGTGATTTTGTGGTTTGGATCAGAAATTGTTAACTGAAAGAAGACAGAGGGTGGTGTTGATGGGAAATGCTCATCCTAGAGTTCAGTTACTAGTGGTGTACCACAAGGATTTGTTTTGGGGTAACTGCTGTTCATCATTTTTATAAATGACCTGGATGAAGACAAAGAAGGATGGGTTAGTAAATTTGCGGATGATACTAAAGTCAGTGGAGTTGTGGACAGTGTGGAATGATGTTACAGGTTACAGAGGGACATACATAAGCTGCAGAGCTGGGCTGAGAGTTTAATGTGGAAAAGTATGAGGTGATTCACTTTGGAAGGAATAACAGAATACTGGGTTAATGGTAAGATACTTGGTAGTGTAGATGAGCAGAGAGATCTTGGTGTTCATGTGCATAGATCCCTGATCTATGCACCCAGGTTGACGGGGCTGTTAAGAAGGCTACAGTATGTTAGCTTTTATTGGTAGAGGGATTGAGTTTAGGAGCCGTGATGTCATAGTATGGCTGCACTTGGAGCATTGCGTTCAGTTCTGGTCACTGCATTACAGGAAGGATGTGGAAGCATTGGAAAGGGTGCAGAAGGTATTTATCAGGATGTTGCCTGATATGGTGGGAAGTCTTATGAGGAAAGGCTGAGTGACTTGAGGCTATTTTCATTAGAGAGAAAGTTAAGAGATGACTTAATAGCATACAAGATGATCAGAGAATTAGATAGGGTGGACAGTGTGAATGTTTTTTCTCAAATGGTGATGGCCACTACGAGGGGACATAGCTTTAAACTGAGGAGTGATAAATATAGGACAGATGTCAAAGGTAGTGTGACCTGGGAAGCAGTAACTACCTTGGTCAATGCCAGAGCAGTGGCCCCTGAACCAGGAAGCAGTGCCTCAAAGCAGTCAATGTCCTCATCTGGGCAGCAAGGGTGAGTGCTGATCCTCAACTTGCATCTTCCCCAAATCTCCCTAGATCCTCCCACCCCTAATACCCTGCATGCTTCCAGCCCCTGACTCCTCAAGTACCTCTTTCCTATCTGCCCCAAAAGCTCCACTGTGCTTGGCCTCTAAGGGACACCACCTGATATTCTGCAGGAGTCATGCCATCTTTTCTTTCTTTCATGTCTGCTTCTGTCACCACAGGAGAAGACCAACTACAAAACCAGAGAGAGGCTGAAGATAGGGAGCCAGCCTTCCGGGTCCTCACCACCTTTGAGGAGCAGGCGCTGTCAGGGGAAGGGGAGATGCTGGCTGTCAGTGATAGCACAGTCGGACTGCTGTCAAGACATGAGCACCTATCAATCCTCCTCTCTCTTTGAAGAAACATTTTGGAGGAATGATCCTGGTGAAAAGGGGCAAGTTTTAAAGGAGGCATGTTTATTTGCTCAGAGATTGTAATGGGTACCTGGAACTCACTGCTGGGGGAGATCACAGAGGCTGATGTGGCAGTGACCTTTAAGGGGCATCTTTACAGCTATGTGAATGGGATGGGGATATAGAGAAATATGGTCTCCGGAAGGGTAGGTAGTTACAAATCAGATCAACAGCCTGGTTGCTGCAGGCTTGGAGGGCTGAAAGGCCTGTTCCTGTGATGTAATTTTCTTTGTGCTTTGTTCTTCGTTCAATGGAGAAATGCAAATCACATGTTTTGCATCCCAGATTCTTCTCCCTCCTTTGCACTTAATCTTCTGCCCTGTGTTTCAGGGACAGAACCGGATGCATCAGAGTCACCTGGACTCCAGACCACTACAGCAGCTCCCACCCATCCTGGACAGGATAGCTTTTAGAAGATATGGCTGAAGGGATCTCCAAGGTGGCACTGTTTTGTCATCATAACTCACTATTCAGATACTGACACACTGGTGGGTCCACTTACTGGTGAGGCTCCCGAGTCACTCTTTGAGCATGACACATCTGCTGATTTACATCGGGTGGAGAAAGGAATGTCTGAGAGTTTTGGCATACAGGAGCCTGCTAGAGGTGAGGATTCAGCAGCCCCAGAGTACCCACTGGGCCTCTGAGATTACTTCTCCTTTAGCTGCTGGAAATGCAGTAACAAAGCCAGGAAATGCTGATGGCCACACTGGACCAACTATGAGGCTGTTGGGAGGAGTCCCAAAGCTTTCAGACAAACCAACTATTGTCTTGTGTAGTTCTCAGGCCAACACAGCAAGGGTGGCATCTATAGTGGAAAGCCTGAGGCAGGGGATCCTCACCAGGAGTGGCAGGCTCCAAGCGATGGCCAAGTCACAGCAGGCTATAGCAGAATCCCAGAGGGCCATGGCTGAGTCACAGAACTACAGCTGAGGGACTGAACAGACTTCTAGAAATTCTGCAGCCATTGGCTGAGGAGCTGCAGAGCTTGTAGGAGACCAGAGGGACAGCGCTGAGACACAGTGGGCTATGGCAGCAGTCCTTGAGAATGTGGCACAGTCACCGAGGGTCTTAAGACATCTGAACTGGTGGAATTGAGAGCTGCTCTCTTCATGTTTAGATTGGAGAGCTGGCAGTTCTTCTGTTGCTCTCATGCTTTCCCCTCTGCATTTTCTTTTATATGGGTGATGACCTATCAAGATCCCTGCAATTGGATTGATCTGAGGTTGTGAATATCATCAAATTTAAATTGTATAGGTTCCTGGTAGCTGAGTGCATGCTTTAAATTGTTTGGGTGAAATTAAAGAAAGGGTTGTCTTGTCAAGGCTACTGCTTGATTTTTGATACAAATGTTTCAGCTTGGATTCTGTATGTACTTTAAACCTTTAAGCACTGAAATATAACACTGCCTTTTAAAGGGACCGCACAATTTTTTTTTCCTCTTTAGCATTTTTTACAATTTTGTACATCTTTACCAACATCGAATTCCAACTTCACAACAGCAATGTCAATGGCAGAGGTTGTGGCCAAGGATTAGCGGGAAGAGATTGGAGGTGGTGGATTGTATGTCCCCTAATTGTAGAATCTTGTAGCAATGAGAATCTGCCTCTCTGCCCTACTTTGTCAGGCCCTTGTTGCCTCTTTCCTCCATTCTTTATTTCCGAGCTACTCCTCAACCTCCTCCTAATCCAGATCTTCACTGGCCCCTTTCTTCTCAGGTGCATCTGGTTCTTCACCCTTCCCACTGTTGTGCCAGGTTGTGAAGCATACAGTAGACCACGACAATGCCTGAGACCCTAAGAGGACTGTATTGGAGGGCCCTGCCAGAGCATCCCAGCAGTGGAAGCATATCTTCTGCAGCCTAGTGCACCATTCCATGATGTGGGTGGCATTGTGGCATGATGGCACAGTGATTAGCACTCTGTCTCACAACACCAGGAATCCAGGTTCAGTTCCAGGTCATTGTCTGTGTCTCCCATGTCCACGTGGGTTTCCTTCGGGTGCTTCAATTTCCTCGAACAATCCAAAGAAGTGAGGATTAGGTTGATTGATCATGTTAAATTGACCCCACTTTCACAGTATTAGCAGAGTAAATACGTGTGGTTGCTGGGATAGGGCCTGGGTGGGATTGTGGTCAGTGCAGACTCAATGGACCAAATGGCTTCCTTTTGCACTGTATGGGTCCAAGATTCTATGATTGGATGGCTGCATAGTCATTATCAGCCAAGCTCTTTCTGGGTAGCCCTCGTCTCCCACAATCCATCTCAGCAGCCTGGTCTAGTCTTTGAGGACCTGGAGATGTCAGAGCTCTGCTGGATGAGGTTATTGTGCACAAGGTGGTGTGTACACAGGCGCGTAATGTTCATTCTGCTTGTACACAATCTGCATGTTCAGGGAATGGAACTCCATCCTGTTGATGAACTATGGTGTGGATGTTTGGGGATTGCAGGGCAACATGTGTACTATTGATTGCCCCCATATATTTGGTATCCCAATGATGGTGGCAAAGCCTGCAGCCCGAGCTTCCTGCTGAGCCTGGCCTATATCAAAATTGATGTACTGTTCTGCCCAGCTGAACAGGATATCTGTCACCTTGTGGACACACTTGTTGACCGAGGATTTCCCAATCCCACAGACACCCCTGCTGGTGGTCTGGAGTGATGTTGGGGGCCGCTGTAACCTTCATCATCACTGACAATGGAAGTCCTCCTATCCCTAGAGGTACTGCAAGGACACAAATGCCACACCACCTTCTTACTGAACTGAAGTCTATGGCAGTGGCACACAGTGTCTGTCAGTCATTGAAGTGCCAGGGTCTCCATTTCCTTTGTGCCTTAGATCTCCTTGGGCTGATGGGGTCCTGCATCTTGCTCCTGACTGGTATGCCCCTGTCCTCCTGCTACAGCCTCTGGCCTGGCTGGCCTTGCAGTGTGCAAATGTCTACCACCTCCTCCTCCACAGCCATAATAGTGACCACCAGGTCTATTGGCTCTATGTTGAAGCCTTGCCTTGAATCATTGTTTTGAGGGGAATGGGGCGAGTGCAAGTAAGAGAGAGAGAGAAAGAGACACGCACAATCATGAGATTATATATCCCAGGACCCATACTGCCTCTCAGCAACCCATGTCCCCATGAGTGTGGACAGTGGCAACCTCATCGGGTTGATGGTCATCACTGCCCCCTCGCCATGGTGAGTACAGAGAGCAAAATGGATATCCCCATTGAGGACCCTTGAAGCAAAGGCATGTGTTCATCCACCTAGATGGGTGCAGTGACTTCCAGGAATGGCTTTCAGCATGGGGCAGAATTTTTTACACAGTAGTGGGTGACTGGAACTCATTGCTGGGGGGAGATAGTGGAAGCCAATTTATGTAGTGACTTTTAAGGGGCGCCTCGGTAGGTAGGTGAACAGGATGAAAGGATATGGTTCCCAGAAAGGTGGGGGGTTTTTAGTTAGATCGAACAGCATGGTCAGTGCAGGCTTAGAGGGCCATAGCCCTGTTTCCTGTACTGCATTTTCTTTGTTTTTCTTTGTTCAGATAGATGGGGCAGGTGCAACCTCGTGATGAGCATGAAATGGGTTCTCATTGGAAGCAGCATTGCAGGATCCATGCAGTGTGAAGAGGGCCACTGTAACCTTCTGAACTTCACACCTGCTGAGCTCCCATGATTGGAGCAGCAGCAACCAGACTTGCTGCTTGTTCCTGTCTGTGAGGCCTGGGATGGAATATCTGTAATCAGCCTGGCCAGCAGACAGGTGACAGGGTAACCCTGGTCACATCACTGAGGTTGGGGGTCCATCTCATTGACTCTCAAGGAGTTGTATTTCAGTGAGCAGTGTGAATGTACGCAACACAATCACCAACCCCAGGCTGCAGAACCACCAGACCAGCATGAGCTCCTCCCTAACCACTGCACACATGCAAGCCCCCCGACCCATCCTGCATCATGGGCATGACTGAGACCCCCTCCTCACTGCAGCCCAGATGTTGGTGCTCAGTGATATTTGTCTCCTCTCTCAACTTTATCATTGCTGCACCTGAACCACACTTATACAGAGCAGCTTTAATACTCACGAGTGTGACTTCTGACTGATGAGTTGGGTAATGTAAGTGAGTTGGGAATGATCGGGTGCTGAGCTCACTAATTATATTGAAATATATTCAAATCCATGATAATGTATGTCCCACCTGTTTTGGAAATGACAAAAAAAGCTAGTAAAATCGCAACCACCGTGAAACTGGGCATATTTCTGAATTTTTTTTTTGCTTTCACATCATTTTTACCACCTTGCCATGCTGAACAACAGGCAGAACGAGGTCATAAGATTGTGCCCTGACAAATGGCCAGAATAATGGAGTGAGCCCTGCTAGTGTCTCAGGCACGTTAGGCACTGCTGTCAGCCCACACAGTGCACTGAAATTGCCTCCATGTGAATTATGCCATTATGGAGTCCTCACCTAAGGTGGCCACAGCTGTGTGCTGCTAACCAGGGGGAGCCACACCTAAATGCTGCTGCTGCACTCGCAGCCAATCATGCCAGGAACATGGTAACACACAGAGCAGCCCCATACCTCACCGAGGGTGACTTGGTATGGCTGCTGGATGCTGTGGAAGAGAGGTGGGCCATTCTGTAATCCTGAGAGAGTAGGAATGTTAATGTGGCCTGGGCAGCTGTGGCCCACTGAAGACTGGTGCCCAATGCCACATGAAAATGAATGACCCGATTTGGCTGCAAAGTTGACTGTCCATTCATCTTGTCATGGCATCGATCCTAACTGTTTATACCTAAAATACCCACAGCAACCCACTCCCTGTCTCACCACAAACTCGTAGCTTCAGACCTCTCGGTATTGCCTCAAGTTCCTCTGGGACCCCCCACATCACAACTCCTGCCTGGCGAGGCACAATGCTGACATGCGACACTTGTCCCCAGAGACTGCAGGAGAGTGTGTCACAGACTTTCCAGCAATTGCCAGGCCACTTGGAGGAATCCCACAGCCTTCAGATGCAAGAAATAGTGCTAACGCTGTGTGGCACAGAGTGGATAGTCAGAAGCTTTTTCTCAAGGTGGAAGAGTCAATTACTAAGGGGCATAGCCTAAGATGTGAGGGGCAAGGTTTAAGGAAGATGTATGAGGTGAATTTTTTTTTACAGAGGGTGATCGGTGCCTGGAACTTCTTACTGGGAAGGCAGTGGAAGCAGATGTGGTAGTGACTTTAAGGGGCACCTTGACAAATCCATGTATAGGATGGGAACAGAGGGGTATTGTCCCCAGAAGGGTAGGAGGTTTTAGTTCAATCGGGCAGCATGGTTGGTGGAGGCTTGGGGCTGAACAGACTGTTCCTGTGCTGCAAATTTTCTTTATTCTTTGTAGGCTTTATTAACTGCTCTCTCAATCTTTCCTATCATCTTTAATGACTTAGACCAAAAGATCGTAAAACTACAGGAGCAGAATTAGGCCATTCAACCTAGGGAGTCTGCTCCACTATTCAATTATAGCTGATATGTTTCTCAATCCCATTCTCCCGCCTTTTCTTCTGGTGTTGAGGCTTCTTACTGTGCTTATCCCAGTCCAACGCCGGTATCTCCACATCATGTATAATTCATCAGCCAGTATCTTTTCAAACATTATTTCTGCAGTTTGTTTAAAATTTGATGGAAGTCTATTTTGAATCTACTCAATCAGTACCTATAGAAAATGTTGCCTTCGATACATGTATTAACGTGTTAACTTGTTCACCATGAAAATATGCTTAAATATTGCCATGTCTTCTGTATATTCATCTTACATTAAATACTGGCTGGATTTGATAAAATTAACGAGGTTGTGGATCTGTTGTCGCTTTCTTGGAAATATCTCTAACAACTTCATAAATGTTTAACTTATATCGGAAGTGCACTGACCGCCAGGGCTACTTACCATCGTTTAGATGCTGAGCAAAGTGACGTAAGGTAACTGACCCCAGCATCAGTTTCAGTAAAGTTCAGTTTCACTTCTTTCCCAGAGAAACTGAAGATACGATGCACATCCTCCCGGGAGTTTGGACGGAGTGCTATCCTCCAAAATTGAATGATAGGAGAATAGAGAATTTATTCAGTTAGAAATAAGTTGTTTAAAATCACAACCAGTCGACAATAATATTGTTATTCGAACTTCCTAACTATGGCGAATATGACAATTGAAATCGTTGCCTTCATGTTATCCGTGTCTGGTTTTATCTTAATCTCTTCAACATTGCCCACAGACTATTGGAAAGTCTCTTCCATCGACGGTACAGTTATCACCACAGCTACTTTCTGGGCTAACCTTTGGAAAACCTGTGTGACTGATTCTACCGGAGTATCCAACTGCAAAGACTTCCCGTCCATGCTGGCACTCGATGGTTCGTGATTTTAACAAATAATCAGTCCGATAAATCCTTTCTACCTCTTGGTCCTCGCCTGTGCTGCTCTGCACTTAGTGCAGGCCGAATGCTATCGAGCAATTATGTTCCTTCGTATACTTTCTGGTTCTATTCTTCTTTCAATTCCTGTCAATCTGTGTGCGAGTCGTATTGTACTTTTTACGTTCTCGAAAAACGTCCTGATTTTGGACATTTTGAAGGGAAGGGACTTTTATTTTGATTTGCTTTGTTATTCTCATATGTATTAATACATAATAAAAAGTATTGTTTCATACGTGTTATACAGGTGAAGTATACCGTTCATAGAGAAGGAAATGAGAGTGTGCAGAATGTAGTGTTACAGTGATAGCTAGGATGTAGTGCAAGATCAATGCAAGGATTTAATGCAAGGTAGGTCCATTCAAAAGTCTAATGTAGAAGCTGTTCTTAGTTGGTTGACACCTGACCTCAGACTTTTGTATCTTTTCCTGACTGAAGAGGGAATGTCTGGGGTGTGTGGGGTCATTAAGTATGCTGGCAATGGGAAGTGTAGACAGAGACAATGGATGGAAGGCTGGTTTGCAAAATGGGCTACTTTCATGACTTTTTGTAGTTTCTTGTGATCTTGGTACAGGAGCCATACCAAGCTGATATACAACCAAAAAAATGCTTTCTATGGTGCATCTGTAAAAGTTGGTGACAATCATAGCTGACATACCAAAGTTCCTTAGTCTCCTGGGGAAAGTAGAGGCATTGATGAACTTTCTTAATATAGTGTTGGCATGGGTGGGCGGGGGAAATCGGGATAGGTTGTTGGTGATCTGGACACCTAAAAACGGTTCTAGTTTGATTTTATCCATTATTGGAGAATGGTTGAAAAATCTTTTCTTTCAAGAAGCAGAAAATGCTAGAATTAGAGGCATCTGAATTAAAAAATTGGGTTGGTATTAAGTTTCCGGTTGTTCTTTACAATGGGTAAACATTTTCTCAAAGTGCTATGAACGTGTGGTATGTGCAGGAATATGCAGATTGCTGATATTTGCAGTCTCTCGTCATTTTACAATTTCCCTCCGTTCTTCCAACTTTCTATATCATAATGTAACATAAGTATTCCTCGTATTATTATAAAACGTATTTTGCAGTATTTTATACACTGCAAATTATACACAATGTATGATGCAACTTGTATTATGCACTGTGTATTATACATCTTGTACACCCTGTGTTAAAGCTTATAAGTGCTATCCACTTTGTTATACATCTTGTATTATATACCGTGTAATATACATTTTGTATTATGCACTTTGAATTAAAGCCAGTATATTGTACACTACATACTTGTATTATACACTCTATTATATACCATGTATTATATACCTTGTATTGTACAACCAAATCCTTCTTATCTGAAGCAACACCTTTTCTCGTGTGTACCCTTTCCATCTAGTGAGATTTTCTCCTTAATGTTTATATTTTACCTTTCATTTGTTTTTTTTTCATCACAGTTTAACTCTGCTGTTTTCTGGAATATTCTCAATATTACTCCCTTCCTTTATTTCCTAATATTAACATTTCAGTCGTGAATATATTTCTCAATCTTACAGATTTTGAACAGATCATTTTGATATTACTTTTCTGTTAGGATCACATCATTGTTTCTCCATTAATACCGGCCAGAAATATGTGTACTTGCGCAATCCACTGACAAAAACTAAATTGCTCGCTTCATTCCATGAAACTATTTGAACAAATTAAAGTAAACGCTGTTGGTCTTATCCCCATTCATCAGAGGAACATTTAGTTCTGGATTTTGATCTATGCTTATCTGAAATTTCACTTCATTAATGGTAATCTGGTTATTTTGCATCTCCATGAGATCTTATCATTAAACACTGCAGCGTTGTGTTCACCATGTCTTTCTCCAGAGACTGCAAACCTTTCTGTTTAAATGGAAGTACCTTGTTCGTGGTTACCCTAGCCATTTGTTTAGGTCCATTATCCTTGCACCAGTTTCAAAACAGACGAAAGAGATCACAGAGTCATGAGATTTGCCTGTTGGTGTAGTTCCCGGTCTCAACATGACTTACCTTTGTAGAACAGAGCCAGCCTTGTCCTTACAAACAAAATCATTTCCATATCGACAAGCATATTGTTCTTGTGTACACACTGAAACTAAACTCATTGGGTAAATGTATCGTAATCGATACATTTGCTGCACCGATGTTGTATTATCTCAGTTAAAATAATCCCACCCAGTTTTTTTCCTCCCGTTTCTCACCATCCCCTCGACAATCTGTTAACACAAAAACTAATAGCTGGTTGAATAGAAATTGTTTTGCAACCATCGGGCAAGAGGAAAGTTAATTAGCTGCGTGACAAATGACGAAATGGGATTTTTTTTCTCCATGTTAAGGCCAGCAAAATTATAAAAAAAAAACATATTCTGTGTTTCGCCAGATACAGACGCGCAGTAACGCTGTATCTGATCAGAAATCATAAGTATTTATTAAAATTGGATTGCACTTTTATTTATTTATAATGCATAGTGACTTATTTTTATGAGCTTTTAAGAATAACAACCCGGAGGAATATGTGGATGTGAACAAACTTCCACATTCATTTGGAGCATATTTAGTACTGAGCTATGGTTATTCAGGTCAAATTGTTTCTCGTCAGGCGAATTTCGTTTACCTTTTTTCTATTCTTAATGTTGCCTCTTCTAAAGTTAACTTCATTAGATATCCCAGGTTCTAGATACTGTGAACAGAGCTGAAGCATCAAATAACCGCAGTTAACTCTCTTCATCGATATAGGGATCTGATAAATTCATACTGAAATCCCTTGTAAACGTATTGAAACAAGTGATCTAATCTTCCTACTGAATAGCAATGTGGCTTAATATTCGAGTTTAACTATAAATTTTCCCCTTCGCAATCTATTTCAAAGAACAGATTTTTAATTTGTTATTCTACCATACTTTAAATAGAACTTTTAAAAATATGTATTGGATTACATTTAAGGATCGGAGATCTTAAACTCAAACCATGCCAAGACATTTTAATGGTATTTTGAAGCCTTTATTAAACTGAGAGCAGAGATGACAATACTTAAGGTAAGAAAATTAGTTCACTAAAACACAGCTAAAAATCGTATATTTCTAAATTTGAGATTTCACATGGCTGTTCTAAAATACCTAAATATTCCTATCACCGTTCAAAGGAAAAGGCTTTTTCTGATTTTGCACTTCCAGGGAATAACAGCCTGACTTGGTAAGAAGCTTAGTTCACAATTTGGGGAATAGATTTTATGCAACTATGAAGTAAATTTACACAATTATGGGGAGGAGAGAAGGCACGGCTAAAGGGTTCAGTCGCGATGGGCCGAATGGCGGAGTTCTGCATTGTAGGGATTCTGAGATAATTGGTGAAATAGCTAGATTAGAAATATGACAGTACTTTTACATTGCTATTTCTATATAATTAACTTGTAACTGTTTCGAGACTACCTAAGCAGCTTTATTGACCCTGTTGACTGACGTAATTAAAGCAGGTTTAAAATCGAAAGGTGAAACTTCTGCGCTTGCGTGATTAGATAAATCTTTTATCTTATATTTTTGAGTATTCTAGGACTATCCAGGTTATTTTTATTTTATGTAAATATTCAACGAATTTCCTTGGAAACGTGTCATAAATCTAAACTTCTGTCACTTCCCGAAGTATTTTGATTTCATGGTTAGATGTGTCAAAGAGTCAATTGGCTACAAATGCTGACAGTAAAACTGACCTGTGTCATATAATCTGCTTCAATTGTTTATCTTTGATTTAAGAAAAACCGCTTTACCTCCCAACAAGCAGAAAATTGAACATTAGCGAGGGGAGCTGCTTGGGATTTAATTTCCTTTCGCCTTATATTAACAGAAAAACACCTTGTTTCTCTTTTGTTAAAAATATGTAAAATTACGTTTTGTGACCTTTTTAGAATATTTCAGTTTGTGAGTTTAGTGAGACTTGGATGTAGTCGTAATAGATAAGCCGAATAATATTAGCTTCCTGGTGGAATTTACATAAATTAAACGCCAGGGCACAATAGAGCTTTTCCTTTCCTAATCAATTAAACATGTTTTCCAAAGTTGTTTTAAGAATTGAAATTTATCTATAAGTCCTGATATAAATGGCTATAAAAGCCACACTTATTGACATTTTTAAAGAGTGGGCTACCGCCCAACTAAGCTATACAGATAGATGTATTCCTAAAAACCACCACTGTTGAACTTCAGTAAAATACATCCTTTCAAATTTATAATTTATAATTGGATTTTCATTAAATATTGATGTCAATCCCTAGTCCTTGAAAGAACAGTCCTACATTCCAGCTTCCCCGCACCCGATAACAATGCAAAACAGTCCTTTTCAAGTTTGTATCCAATTGCCTTTCGAAATACCTTATGGAATCTGCTTCCACCTTCTGTAAATTAAGTCTTCCAATTTTCCCTTTGCCAATTATTTTAAATAATCTTTGGTACTGATTTCTGCTAGAATAAACAGCTTTTATCTACTTGTTGTACCCTGCAGTAGATGACATGTCCACACGGAAAATGGAGCAAAGGTTGCAAGAGGGCAAACCTTCTGCCAATATGACAGACAGAACTTCAGTGTGCATACCCACTGGTATTTTCCTGCATGTTATCCATTGAATCCTCATCAGCGTCTGTCCAGTAAACCTCATCTGTGATTAAAACCTCCAGTGACCTAGCAATGCACTATCCTTTTATATCCTTTGCATCTGGCTTGGCTGCACTCACTCATGTCAGGTGACTCACATGTATTGAGCCCAAGTTGATACTTGCTTCCAAAATATTTGTAATCATAGGATCATGGAATTTCAACAGTACAAAAACAGGCATTCAGCCCATCAAGTCTGAACTGACTCCTGAAGGAACATTCTGCCCAGTCCCTCCCCTCTTAACCTCATAATCCCATACATTTACCGTGGCTAACCCACCTAGCCTACACATCTTTGGACTGTGGGAGCAAACCAGAATATCCAGGACAATCCACACAAGCTCAGGAAGAAGATGTAAAGGCAAGAATTGAACCCTGGTCCCTGGCACTGTTAACCACTGTGCCATCACTGGCACAATGCTAATTCAAATTGGTTGCTGTAATTACCAAAACAAATGGGGATCTTTATTAGTGCTATGTATGATGGTACTGTGCCTTTAAGAAATATATTTGGATCATGTTTCTTTGCAGGATGTATCTGTAGACCGTGGCAATTTGTTGCATGATGTTTTGTAGCCAGTGTCCTTTGTTGCAGAGGCAGTATAATTGATATCGTGTTGATTTTAATCTGAATGAATGAATGAGGTGTTTTGTTGTTTTAATGGTTCCTTAGAATTGCAGAGTGATATTTGTTTGGGAGTGATTGACAGGGTTAGGAATAGCTCTGCTTCACAGAAAAGTCTAGTTTTTAGTTCCACTCTTCAATAGTAGCTTGAAATAAGGAAAAGCAACAGTGTTTTTTATTCTCTCTCTGGGCTTGGAGTTTCTGTTTTCTGTGTGGCTGTTTTTAGGAAACTGTCTGAGACTCAGTTTACTTCTCTGAAGTTTTGCTGTCTTAAGGATATCTTTCTGTGCAAATAGCTGGCTTGGATTTCTGTTCATAGGTGTTACAAAACTAAAAATCCAGCACCACATGAACATAATTGTTTTTTGAGTCTGAAGAAAGGTATGTGTCTGTGGAATGGTGTTTAACTTGGAATAGCAGAGTAAACTAGCTGTTCGGAGTTGTACTCTATCATGTTTAAGTCTTGGAATTAGTAAAAGTTATGTTAACTTTTTTGTTAGATTTTAACTGTATTCCTAAACTTGTTTGATAAAAGTTTCCTTGTAGGTCACTTGAATCATACTCAAAATGAAACCTCTTATGCTCACTTGTGGTAAAATCAAACATAACACGCAGGATATAGGCTAACTTCATTCATAAAACACCTTGGTTTCTGTGTCTTAAACATGTGTTATTAAACTCCTCCTTCTGAGGATCCTGGGGTTCAGCACCTGGTGATTTGTGGATGCCTGAATGCAGATAATCAGTTGATGTGAGGGGAGCAGCTTCTTGCTTGTAGAATAGTCAAGTAAGTTCCTATAATTTGACAACAAATTGAATGCTATGTGGAAGAGTTGGGAGTGTCAAGGAGATTGGGGAGAGTTGAAGATGAGGTTTGTGGGGAAATTTAAATGGAAGCTTGGAGAGGTTTGAGGGTGAATGGGGAGATTGGAAGGAAGGTTGGATGAGGTGGTGAGCATTAGGGGAAGGATGGGGAAAGGTTAGAGGGGGTTTAGGGAAATATTGGAAAGGGTTAGGGGGCAAGTTTGAGAGATGTCTGGGGAGGTTAGATGATGTATTGCAGAGGGAACCCTGCAGGAGTGGGAGAGAGGGGAAGTGGGGTGGGGCAAAATCCAGCTGGAGCAGGAGAGATGGAGGGATGTGTCCAGCTAGGGTGGGAGAGTGGAGGGATGTAGGAGCCCTGCTGGGGTGGGAGAGCAAAGAGGATGTGGCAATGTCACTGGAAGGGTCCTGACATCCATGGGATGAGTGGAGTTGATCTCAATGTGGTTGGGGTGTGTCCCCCTCTCCCAGCAGAGTCCTGGCACTGGTGCCCTGCTGCATTTCCTCATGGGGACTGTATGGGTCTGCTCAAAGCAGCTTGGGAGAGGTTTGGGGGGGGGCTTCAGTAGTCTCACCACATTTGGCAGAAACAATACATGATTCTCATCAGGCAGGACCTCGGTTGAGTGTGGAGACCAAATACTTCAGAGCTGCAGTCCAGCAAGGAGCAATGTGTGGATATTGTAACTAAGAAGGAGACTCAGCTGAAGAAGGAGCAACACTCTGAAAGCTCATGCTACCAAGTAAACCTGTTGGACTTTAACTTGTGAGACTTCTTACTGTGCTTACCCTAGTTAACTCCATATCATAGAATAATGCAGCTAGCTGCACATCACTGCATCTGGGTGTTCGTGTAGAAACATGGAAGCAGGATGGGACCATTTGGCTCTTGGAGCCTGCTTCGCTATTCATTTTGATTGGATTTCCCTTGCATTAAGTTGATCTTTCTCTACACTCTAGCTATGACTGTACTCTCATTTGCACTCTCATTTTCTTCTCTATGAACAGAATGTTTTGTATAGCATACAAAAAAAAAATACTTTTCACCATGCTAATACATGTGACAATAATAAATTAAATCATTATGATCATGGCTAATCATTCAATTAAGTAGCCTGATCCTGCTTCTCCCTCTCTCTTTCCGCTCCACCCTGCCCTGCTCCCCCCATATCCTTTGAACCCCTTCACTTTAGGTGTTAGATCTGTTTTTGGAAAACATTGTGTTTTCAAAACAGGTGCAACAGAGAAAGCATTCTTTCTGATTGTACCGTAGTTTGGCTCCTGCTCTGCCTAAGACTGCAAGGAACTACAAAAGATGAGAATGTAGCCCAATCCATGATGTAAACCAACTTCCCATCCATTGACTCTGTCTACACTTCTACTGCCTTGGCAGAACAGTCAGCATAACTAAGGACCCCACATACCCCAGACATTCTCTTTTCCGTCTTCTTCTGTTTGGAAAAAACGAACAAAAATCTGGGGTCACCAAACGACTCAAGAACAGCTTCTGATCTGCTGCCATCAGACTCTTGAATGAACTTACCTTATATTAAGTTGATCTTTCTCTGCACCCTAACTATGACTGTAACACTACATTCTGCATTCTCTTGTTTCCTTCTCTATGAATGATATGCTTCATCTGTATAGCACGCAAGAAATAATACTTTTAACGGTATGTTAATACATGTGACAGTAATAAATCAAATCAAATAGTGTTGGTATAGGGGGACCAGGACATGTTGGTGATCTGGATACCTAAAAACTTAAAGCTCTTGACCCTTTCTACTTCATCCCCATTGATGTAGACAAGGGCATGTTCTCCTTTATGCTTCTGAAGTCAATGACAATCTCCTTCATTTTCTTTGACATTGAGGGAAAGATTACTGTTGCTGGATCAGTTCACCAGATTCTCTATCTGATTCCTGTATTCTATCTTGTCATTGTTTGAGATCTGACCCACTACGGTGGTGTCGTCAGCAAACTTGAAACCAGGTGTATAAGGAATATGGTAGTGGGCTGAGAACACAGCCTGGTGTTGAGGAAGATTATGGAGGAGGTGTTGTTGCCTATCCTTACTGATTGTGGTCTGTGAGTTAGGAAGTTCAGGATCCAGTCACAGAGGGAGGAGCTGAGACCCTGGCCATGGTGTTTGAGGATGAGTTTCGTAGGAATAATAATTCTAGGTGCAAGTGATATTCACAAGGCCAGACCATTGGATAGCTGACTTTGGGGAACAGAGAATAGCCTTGAAGCAGATGGATTATGATAGAAGAATGGAACTCAGTCAGAGCCTAGAGGAGGTACAATGAAAGCCACTTATCCGCAAGGCCCTCGCTGAGCAGATAATTTGTCTGTTTAAAATGTGATTCCATTATCTGGACAGATCAGCTTGCACTCTACAATGAATGCCCAGCAGATTGCCATTCATTTTCTGCATTGCACAACCTGATCTTTGAGAGAGAGAGAGAGGGAAAGACCTGGAAAAGGATAATTTAATGGAGACAGCTCCATGCTTTGAGGAGAGTGAGCTAGGCCAGCCAATGTACATGCTGGCCTGTGTGATGGTCTGGAAATGCAGGAATCAAGATATTGAAAAGATTGCAATAATCTCTCTCCAACAAAACAACACTTCATTCTAGTCTCTGTCTCATGAACATAAGGCCATGTCTGCTAAGATCAATGTAGAGACAATAAATAATGCTAAATAGAGGGACACATTTGAACATAAACTTCAGAAACAGCATACAGTAAATCTAATTAAAACTCATCGCATCACACATAGATATTGCACGAATGCAACTCAGAGCATCATATGAAATTAGCACTCATTTAATTACAAGATGAATCAACATTCATCAATGCTCTCAAATATGAAAAGCACTCATGCAAACCTATATGTGACTTTTAATTCTCTTTTTAATTCCCTTTCAGGTGTCATGGCATGGTGCACCTCCCTGGCTGCAAGCTGTGCTAGAGACAGGTTGCTGCCCCTTGGCCTGGAATGGCTGGGCTGTGCACTCTCCGATTGCCTGACACTGTGGGTTCTAGAATGTTGGCAGGAAGTTGTACTCAGAAGCATTTATGCCAATGGTAGAAGAAGTGCTGCTCTCAGTAGAAATGCACTGAGAGGTGTCCCTGATGGTGTCAGAAGCTGCACATGTGTTGTCCTGAGGTCTATTTGGCTTTTAGTGTTTTTCTGAGAGGACCAATACCATGATGTCGACCTGGCTTTGGGCATTAGAGACAAAGCAATGGAATGCATATCAGAATAAATGCCCAGTATCTAATCAGTGAACTGCTAGTTTTGGCCCTCAGAGACAATTGCCAGTCTTTCAATAGAGGAAGCCACATGTTCTGTTGAGTAATTGATTGAGTGTTCATGTCCTGATGGATTCTCCCACTGGTGCCTCATGCTGTACACCTAGCACTCTCCGCCTGATGAACAACTCCAAAGGCTTGGGGTTCAGCATTGGCCAACGTTAGCACTCCTCTTTTTGTAACGCAACCTGTTAAATTTAATGTATTGTTCATATTGGTTTAGTTATATTAGTTATGTTTAGTTATATTGGAAAATTAAGTATCTGTGTCATTTTACCAGTGCAAATCAAGTTTGGAACTACAGGCCAGTAATCTCATGTCAGTGACGGGGAAACTATTGGAGAAATTTCTGAAAGAGAGCATCTATCTTCACTTGGAGAGGCAAGGCTTGATCAAGGATAGCCAGCATGGCTTTGTCAGAGGGGAGTCCTGCTAACAGATTTGATTGAATTTTTTGATGAGGTAACCAGGCGTGTAGATGAGGGTAGTGCAGTTGATGTAGTTTCAGCAAAGCCTTTGACAAGGTCCCACATGGGAGACTTGTAAAGAAAGCAATGCACTTTGGATATAGAACAATTTGATATAAAGGATTCAAAATCGGCTCAGTTGTAGGAGACAGAGGGTGATAACAGAAAGCTGCTTTAGTGACTGGAAGTCAGTGTCCAGTGGCAGACCACGGGGATCTGTGCTAAGTCTCCTATTAGTCATCATTTTAAATAAAATGACTATGTGAGGGATAGGATTAATAAGTTGATGTAAAGATTGGCCAGGTGGTTAGCAATGGGGCTGGAGTATCTTGGACTACGAGAAGATATAGGAAGGACATAAGCTCAAGGTGAGGAGCAGGAGGTTTAGGGGAGATGTGAGGAAAACCTTTCTACGTTTCTGGACCTGGGAAGGTGTCCACTTTTAAGCCTGCCATTATCTCCAATATCTTTTCCTTCCCTATGTCAATTGTATCAATAACCTCACAGACTTTTTCTCTATGAATTCAACACTTTCATTTTCATTCTCATGGGTGAAGACAGATGTGAAATATTCATTCCACACTCTACAAATGTCCTCTGACTCCATTCAAAGTTTACCCCCTTAGTCCTAAATGAGCCCAACTCTTTCCCTGATTTCTTTTTCCCATTGATATATTTATATAATATCTTGGGATTTTCCCCTACTTCTACCAGCCAGAGCTTTCTCATGTTTGCTCTTTGCCTTCCTAAGATCCACCCTACACTTTCTGATCTCCCAAGAGTGCTGATGGAACTGCTGTGAAACAATTTCATTATGTTGAAGAGCCAAACAATAAAAAATGACTATTTCTGTAAAAGGTACAAGCATGCAAAAATAACTTATAGAAATCTATTTTAACATGTGCATGTTTACATTAATTATAAAGTTATCTTATTAAAAACATACTTGGATCTTACCTTTCTGTTGTTTTAAGGGGAAGAGTATTGCTGCTCCTTGGCTCAAATGAGAAGAGCCCTGCTTCGTCTTTCTCTTTCTCTCTCACACTCTCGGAGACACACACACACAAGCAAAATCAATATGCACCCACACAGACAAATCATCAGCCCTCACTCTCTCATCTGGTGATTTCCACTCACCCTGCACACCAACTCTCCACCCATTTTTCTTTTCTCCTTGCTACATTCTCACTCTTTCTCTGAGTCCTGCTCTCCGCGTAGCTGTGAGTAACCACCCCTCCCCCCCACCCCCCCATCCCAATGCCTGTCAGGGTTGTGCCAAACCTCCAAATTAGAATAAGTATTCAGTGGAGCATGTTGGACATTAATAAAAATAGATGTTTTCTCAATTATTATTTAGTTACTTTTGGGATCAAGGAGTATTATTGAACGAAACATTAGTTCAACTGGAAAGTAGGGAAATCAGGAAAACAGGAATGCAAAATGATTAAACAGAAAGAAATACATTCACAAAGATCCCAGAAGGGTTCAAAGTTAATAAGGAGGATGTGTTGAACAGACCCATTTAATAGTTATAATATTTAAATTTGATGAAGCACCTGGACTGGATGAGATGAATCAAGGATATTGAAGGAAGTGAAAGAGGGAATTTTAGGGGTACTGGTCATAATTGTCCAGTCTATTTGAGACTCGGGAGATGTTCCAGAGGACTAGAAAATTGCAAACATTACTCCATTTTTTGAATAGTTTTGTAAGGTTAAGTCCCACAATTACAGACCGATCAGTTTAACTTCACTAGTGTGGAAGCTTCTCAAAACACTTATTTGGGATAATTAAATATAAAAATGTGGATTGATTAAGAAGAACCAGCATGGATAGTTAAATAGAGTCATAGAGGTTTACAGCATGGAAACAAGCCCTTTGGCCCAACTTGTCCATGCCATCCTTTTTTTAAACCCCTAAGCTCGCACCAATTGCCCACATTTGGCCCATATCCCTTTATACTTATCCATGTAACTACTGCAATGCTTTTTAAAAGACAAAATTGTACTCACTTCTGCTATCTCTGGCAGCTTTTTCCAGATACTCACCATCCTCTCTGAGAAACAATTGACCCTCTGGACAATTTTGTATCCTCTCCTCTCTCACCTTAACCTATGCTCTCTAATTTTAGACTCCCCTACCTTTGGGAAAAGATATTGACTATCTAGCCATGCCCCTCACTATTTTATAAACCTCTATAAGGTCATCCCTCATCCTTCCACAATCCAGAGAAAAAAGTCCCAGTCTATCCAGCTCTCCTTATAACTCAATCCATCAAGTCCCAGTAGCATCCTACTAAATCTTTTCTGCATTCTTTCTAGTTTAATAATATCCTTTCTATAATAGGGTGACCAGAAGTGCACACAGTATTCCAAGGGTAGGCTTACCAATGTCTTGTACAGTGTCAACAAGACATTCTAACTCCCGTATTCAATGTTCTGATTGATGAAACCAAGCATGCCAAATGCCTCCATCATTCTGTCCAGCTTTGACTCCACTTTCAAGGAGCTATGAACATGTATCCCTCGATTTCTCTGTTCTGTAACTCTCCCCAATAGCCTATCATTAACTGAGTAAGTCCTGCCCAATTCAATCTACCAAAATGTATCACCTCGCATTTGTCTAAATTACACTCCATCTGCCATTCATCAGCCCACGGCCCAATTGATCAAGATCCCATTGCAATTGGAGATAACTTTCTTCACTGTCTACTATACCACAAATTTTGGTGTCATTTGCCAACTTACCAACCAGGCCTCCTATATACTAATATCATTAGTATAAATGACAACAGTAGAGCCAGCACTGATCTCTGAGGCACACTGCTGATCACAGGCTTCCAGTTTGAAAAACAACCCTCTACAACCACCCTCTGGTCTTTATCAAGAATGTAAAGATTGAGGAGGATCGTGACAGACACCTCCAGACACTGAAGGATGCACTCGTGAGAACAGGATATGGCGCTCGACTCATCGATCGACAGTTCCAACGTGCCACAACGATAAACCGCACTGATCTCCTCAGAAGACGAACACGGGACATGGTGGACAGAGTACCCTTTGTTGTCCAGTACTTCCCCGGAGCGGAGAAGCTACGACATCTTCTCCGGAGTCTTCAACATATCATTGATGACGATGAACATCTCGCTAGGGCCATCCCCACCCCCCCCCTTCTTGCTTTCAGACAACCGCACAACCTCAAACAGATCATTGTTCGCAGCAAACTACCCAACCTTCAGGAGAACAGTGACCACAATACCACACAACCCTGCCACAGCAACCTCTGCAAGACATGCCGGATCATAGACATGGACGACATCATCAAACGTGAGGATACCATTCACCAGGTACACGGTACATACTCTTGCAACTCGGCCAACGTTGTCTACCTAATACGTTGCAAGAAAGGATGTCCCGAAGCATGGTATATTGGGGAGACCATGCAAACACTACGACAGCGGATGAATGAGCATCGCTCAACAATCACCAGGCAAAACAGTTCCCTTCCTGTGGGCGAACACTTCAGCAGTCATGGGCATTCGGCCTCCGACCTGCGGGTAAATGTTCTTCAAGGGGGCTTTCGTGATACACGACAGCGCAGAGTCGCTGAGCAGAGACTGATAGCCAAGCTCCGCACACATGAGGACGGTCTTAACAGGGATCTTGGCTTCATGACACACTATCTGTAACCCCCGTAACTTGCCTGGGTTAGCAAAAAACCTCACTTACTGTGCTGTCTGGAGAAAATACACAACTCTCTAACAATGCTCAGGATCCCCTTCACACACATTGTTAGCCACTTTAACACTTGAATAGCAGGTTAGATGTAAGGATTCGCATTCTAATCAGCAATCTCTGACTGTCTGTGCTGATGTGTGCTATTGCAGACCAGAACACTGCACTTGCCTGATGAAGACACAGGAGTGTTGAAAGCTCGCTATTTTACTATCAAATAAATCGGTTGGATTAATAATTGGTGTTGCTAAATTCTTACTGAGTTCTTTATCAAGAAGCCAATTTTATATCCATTTAGATATCTCACCCTGGATCCCATGAGATTTAATCTTACTATGAAGTATCTTGTCAAAAGCCTTGCTAAAGTCCATGTAGACAACATCAACTGCATTGTCTTCATCTATCTTCTTGTTTACCCCTTCAAAAAAATTTAATCAAATTTGTAAGACATGATTTTCCACTCTCAAAGCTATGCTGACCCCCTAATCAGTCCTTGCCTCTCTAAATGCCTGTAGATCCTGTCTCTCAAAATACCTCCCAACAACTTACTCACCACAGATGTGAGGCTCACTGGCCTGTAGTTCCTAGGCTTTTTCCTGCAGCCCTTTTTAAACAAAGGCACAACATTTGCCTCTCTCCAATCTTCAGGCACCTCACCCATGACTATCGATGATAAAAGGGGAAATTGTGTTAGCTATCCTGTTGGAATTCTTTTAAGCAGTAATAGAAAGGGTTGTTGAGGGTAATGCTGTTGATATGGTGTAAGTGGACTTTCAAAAGGCATTTAATTCAGTGCCTCACACCAACTTGTGAGAAAATTTATACTTCATGAAATTAAAGGAACAACAGCAATGTGGATACAAAATTGGCTAAATAATAGAAAGCAGAAGTAATGGAGAATTGATAATTTTCAATGGGGTTCCACATGGATTGGTATTGGGACTCTTGAGTGTGTGTGTATATATACAATATATATATATATATCTATATATATAATGATCTAGATCTTGGTGTACAAGAAACAGTTTCAAAGTTTGTGAATGACTCAAAATTTACAAGCATTATAAATTGTGTGGAGAACATTGTAGAATTTCAAAAGAAAATAGATAATTCGGACTGGGCATACATGTGGTATGAAGTTTAATGTAGAGAAGTCTGAGGTGATACATTTTGGTAAGAAGAATGTGATAATACAAAATAAGGAGTAAAATTCTTAAAGGAGTGCAGGAGCAAAGGGACCTGAGTGTGCATGTATATAGATCAATAAAGGTGGCAGAACAGATGGAGAGAACATCTAATAAAGATATAGTATTTGGGGCTTTATTAATAGGGCACAGAGTACAAAAGCAAGGGGATATACGTCAGCTGAAATATTGTGTACAATTCTGGATGCCACATTCTTGGAAGGATGTGAAAGCATTTATGTTATAAAATGAAAAGGCGATATCCTGATTAATTTTGACCAGTTTGCAGTAACCTTTTTTAAATCAGCTGCTTACATGTAGAGATAGACAAAGTGGACACAAGTTAGGTGAAAGTCCAACACAGCTTTATCAAGGAAAAACAGTACTCAATCTCTTCACAGGACAGTTTAGAAAACAATCCCAAATCTACTTTTAACATGCACTTCTGAGGATTCGCTACACCCTATCTGTACCCTTTCACTGTATTTGAATAGTTTATCTGCAAAGACTGTAATATCCATTCAACAAAAACTGGGACAGGCTGTTCCTCAGTTGCTGAGAGTTGGCTTTTTTAATTGCAGTTTGGGCTTTCCCTCTTGTCGAGGGCTGGTTCTGATCTTCTGGTCATCTCACTGGAGTGGTCTGCTCGGTCTGAGCAGTTTGATGATGCTCATCATCAAATATCTCAAGGAGCTGAGATGCTATGCTGCTCAGCTGCCAGTCAAAGGTGCGTTCTGGAAATGCTGTTGAAAAAAGTGCAACAATGCAGAGAGTGATGACTCCAGGTTGCTCTTTTCATGACCTGCTCCAAGATTCTGTGTCTTGTGTTCAATCCTTGTCCCATTATGCCTCTGGTTTCCTTTTCAGCTGGGTGCCACCAATGTGTGTAACACTCTTCTAACAAAGCAAGGAGGTGTAAACAACAGTTTGTTCTAAAACAATGTGGCTTTTAGCACCTGGTCAGGCAGTTCCAGCCTGTTTGATTTTGATGGGAAGTTGGTTGTCCAAGGCCTGGCTGCATGAAAACTGTTCCAGTTCTGTTTGTAAATTGCAGAGCCTGACTGGGTTTAAACTTGGCTTTCACACTACAGTTTTATTCATACTCATGAAAAAAATCAATATTTCTATAACAATCTGGCATGTCGTGGGTCACCTGACCACAAGAGAGAGTAACTGCAGAAGAGGTTTACAAGAATTGTTCCAGGGATAAGGAACTTCCTTTATAGAACATTATATTATAAGGAAAAATTGGAGAGATTGGGACTGAATTTCTTGGAATCACGAGGATGCTACATCGAATAGAAAGGGAGAAACTGTTCCAATTCATCAAAGGATCCAGAATGAGAGGGCACAGATTTAAATAAGCAAATGTGATGTGAGAAAGAAGTTTTTCACACTAAGTGGTTTGGATCTGGAATATCCCGCTTGGAAATGTGATGGACGCAGGTTTATGCAAAGCATTCAAGAGGGCATTAAATGATTATTTGAATAGGAAAAATATGGGGGAGAAAGTAGAGGAATAACACTAAGTTATAATGCTCATTTGGAAAGCCAGATGTAAATATAATGGGTCAAATGGCCTCCTTCTGCATTGTAACACTTCTGTGATTCTGTGACATCTGGCTATACTTACCTATAATCTTAAATATACTGGTTGCTGAAAAAGATTTTTCAACACAGTGCAGAGATACTGCAAAGTTGTACAGCATATTACAGAGCCTAAATAATACAATGGCAAGCTAAGAAAAGAGAGGCGTATGATAGATCAAAGCAGCTGGGAACGGAGACAGCTTTGGAGGAATATAGAGAGAGTAGGAGGGAGCTCAAACAGGGAGTTAGGCAAAAACAGGGCATGAAATGATTTTGGCAGATAGGATTAAGGAAAATCCAAAGGCTTTTTACTCCTATGTTAGGAATAAAAGGGTGGTTAGAGGAAAAATTGGACCTCTTAGGGACAGAGGAAGGGAACTGTGCTTAGAGCCTGAGGGAATGGCGGAGATCCTGAATGAATACTTTGCGTCAGTATTCACGAAGGAGAGGGGCTTGTTGACAGCTCTGTCTCTGAGGGAGATGTGTGCTAGTTGAGGGAAATATCCATACCGAGGGAGGAAGTGTTAGAGCTTCTAGGTAGCATTAAAACTGATAAATCTCCTGGGCCTGATGGCATTTATCCCAGGCTGCTTAGGGAGGTGTGAGGTGAAATTGCTGGGCCTCTGACGCAAATCTTTGTCTCTTCTTTGGACACAGGTGAGGTCCCAGAGGACTGGAGAATAGCTAATGTTGTACCGTTGTTTAAAAAGGGTAGTAGGGATAACCCTAGAAATTATAGGCCGGTGAGTTTGACGTCAGTGGTAGGGAAGCTATTGAAGGGGATTCTTAGAATAGGATGTATAGGCACTTAGAGCATTGCGATCTGATTAGGGATACGCAGCTTGGATTTGTTAAGGGGAGGTGGTGCCTTACAAATCTGGTAGAATTTTTTGAGGAGGTGACGAAAACGGTGGACGAAGGGCGAGCTGTTGATGTCATCTATATGGATTTTAGTAAGGCGTTTGACAAAGTCCCTCATGGGAGGTTAGTTGAGAAGGTCAAGACTCATGG
Source organism: Sphyrna mokarran (assembly GCA_024679065.1). Classification (NCBI taxonomy): domain Eukaryota; kingdom Metazoa; phylum Chordata; class Chondrichthyes; order Carcharhiniformes; family Carcharhinidae; genus Sphyrna; species Sphyrna mokarran. The sequence continues at coordinate 29,531,392 of JAGIQG010000010.1, forward strand.
GATACAAGGACAGGTAGGTAGATAGTTAAGTAATTGGCTTAGTAATAGGAGACAGAGTAATAGTGGAAGGGTGTTTTTCTAGCTGGAGGTCGGTCATTAGTGGTGTGCCGCAGGGCTCGGTACTGGGACCTCTTCTATTTGTAATATATATAAATGATTTGGAAGAGGGAGTAAGTGGAGTGATCAGCAAGTTTGCAGACGATACAGAGATGACTTTGTGGATAGTGAGGAGCATTGTCAGGCGATGCAGCAGGACATAGGCTGGTAGCTTGGGCAGATAGATGGCAGATGGAATTCAATCCTGATAAATGTGAGGTGATGCATTTCAGGAGAAAGAATGTAGGGAGGAGGTATATGATAAAGGGTAGACCCATTAAGAGTATAGAAACGCAGAGAGACCTAGGGGTGCAGGTGCACAAGTCTCTGAAGGTGGTAGAGCAGGTGGACAAGGTTGTAAAGAAAGCATATAGTACGCTAGCCTTTATAGGAAGGAGTATAGAGTACAAGGGCTGGCCTTTAATGTTGCAGTTGTATAAAACGTTGGTTAGACCTCATTTGGAATACTGCATCTAGTTCTGGTTGCCTTACTACCGGAAGGATGTGGAGACTCTGGAGCGAGTGCAGAGGAGGTTTACCAGGATGCTGCCTGGAATGGAAGGTCTGAGTTACGAGGAGAGGTTAGGCAAATTGAGACCGTTTTCCTTAGAAAAACGTAGACTTAGAGGAGATCTAATAGAGGTGTACAAGATTGAGGGGTATAGATAGAGTAAACAAGGTTAAGCTTTTTCCTAGGATGGACTCAAATAGCACGAGGGGTCACGGGCTTAGGGTGAGGGGGATAAGGTATAATTTGGATGCTAGAGGGAGTTTTTTCACACAGAGGGTGGTGGGGGTATGGAATGCGCTGCCAAGTAAAGTGGTGGAGGCAGGTACTCTGGAGTTATTTAAGAAATACTTAGATGGGCACATGAACAGAATGGGAATGGAGGGGTATAGAAAACTGATTTAAAATAGGGATCATGAGCCTTGGGAGTCCCTGGGAAGTGTGTAAATAGATGATATTGATATACTTATTTTTATCCTACAGGCGCTTTGGTCCACCTTGTTGCCTAACAAGGGGCATACACACGATGGGTTGTGAGAGGGCTGCTCTCGGATTTTTTTCGGGAGTATCCTAGTGCTTCACGTCATTAGCAGACACTTAACCTGGACCATTTGATGGGCAACATGACAGCTCAGTGACTATCGCTGTGCTGTGCAGATACATGGATTTGGGCCTGTGTCTGTGGGGGTTTGTGCATTCTCCCTGTGCTTGCGTGGGTTTTCTCCGGGTGCTCCAGTTTCCTCCCACATCCCAAAGATGTGCTCTTAGGCCGATTGGCAGAACAAATTCTCCCTAAATTGTCTCAAATTTGTTTTTTAATCCATAGATCTATAAACATGGACAGGGATCGCGTGTAGAGGTGGGAACATCGGGGTGGTGGCGCAGGCTCGTTGGGCCGAAGGGCCTGTTTCCCGTGTTGTTTTGTTCTTTGTTCTAAGTACTTCGACATCCAACCAGGGCAGCAGTTTCAATATTTCACGTCCAATGACTTTCCCTTTCTCATGTATATGATACACATATTTTTGCATCAAAATCAACTATTTCCCAAATCATTACAGAGGTGTATATAAACTGTTTATTGTAATATTACATAGAAACCAAAAAGCAGGAGTAGGCCCTTTGAACCTGCTTCACCATTCATTTTGATTATGGCTGATCATCGTATTTAATATCCTGATTTCAGCTTCCCCTAGCTTTCCTTCCTTTATCTCTTGACCCTTTTAATCCCAAGAGTTATTGTCTAATTTTTTTCTTAATCAGACAATATTCTGGCCTCAACTACATTCTGTGGTAGTGAATTCCAAAGATCGATTGCTGTTTGGTTTTTAACTGAGACTAAACCTGTTTTCACATGTTAGTTCAATAATGGGAAATCTGTTTCTCGGTATTATATTAAAGAAATATACATTTCTTTATGCTGTTTCAAATGTTTAGTTGTTGATGAAGTACAGTATAATCTTAGCAATGCATGTTTGATATAAAATTCTTCCAATCTATCGTCTTTCAAAAAATTATATAAAACAATTTGACATTTGTAAAGTATATTTGTCACTTTAGTCAATTATTGATTATAAATTAATGACTGAACTAAACAATCCCAGTTGATATCAAGACACAGCCAGCATTAGTAACATTCTCTAACCCAGCAGAAGAGAATTGTCTTCAGTGAATTAAATGAGCACTTGTAGCATTAGCTGACTTGACATCATTGTTTGAAGATCTTGTCTGGCCAAACTGAAAGATTAAGTTTCTACAGAAGCATGTCCCCTTTGAATAGTGACAGCACTGCTGGTAATAAGCACCGGCTGTCATACAAAAAGTGCCTTTCTGTTTCTGCAAGGGATACCTAATATGCATTCATCCAACAACAATGACTTCATTCTTTATGGATAGCTGTAAATGCATCATTTCTTTTACAGTCTATGTTCTCCCCAGGAACAATAAATCAGAATACATCATTTGGCCTGATTTAACTAGAGATCAACACTGGTAAAAGTATATCAGGCTTAACATTTGCTACCATATTCAGCTTTTCACTTTTCCAACTTGTAATGGAAGAAACACATCTTCCTTGAGGAGCTCAACATCTCCTCCTTGTGCTGCATACAGAACTAAACAACACAACTAATATTACTGCACCATTCCTAGAACTAAAGATATTGTAGATGTAGTTTTATCAACTTAAATAAATAGCTGAGTCCTCAGAGTACCCAGTATTTGTTTTCAATTAAAACTACCAGAAAATGTTAACCATTAATTAACTTTGGAAACATTTTTCCATATCACAAGACATATTCTCAGAAATGTCACAAAATATATGACTATAGGAACTGAAATGAAGTTTAATTCAGACAGCAGGATGTTTTAATGACAGTGTACCTATGAATTTTTCTTCAGGATACTCACCGCCTGACTTGAAAATATATCATCATTCCTTCACTGTCACTGGGTCAAAATATTAGAATTCTTTCCCGAACAGCACTGTGGATGTACTTACGTTATGGGAATTGCAGCATTACAAGAAGGCAGCTCATCACCACCTCCTCGAGAGCAATGAGAGATGGGCAATAAATGCTGGTCTAGCCAGTAACACCTACATAAACCATAAAATGAACTTAAAAATGACAAAACAATAGCCGAGTGATAGTTTGTGTACTTTACATACTTCATTTACTAATTGGTTATAACATAAAAATAATAACTGAACTGAAGTTTCTGTAGAAAAACTTAATCAATATGGGTGCAAAGCATTGTAGATATGATAATTCAACAAATATATTACAGAAATAAACCATTCTGAAAAATCTTAGAAATGGAAGTCTAAAATATAATTTATCGGAAGTCCTCCTTAATAAAGACTTTTGAAAGCTCACCTCATATGCTGTTGGTATATTTGTAGCTTGCTGTCTTTAAAGATGAGATAGTTCACGCACAGACTAGTTATATTCCCAGGAAGGGGGAAATTGGGCAACTAAATCCCAGAGCTCACTGAATGGTGGAAGAATAGAGATTGAGATAAAGAAGAAAAGGATCTGGTTATGACAGATGTTAAGTGCATAGTAAAACCAAGAACCAGGCTGAATTCAGAAGATTCAGAGGAAGTGCAAAAGGAAAGAAAGCTACCCTATGATAAGATTCTGCAAACAACATAAAATAAAATTGATAGTGTCATAAGTAGGAAAAGCATGCTAAAAGGAGGAATTGGGCCAAATAGAAAGCAAACAGGAGATTTCCACATAGAAGTAGAGGACATAGCTGAGATATTAAATAAGTTATTTGCAAATGTCATCAATACAAGAATTGTGGAAAAATGGGTCACATTGCAAACGTTTATTAGGCTAGACCAGCTTCCCCTAAGAAGAATCAGAAGAACTAGTTGCATTCTACAAAATAAATTTACAACATGGAAGAAAAGTATTACAATTGTGAAGAAGAGAAATATGATGAACAGCTCCTATTGAATACTTATCCTTACAGGGTGGATCACATCAGTTCCCCAAACTGGTAGAGATTGTAAATTTGGAAGGTGTTGTTGAAGGACCCTTGGTTCACTGCATCTTGTAGATGGTACACGTTGTCTAGTTAACAACTAGTCCAAAGAATGTGATTTGACTGAAAAACCCGTGTTGGTATTTGGGGTGAAGAGTGTAAGGACTGGGGTTGATATTGGTGCAGGGGACCAGAAATCAATTAGTCAAAATAGATTCTGCTGGATAATTCTGTCTGAATAGATAAATCTTTCTCTTCCTATCTTCCTATTTTGTAGCCTTATCAGGAAGGATAAAAAAATTGTTGAAATGGTGAAGAATGCATCTGCTTGATTTAAATATTCACTATTGCTATTATTACCTACAGCAGCCTGGAATGAATAGACAACAGAAGTGTTGCTCAAGATGCTGATACATTTCTTTCAGAGCTTTGTTGAAGGCATAGTTTAAAAATATACTATGGTGGGGCAGTAGGTGGGAAAGGTTGGCAGTGCAGTTCTTAGCAGGTGTCATGAGTTATAACTGCAGGAATGTTTAAGTAGACTGCATCTGAATTATGCTCTGGGAGAGGGGGAATTAGCACAGAATGAAGATATGGGGGTGCTGCACTGACCTGTATGACAGGTCACGTGTTCAGTGAAAGCTCTTCCTTTTCACGTGTACTCTTTTAATGCCTGTTGCTCCAACCAACTTGTCGAAAAAAAAGAAAAAGCCATGCATTAGGAATCAACATAGCACCGATTAACTAGGATTATTTTGGTATTACAATGATAATATTATCACGTAATTTGTGGATTTATTGTAGGATGCTGAATAGCATCCGTTATTGAAGATAGCAGCTAGGTCCTTAAAAATTAAATAGATATTCATTCATTTAATACAATTATATTTCCAGTTGGAGTGGAATATTGAAACTGCAATCCAATTTACAGGGTACCTTGTGGCCCTGAAAATTGCTTTTTGTATATCTTATTTCCAAGGCTGACTTTAACTATGTACTGTGTTTCAATTTGTATTTCATTATTGGTTCAGTAAGCTCTGTATAAACAGGTAAGAAATATTTTGAAAGTTCCTTTCCCATCTCCCAATGGTATGTCATGTTTCATATGTTCTCTGCATTCTTTCCAAAACTTACTTGTAGACTTTTATGCACTTCATATTAAGATTTAAATGTCAATTGCTGTCTTCTCCATGATAGATAATGATCCAAGGTTCCTTGTTACATATAAATCATAGAAATCCCAGTACAGAATGAGGCTATTTGGCCCATTGAGTCTGCACCAACCACAATCCTATCGAGGCCCTACCCCCATGTCCATACATATTTTACCCACTAATTCTCTAATCTATGCATCAACAGTCAATTTTAGCATGGCCAATCAACTTAACCTGCACATCTTTGGACTGTGGGAGGAAACTGGAGCATCCAGAGGAAACCCACACAGACACAAGAAGAATGTTCAAACACCACATGGACAGTGACCCAAGCTGGGAATCAAACTCAGGTCCCTGAAGCTGTGAAGCAGCAGTTCCAACCACTGTGCTACCGTGCCGCCCAAGGCATGTTATCTGTATACATGTGGAAATGAATCCTCTTGCATGATCACAATCCCTTGCAACTTCACAGTATGGATACGAGTGCTGAACATTTATATCCTTAATATTGGTTTCTTTTTGTAAGTGAAATACTAATTCAAAAAAATGTAAATTTATAATCTTCCATTCTAACCTAAAAGCATGGGACTCTTCACTTAGTCTTTCATTCTTTAAAATTCAAGTATTTGTATTCAGGTATTTTATAGTTGCTATTTCTTGATTTACTTTTGACATCTAACCAACTATATTTAGTCTTTGCAGTGTCTGATCTTTGGGAAGTAAAGTGTATGACTAAAGATAAATCTGGCTGGTTAATGTATATGAGAGAATAAGTATTTCACAATGTCAATTTATTGTAAACTCTAATTTCTAATACAACAAATAGTAAATAACCTGACTGAACATTTGAAACTTACTAATATTTGGTTTCTTTCTCATTCAGCCTATATACAGGTCTGCAGAGGTCTCATGATTACTGCTGTTTGTCTGGGATTTTTTGGTTTCATATTATCACTAGTGGGGATGAAATGCACAAAAATTGGAGGCTCAGAAAAAATTAAAGGGAAAATTACCATTTGCGCAGGAATGCTATTCATTTTTTCTGGTAAGGATGATCACAAGTCTGTAAGTGGAGTTGTATCCAATCCTCAGCTGTTTTTCAATGTGTGTTTTACTCGGGATGAAATTGTAAAATAGTATTTATTTAAGAGATAATTTCTCACTTGACTTGTAAAATAAGGCCACTACTGTGCTGTCAATTTTGTGCAGAATTATTAAGAACATCATGGACTATTAAACTGCATCTTTAAATTCATTCTCAGAAAATGGGCATTGATGACAAGACCAACATTTATTGCCTTTCCCTAGATGCCTTTGAGAAGGTGGTGGAAGGCATTTTTCTTAAATAATTGTAGTATTTGAAATGGATTTTATACAACTGAACAACATGGTAATAAAGTTACATATGAACCTGATCAAATATAAACAGCTGGTTTTCTCCAAAGGACATTAGCAGTAACAGTATATATGTAATGTATTAAAAAGTGCCAAGGCACTTCATGGGAGTGTTATTGAATAAATATGACATTGAACCAAATGAGGCAGAATTCAGGGCAACTGAACAAAATCTTTGAGATAGATTTTGAGGAGATTCTTAAAAAAGAAGCTAGAGAGATAAAGAGGTAGAGAAACTAAGGAGAGAAGTCTAGAGGGCATAAGCAGCTCAAAAACAATTGCCAATGGTGGCTTAATTACAATAGGTAATGTACAGGAGAGTAAAATTGGAGAACAGAGGCCTCAATGGGTTGTCAGGATGAGGGAGGTTACAAAATAAGGTGAGGCATGGGGGAATGGGCATTTAAGTTTGGTAAGGAATAAAAGATTGTCTTATTTAAACAGAAAACAAATCCTCAAACTTCTATGATGTAATTTGAAGTCACATTCTGTGAATACTTTGTTCAGGCCTTTGGGTTGCTATCATAAAAACACGAAATGCTGGAAAGATTTGACAGCATTTATGCAGAGAGAACCAGAGTTAATGTCCTGGAATTTCATTGACTCAGCAGATGTTTAACAATGATGAGTGCATTCCAGTTCCAGGATTCCCAACTGTCATAAAATCCTGAACAGTGCAGAAGGAGGACATTCAGTCCATCTATTTTGCACTGTCTCTCTAACAGAGCATTCCACCTATGGCCTACTCCTGTAACACCACTAATTTACCCTGCTAATCCCCCAACCTAAACATCTTGCAACATTAAGGGACAATTTAGCATGGTCAATCTACATAACCTGTGGATCGTGGGAGGAAGCAAAAGTTAATTGGTCTCAAGGGTTTGTGGTTTTTGATTCTTAAATGAGTCTGGATGATTGACATTTCTATTATCTTGTTGTGCAGACTGTTTTTCAAAATTGGAGAAAGTTATCAACAAATTACTTTTTCACAGCTTTGTATTACCTCCTACTATACTTGATAGAGTTAATTAGTTCTAAAAAATGTACAGTGGGTCAATGGGCTTGACATGGGGGTTTAAGGGCAATGGGAGTGGGTTGGAGGACAAAGCCTGGCAGGGGGCAAGAGGCATCATTGAAATGGGTCCCTGAGGTGGCATGGATGGAACATGTGGAGTATTTGGAGGGTGACAGAGTTGGGGGCTCAGTGCATCAACATGGTTCTTAAGCAGCTGCTCCTATACCTAAACAGCCCTTTATAGCTACCTCCATACTTTTCCTGGGTTTCCTCAGCCAACTCCAGATTGCATGGCTCCAAGCAATAAAAATTCCACCTTTGCCTTCTTCCAAGATGAGTGGGCCAAGCTGAGAGTGTTCCCAGTTCCTGTTGCCCATCTCAAGAATGGAAATCCAGGCCAATGTTTCATTTCTATGAACTTTCATCCAAACAATCTGCATATACACAATTAAGCATTGAAATTTGGAAATTGCTGTGCAGATTGTTCTGCTCCTTCACAAGTTTTACTCTAGCAATATTTCATGAGTGTTGCCAGTTGCATACAAAGAATGTTGTGAGGTTTTCTCTTACCAATTAGATATGTACTAATCACACTAGAAAAGGTTAAGGCTTCCCCAATGAATTATAAATGATTTTTTAATTCTGTGCTAATTCTTAATTATTGCAAAACTATCCCTGTGGCTCTGAACATTTACTTTGACAAGTAGAGTGTCATTCCTTCAGATTAGGTGATTTTTAAAAATCTTTTCTTAGTTTAACTTTCCATTCTTTTTATCTCTTAATCCCATTTTTATTTCTCTCAATCTTGCTTTGTGGTTATGATTTTACATTTAATTAAATGTTCTAAATTACACTTCCAGGTTTGGAGTCTGCATGTCCTGGTAAGAATTCTTTAATGTGATTATTTGAGGGGACACATACTGTTGACGAGTGCCCTGTAAAGGATGCTGCACTCTTATAGTTCTTCAGTTACAGCAAATCATGGTGCTAAAGCCTGAGGAATGTACATGGGCGACTGTAAGGGTAGTGCCATTCATTTGCTGCTGATTATTATATTCAGGCCAACACCATTTGATCATTAACCCTTCAATTCAAGGTTATTTCAAGCTATTATTTGATGAGCTATCTATAACATGAAATTAACCTGTTGTATAAGGGATTTTCAGTTCTATAATTAGTTATTCTTCCTGGACTAATGCAAATCTATTCCCCACAGGATTGGCATCTGTAATTGCTTTTTCTTGGTATGCAAATCGAATTACTGCAGAATTCTATGATCCCATGATTGTAGAACAAAAGTAAGTTTGCATAATAGTCCAGCTTAATTTTCTACTATACTAAGTCAAATGACAGATAAATCAAAGCTGAGAGTGTCAAATCTATTAGTACAGTCTTCAGAACATTATTCTTTGAGATTTATTAATTTGGAATGTTAGTATTGAAAATTGGGTATTTCTTTATATTGTTAAATGAAATAATGCCCTGAAACAATTTTGTTTCCTTAATTTGATGTAATGAAATATAATTTGTCAATTGCAAAAGGTAGATTGATAGAATTGGTACTAAATAATGGCAATTTTTGTCATTTTTACTATGACTTATATTAAGTATGTGTTATTAATATTAGAAGAAGGCACAACAGGCAGTATTCCTTCCTTGAGCCAAAAGCTCCAGGTTTCAGTCTCACCCCAGAACCTGATGGTTAAATAATGTATGTTCATAACTTGGCCAAACAGATTGGGTGTCAACCTGCAAATCTTTCCAAACACGCCAATGATTGGTGGTAAGAGAGGGAAAGACTCCTGGTCAGCCATACTTAAGTGAAATGTGCACCTCAAACTATAAGGGGTAAGATATATGAACATTTGGAGAAGTTTGGACTGATTAGAAATAGTCAGCATGGTTTTGTCAAGGGCAGGTCATGCCTTACGAGCCTAGTTGAGTTCTTCGAAAATGTGACTGAACACATTGATGAAGGAAGGGCGGTGGACGTAGTGTACATGGACTTTAGTAAGGCGTTTGATAAGGTCCCACATGCAAGGCTTCTGGAGAAGGTGAGAGGGCATGGGATCCAAGGGGCTTTGGCCTCATGGATCCAGAACTGGCTTGCCGGCAGAAGGCAGAGAGTGGTTGTGGATGGGTCTTGTTCTGCATGGAGGTCGGTAACCAGTGGAGTGCCCCACGGATCTGTTCTGGGACCCCTGCTGTTTGTCATTTTCATAAATGACCTGGATGAGGAAGTGGAGGGATGGGTTAGCAAGTTCGCCGACGATACAAAAATCGGTGGTGTTGTGGATGGTCTGGAGGGATGCCAAAAGTTGCAGCGGGACATAGACAGGATGCAAGACTGGGCGGAGAAGTGGCAGATGGACTTCAATGCAGATAAATGTGTAGTGGTCCATTTTGGCAGGAATAATGGGATGAAGGAGTACAATATAAGGGGTAGGAGTCTTAGCTGTGTTGTAGAGCAGAAGGATCTCGGGGTCCGGGTCCATAGGACTCTTAAATCGGCCTCGCAGGTGGAGGAAGTGGTCAAGAAGGCGTACGGTGTACTGGCCTTCATTAATTGAGGAATAGAGTTTAGGAGTCAGGAGGTAATGATGCAGCTCTATAAGACTCTTGTCAGACCCCAGTTGGAGTATTGTGTGCAGTTCTGGTCGCCTCATTATAGGAAGGATGTAGAGGCTATGGAGAGAGTTCAGAGGAGATTTACAAGGATATTGCCTGGATTGGGAAGCAGGCCTTATGAGGATGGGTTGAGGGAGCTGGGACTCTTCTCAGTGGAGAGACGTAGGTTGAGAGGCGACCTGATAGAGGTTTATAAAATGTTGAGAGGAATTGATAGGGTGGACTCTCAGAGACTATTTCCCCGAGTTGAAATGGTCACTACGAGAGGACACAGATTTAAGGTGCAGGGAACCAAATACAAAGGAGATGTCAGGGGTAGGTTTTTCACTCAGAGGGTGGTGAGTGAATGGAACCGACTGCCGTCGGAGGTTGTTGAGGCAAACTCACTGGAGTCTTTTAAAAGACTTCTGGATGAGTATATGGAAAAGAATAGGATAGGGGGTTATAGATAGGTCAGTGGATTGGTAGATGTGATCGGCGCAACTCATGGGCCGAAGGGCCTGTTTGTGTTGTTTTGTTCTATGTTCTTTCATATTCTTTCTTAGTGAGAGACAACATGGTTTTGCAAAGGAGAGATCGTATCTCACAAACTTAATCAAGTTTTTCGAGGAAGGGACGAAGATGCTTGATGAGGGTAGGGCAGTGGATGATTTGACAAAGTGTCTCATGGCAGACTGATGCAGAAGGTAGAAGTTGCATGGGATCAGTGGTGGACTGGGAAGATGGATCCAAAACTGGCTTGATCAAAGAAGACAGACGTTAACAGTGGAAGGATGCTTTTCTGAAATAAGGGCCATGACATGGCCTTCACATATATAAAACTAACTTGGAGGAAAATGTAATTGGTTTGATTAGTAAGTTTGCAGATAACACAAAGGTTCGTGGATTTGCAGATAGTGATGAGGACCATCAGAGGATACAGCAGGATATAGATCAGTTGGAGACTTGGGCAGAGAAATGGCAGATGGAGTTTAATACAAACAAATGTGAGATAATGCAGATACAGAGAGGAAATATATAGTAAATGGCAGAATCCTTAATAATATTGATAGGCAAAGGGATCTGAGTGTACAGGTACACAGATCACTGAAAGTGGCAATGCAGGTGGAGGAAATAGTCCAGAATGCATATGGCATCCTTGCCTTCATAGACCAGAGCACTGAGTTTAAAAATTGCAAGTCATGTTGCAGCTTTATAGAATCCTAGTTAGGCCGCACTTGGAATATAACGTTCAATTCTAGTCGCCACACTACTGGAAGGACGTGGAGGCTTTGGGGAGGGTACAGTAAAGATTTACTAGGATGTTGCCTGGTATGGATGGTATCAGTTATGAGGAGAGATTGGAGAAACTTAGTTTATTCTCACTGGAACGATGGCAGATGAGGGAAGACCTGATAGAAGTCTACGTGATTATGAGAGATATGGATAGAGTGGATAGCTTTTCCTCAAAGTGAAAGAATCAGTTACTAGGCGGCACAGCTTTAAGGCGCGAGGAGCAAGGTTTAAAGGAGATGTACGAGGCAGATTTTTTTTTTACACAAGAGGTGGGGGTGTCTGGAACTTGTTGTTGGGCGAAGTAGTGGAAGCAGGTACGGTAGTGATTTTTAAGGGGCGCCTTGATAAATACATGAATGAGATGGGAATAGAGGGATATGGTTCCCAGAAGGGTAGGAGATTTTAGTTAAGTCGGGCAGCAGGGTCGGTGCAGGCTGGGAGGGCAGAAGGGCCTGTTCCTGTGCTGTAATTTCCTTTGTTCTTCATTTATAAGGAATGGGTACAGAATACGCAAGGTCTGGTCTCACCAAGTCTCTGTACTATTGGCATCTTTACTCATGAACTCAAATCTTCCTGCAATAAAGGTCAACATCCAGTTTCTTTTCCTAATTACTTGTTGCACCTGCGTATTAGCTTTCAGTGACTCATTATCGAGGATACTCAGATCACATTGGACATCACCATTTCCCTATCTTTCCATGTTGAAGAAATACTCTGCATTTTTGTCTTTCCTACCGAAACAGATAACTCCAAATTTTTCCACATTATATTCTAGCTGCTATGTTCTTATCCATTCCATTACCTTATCCAAATCCCCTTAAGCCTCTTTGCATCCTCCTCACAACTTGCATTCCCAATTTTGTGCCATCAGCAAACTTGGAAATATTAGATTTGATCTCGATGTCCAATCACTCATATAGATTGTGAATAGCGGAAATCCTGATCCTTATGTTACCCCATTAGTCGCAGACTGTAAACCTGAGAATGACCTGTTTATTCATAAGACCTATTGCAGGTCTTATGAAGAGAGGCTGAGGGATTTGAGGTTGTTTTCGTTACAAAGGAGGCGGCTAAGAGGGGACCTTATCGAAACATATAAGATGATTAGAGGTTTAGATAGGGTGGACAGTGATTGCCTTTTTCCTAGGATGGAGAAAGCTAGCACGAGGGGACACAGCTTTAAATTAAGGGGTGATAGTTATAGGACGGATATCAGAGGCAGGTTCTTTACCCAAAGGGTGGTTCGGGAGTGGAATGCCCTGCCTGCAGCAGTTGTAGATGCGCCAAGTTTGGTGGCGTTTAAGAGGTTAGTTGATAAGTATATGGAAGAGGAGGGAATGGTTTAGTTTGGAGGGTCATTGCTTTTTATATTGGTCGGCGCAACATCGAAGGCCGAAGGGCCTGTTCTGTGCTGTAATGTTCTATATTCTATTCTCTATTTCTCAAGCCATGCAAGTACATTACCCCTAATCCTATGCACTCTAATTTTGGACACTAATCTCTTGTATGAGACTTTACCAAAACTCTTCTGAAAATCCAAATATACCAGATCCATGCTTCCCCATAACTATTCTGCTAGTTACAGCCTCATACAAACTCCAACAGGTTTGGTAAATGTGATTTCCTTTCATAAGTCCTTGTTGACACTCCCAAATCCTACCATTATTTTCTAAATCTCCAGTTTACATATTCTTACATAGAAATGTTTCTAGTACTTTTCCCACTACTGATGTCTGTAGTTTCTTGGTAATTAATGCCCAGTTAAGGGCTTCACCTTACTACCACGGTTATTAAACCAGTGGCAGCTAGGTGACTCACCACGTGCAGAGCATGAAAAGCAAAGCTTGGCATATTTGCTTGTGGGCTCTGTAGGAGCAGGAACTCAGTGCACCCAGCATCCGAAAAGAATGCAGACACTGAAAGCAATCCCACTGCCCTTGTTCCTAATTCTCCCCAATGCACTCCCTACCCTCACTTGCCTATAGCTGGATCCCAGGCCTCAGGCTGGTGTTAAATCAGCAGCACCACTGCATCGCCAATGATCCTGCTGAGTACAGAAGAATTGCCAGTTTCATTAGCTGATAATTTTTGACGAGCAGGATTCCTGTCCTCAGGGTCTTTGATCCTCAGGGCAGAATCACTACTGTCTGCAAAGTGACTGAGCAACTCAAGAACCTTGGTCAGGAACAGTGTTTCTGAAAGCTTGTGGGTTTACTATCAAATAAACCTGTTGGACTTTAACCTGATATTGTGAGACTTTTTACTGTGTTTACCCCAGTCCAATACCAGCATCTCCACATCATGACTCAAGAACTAGCAAGCCTTCCCTAAAAGAGACAACATGGAGGTTTCATCAGATCCACAACTGGCAGCTGAAGAGAACTCATAGGATTCATCCATTGACACTGTACATGTTTATAAAAGCACCATGAAGATAGGATCTGCATATGGTGAGATCCTGACCAAGAGTGACCTGCAACTAGAGCAGGGGAAATGAGTTGGGTGGATACTAATTGGCTGGAACATGAGATCACATATAAGTGCTATGGCAGAGGATGGGGTGATTTACGGAGAAAAGCTGATGGTATATACACAGAAATGATTGGTACATTGGCTTACCAGAAAAATGTGGAAACTGGGTGAGGATATATAGAGGAATCCAGCATCAACTTTGCAAAGGACTTTGTTCATAATTTGGAGTCCATCATTTCCAATGTGGGCATGGTGCCCAAATATGTCACTAACCTTGTGGATCCAGACATGATGCAGCACCTGACTTTATTCCCCTAATTCTGGGAAATAAAGCTGGATAGGTGGTGGAGAGTATTTTAGTGGTAGATATCTTGACACAGTACAATTTAAGATTCTTATGAACAAAAATAGACAACAAAAAAGAAGTTTTGAATTGGGGGAAGAGGTTGATTTTAATAAAATAAGGTAGGATCTAGCTAAAGTAGACTGGGAACAGCCACTAGTGGGGAAATCAACAGAATAGCAGTGGAGGGGTGTTCAAAAAGGAAACAGGAAGGGTGCAAGCCCAGCATATTCCCCTAAGATGACAGGAAGGAGCAATAAGCCCAGAGAACCATGGGTGACCAGAAATAATACAATATGATAAGAAGAGAAAGAAAGACTTTTAACAGGTACAAGGAGAACAAATCAATCAAGGCATTAACAAAATACAGGAAGTGCAGAGTGGAGCTCAAAAAACATATTAGAAAAATAAAGAGGCGATATGAGAAAGCTGTGGCTCGTAAAAGAGAAAATCCCAAGATATTCTATAAGTGTATTGATGGGAAGAGGATAACAAGGAAAAGTATCGAGCCCATTAGGGACCAAAAGGGTAATCATCTATGGATGGAGCTGGAAGACATTAGTGGAGTGTTGAATGAATACTTCACATCTGTCTTCATCCAAGGGAATGAGGATAAAGGAATGGAATTCAGGGAAAGAGATTTTGAGGTTCTTGAGCAAATTGACATAGGGAAGGACAAGGTGTTGACAGGCTTAAAAGTGGACAAATCACCAGATCTGAATGAATTGTGTCCTAGGCTGCTGTGAGAGGCAAGGGAAGAGATTGCACAGGCTCTGATACAAATGCTGAATTCCTCTCTGGTCACAGAGGAGGTAAACTCAGTAAAGTCTGGCGACACCAATTTTAAATC
Source organism: Sphyrna mokarran (assembly GCA_024679065.1). Lineage (NCBI taxonomy): Eukaryota > Metazoa > Chordata > Chondrichthyes > Carcharhiniformes > Carcharhinidae > Sphyrna > Sphyrna mokarran. The sequence goes on from JAGIQG010000010.1 coordinate 29,546,617, forward strand.
CAACCAATTTATTTGATAGTAAATCTGTGAGCTTTCGGCCTTTGTGGCCTTTGTCAGGCAGATTTACTATCAAATAAATCGGTTGGATTTAAAATTGGTGTTGCCAGACTTTACTGAGTTTACCCCAATCCAACGCCAGCATCTCTACATCACAGAGGAGGTGCCAGAGGATAAGAGAATAGTTAATGTCATTGTGCTATTTAAGAAGGGTTGCAAAGGCCATCCTCACATCCCCATGAGCCTTCAAACAACCATCCACCCTCAAACAGACCATTGTTTACAGCAAACTACTCAGCCTTCAGGAAAACAGCAACCACAACACCACAAAATCCTCCCATGGCAACCTCTGAAAGATGTGCCAGACCATTGACAGGGGTACCAGCTTCACACGTGAGAACACCACCCACCAGTACATGTATCTACTCATGCGAGTTGGCCAATATTGTCTACCTCATACACTGTGGGAAAGGATGACCTGAGGCATAATTCATTGGTGAGACCATGCAGATTCTATGACAACAGATGAATGGACACAATGCAACAATCACCAGACAGGAGTGTTTCCTTCCTGTTGGGGAATACTTCAGCAGTCAAGGGCATTCAGCCTCTGATCTTCAAGTAAGCACTCTCCAAGAGGGTGGTGGTTGATGGAAATTATTCATCGTGGAGTTCGGTTACAAGTGGTGTACCTCAGGGATCTGTTTTGGGGCCCCTGCTGTTTGTAATTTTTATAAATGATCTGGATGAGGTATTGAAGGATGGATTAGTAAATTTGCAGATGACACCAAAGTCGGAGGAGTGGTAGATAGTGAAGAGGGGTGTTATAGTTTGCAGAGAGACTTGGACAAGTTGCAGAGCTGGGCTGAGAGGTGGCAAATGGAGTTTAATGCGGAAAAGTGTGAGGTAATTCACTTTGGCAGGAATAACAAATGTGTAGAGTAGAGGGCTAATAGTAGAACTCAATAATGTTGATGAACAGAGAGATCTTGGTATATATGTGCATAGATCCATAGAGCCTATAAGCGGCTTTGATCATTGTCTTTATGGAGTTTGCACATTCTCCCCATGTCTGTGTGGGTTTTTTTCGGGTGCTCAGGTTTCCTCCCATAGTCCAAAGATGTGTGAGTTAGATGGATTGGCCATGCTAAATTGCCCCTTATTATCAAGGGGACTAGCTGGAGTAAATGTGTGGGGTTATTGGGACAGGGCCTGGGTGGGATTGTGATTGATCCTTAGAAAGACATAGACTTAGAGGAGATCTGATAGAGGTGTACAAGATTATGAGAAGTATAGATAGAGTAAACAGGGTTAAGCTTTTTCCTAGGATGGACTCGAATAGCACGAGGGGTCACGGGCTTAGGGTGAGGGGGGTAAGGTATAATTTGGATGTTAGAGGGAGTTTTTTCACAGAGGGTGGTGGGGGTATGGAATGCGCTGCCAAGTAAAGCAATGGAGGCAGGTACTCTGGAGTTATTTAAGAAATACTTAGATGGGCACATGAACAGAATGGGAATGGAGGGGTTTAGAAAACTGATTTAAAATAGGGGTCATGAGCCTTGGGAGTCCCTGGGAAGTGTGTAAATAGATAATGATATTGATGTACTTGTTTTTATTCTACAGGTGCTTTAGTCCATCTTGTTGTCTAACAAGGAGCATACACGCGATGGGTCGTGAGAGGACTGCTCTTGGATTTTTTTCGAGAGTATCCTAGTGCTTCATGTTGTTAGTGTACGCTTGACCTGGACCATTTGATGGGCAACACAACAGCTTAGTGACTATCGCTGTGCTGTGCAGATACATGGATTTGGGCCTGTGTCTGTGGGAGTTTGCGCGTTCTCCCCGTGCTTGTGTGGGTTTTCTCCGGGTGCTCCCGTTTCCTCCCACATCCCAAAGATGTGTTCTTAGGGTAATTGGCAGAACTAATTCTCCCTAAATTATCTCAGATTTGGTTTTTAATCCATAGATCTATAAACATAGACAGGGATTACAGGTAGAGGTGGGAACATCAGGATGGCAGAGCGGACTCGTTGGGCTGAAGGGCCTGTTTCCCGTGCTGTTTTGTTCTTTGTTCTTTGATGAAGACTCAATGAGCTGAATGGCCTCTTTCTGCACTGTAGAATTCTATGATTCTAGATGACCAGCCATGATTGAGTTGAAAGACAGAGTAGGCTCGCGGGACTGAAATGACTTATTCTTGCTGCTGTTTCCTATGCATCTGTGTTGACAATGGCAGAAACTCAACCCTGAGTAGGCATCATCCTCGAATTGAGAGATTACAAGTGAGTGAGCATATTGGAGTATCCGTATGTTATTTAAGCTGTTCTATTTTGTGAAACTTTTGAGTAGATAACTAGCCACGTAGACAGGAAATATTTAAACTGACAAGTATTGGTGATGGCTAACTCGAGGGGACATAGCTTTAAATTAAGGGGTGATAGTTATAGCACGGATGTCAGAGGTAGATTCTCTACTCAGAGGATAGTAAGGATGTGGAATGCCCTGTTTGCAACTTTAAGGGCATTCAAATGCTCAGTGGATAGGCATATGGATAACATTGGAATAGTTTAGGTTAGAGAGCATTAAATTGTAGCTGATTACGCTACAAAAAAGCAGCTCAAAGACTCGCAACCAAAATCTTTCTGTTGTATGGCTACTGTCTCCTGGCCTGTTAGCAGACTGGAAGTAACCCAATTGGCATCTATTATTGTTGCTGAAGCAGGAGAATTAAAGCAATGTTTATTTTTTAATCCGGGTAATACAGTGACCTGGAATTTGATGCCTGTTTTGGAATTGTTGCTGGAGCATAATTGACAAGTCAGGTGCCGGATTTGGACAGATTTTTCTCATAGGAAAAATCAAAGGTTTCAGTTTCATTTTGTAAGGTGCAGCCCTGTGCCTGGTGGGCAGTGCCAAGGTGCACAATGGGCACTGCTAGGGTGTCAGGTCCCCATTTAAAGCAGCACGGTTGTTAACATTGTTGCCTCACAGTGGCAGGAATCTGGGTTCAATTCCAGCCTTGAGTGATTGTGTAGAATTTGCACATTATATCATCATTGAATCCTATTGTAGCACCTGCTGCACAGTCTATCTTAACCCTTATATGGTGGACAAAGAATTGTGAGCAGATTTCTTGTTAATATGATAGTATTTATTTACACACAATTATTAATCACCCACCCAATCAACGATAAGTTATCTTACAGGATGTTAAAGTCCAATATTAGGCCTTCACTTAACTTTTGCGTGACTGGTGGGTACCAAGGCAGATATTGGCCTTTCTCCGTGTGTTGGTCTCTGTGGTCCTTGCATAGTCTGGTTCTTCCGTTTGGTCTGATAACTCTGGCTCTGGTCTTCCTTCCTTTTGGGTATGATGGCTTTTCACGTGCTGGTCATTGCTGGTGATGGTCACTGTTGTTGTTGTTCATTGAGTAAGAGAAAGAGAGATTCTTCTGTTGTGCAATACCCTTTATACCTCATTAGTTTTCCCACCTTGTTGGTCATTGCCAATCAATCAATCAGGACTTGATCACCCTGATTGGTAAGGTCCGATCAGGTGCTGCCATACTGATCTCTGAGTGTGTACACAAAAGCCATGCCTGTAGGTGCTGGAGGTATGTAAGTCACATCCCAAATAAGGGATTGAGGTGACCCTATGTCACATTAACAATCTAGTTTGACCAGAAAGTATCCTTTGTCCTTGAGTTGACCTATATCCTGCATAGTCCAGCTCTTGCAGCTGCTGTGTTTTATCTCTGTCACATTTTTTTTGAGGCTGTAGCCTGTCTGATTCAGTGATTGTCCAGTTATTCCAGCATGTTCTTGCAAACCACCATCTTAGGTGGTCCTTTGGCCACAATCCCTTCAGTGCAGAAGGAGGCTATTCAGCCCATCGAACTTACACTGACAACAATCCCCTTTATTCCTTGATCCCCTAAATCCCATACATTATACCTTGCTAACCCCACTGACACTAAGGGACAGTTTAATATGGCAAATTAACATTCCTGCCCACCCCGTGATATGTGGATTTTCTCCAGGTACTCCAGTTTCCTTTCATAGTCTAAAAATCTAGAGGTTAGGATTGGTCATGACTAATGTGTAGATTTACAGGGATAAGGGGAGGAAAAAGGCCTTGGTAAGAAACTCCAACAGAGAGTTGCTGCAGTCTCAATGAGTAGAATCTCACACTCTTTCTCCCTCTCCCTCCCTCTAGCTCTCTCTCTCTTCATCTCTCCCTCCCTCTTTCTCTCTCTTCCTTCTCTTTTTTAAAGAGCAAAGAACAAAGAACAAAAAACAAAATGGCACAGGAAACAGACCCTTTGGCCCAATGAGCCCGTGCTGCCACCTCAATGTTCCCACTTCTACCCATGATCCCTGTCTGTTTATAAATCTATGCATTGAAACCAAATTTGAGACAATTTAGGGAGAATTTGTTCTGCCAATTAGCCTAAGAGCACACCTTTGGGATGTGGGAGGAAACCAGAGCACCCAGAGAAAACCCACGCACGCACGGGGAGAATGCGCAAACTCCTACAGACACAGGCCAAATTCATGTATCTGTACAGCACAGCGATAGTCACTGAGCTGTCGTGTTGCCCATCAAATGGTCCAGGTCAAGCGTACACTAACGACGTGAAGCACTAGGATACTCTCAAAATAAATCCAAGAGCAGCCCTCTCACAACCCATCGCGTGTATGCCCCTTGTTAGACAACAAGGCGGACTGAAGTACCTGTAGATAAAAACAAGTACATCAATATTATTGTCTATTTACACACTTCCCAGGGACTCCCGAGGCTCATGATCCCTATTTTAAATCAGTTTTCTATACCCCTCCATTCCCATTCTGTTCATGTGCCCATCTAAGTATTTCTTAAATAACTCCAGAGGACTACCTGCCTCCACCACTTGGCAGCGCATTCCATACCTCCACCACCCTCTGTGAAAAAACTCCCTCTAGCATCCAAATTATACCTTACCCCCCTCACCCTAAGCCCATGACCCCTCATGCTATTTGAGTCCATCCTAGGAAAAAGCTTAACCCTGTTTACTCTATCTATACCCCTCATAATCTTGTACACCTCTATTAGATCTCCTCTAACTCTATGTCTTTCTAAGGAAAAGAGCCCCAATTTGCCTAATCTCTCCTTGTAACTCAGACCTTCCATACCAGGCAGCATCTTGATAAACCTGGCACCAGGATGGTAGTTGTCTTCATGAAGCAATTAGTGACCACAGATTATTGTAAAGAGAGTCCACAAATACCACCACCAGCTGGTCTGTGCAGGATCTGAGTGCTTGTAGAGTTTTAACAAGAAATCCCAACTGCTGCATTCAATGTTCTGATCAGTGAAACCAAGCATGCCAAATGCCTTCTTTACCATCCTTTCCACCTGTGACTCCACTTTCAAGGAGCAATCAACCTGTACCCCTGGGTATCTTTGTTCTATAATTCCTCAGTACTCTACCATAATTGAGTAAGTCCTGCCCTGTATCACCTTGCATTTATCTAAATTAAACTCAATCTGCCATTCAGCAGCTCACTGGCCCAATTGATCATGGTGCCGTTACAATCCTAGATAATCTTCTTCACTGCCCTCTATGTCACTAATCTTGGTGTCATCTGCAAACTTACTAACCATGCCTCCTAAATTCTTATCGAATTATTAATATAAATGACAAGTAACAGCGGATCTAGCACCGATCCCTGAGGCACACTGCTGGTCACAGGTTTCCACTTTGAAAAACAGCGAGCGGTATGGTGGCATAGTGATTAGTATTGCTGCGTCATAGCTCCAGGGACCCATATTTGATTCCTGACTTGGATCACTATCTGTGTGGAGTTTGCACGTTCTCCCCATGTTTGTGTGGGTTTCCTTTGGGTGCTCCGGTTTCCTCCCACAATCCAAAAATGTGCTGGTTAGGTTGACTGGACATTCTAAGTTAACCCTTAGTGTTCCAGAATGAGAGAGGTTAGAGGGATTAGCAGGGTAACTAAGCGGGGATAGGGTTTGGGTGGGATTAGTATCAGTGCAGACTTGATGGGCTAAATAGCTTCCTTCTGCACTGCAGGGACTTTATGAATTCCTCTACAACCACCCTCAATCTTGTGTCACCCAGCCAATTTTATATCCAATTGGCTATTTCACCCTCGATCCTGTGAGATTCAACCGAATGCAACAACCTACTATGCGACACCTTGTCAAAGCCTTGCTAAAGTCCATGTAGATAACATCAACTGCATTGCCCTCGTTTACCTCCTTGGTTACACGTAGGCTTACACCAATGCTGCAAAATTGCAATGAAGTTACTTTGAAAATGCCCTAGTCGCCATGTTCCAGTGCCTGTTCAGGTACAGTGAGGAAGAATTTTAGCATGGCCAATGCACCTAACCTGTACATTTTTCAAATTGTGGGAGGAAACTAGAGCAAACACAGAAAAGTACAGCACAGGAACAGGCCTTTCGGCCCTCCAAGCCTGCATCATAATGCTTGCTTAAACTAAACTGTATTTACTTACGGAGTCCATATCCTTTCATTCCCATCCAATTTGTCTAGTTGCCACTTAAATGCTGCTATCGTACCTACTCCCACCACCTCTCCAGGCAATGCATTCCAGACATTCACCATCCTCTCTGTAAAAAAAAAAAAGTTGCCTCACACATCTCCTCTAAACTTTTCCCCGTGCACATTAAACCTAGTACTTGACTTTTCTACCCTAGAAAAGACCATTAGACTATCCACTCTATCCATGCCAGTCATAATCTTGTAGATCTCTATCAGGTCACCCCTCAATCTCTGTCATTCCAGTGAGAACAAACCAAGTTTATTCAGCCTCTCTTTACAGCTAATATCCTCCAGGCCAGGCAAAATCTGGTGAACCTCTCCGAAGCATCCATATCTTCTGGAAGAATTATGCACAATATTCTAAACATTTGGAAGAAATCCACACAGACAAGAGGAGAATGAGTAGACTTCGCACAGACAGTGACCCAAGGTTGGAATCAAACCCAGGTCACTGGCACTGTAGGGCAGCAGTGTTAACCACTATGCCACCCTGCTGTCCTTGAAAGGTTTGGAAGATTACAAACATCACATTATCATTGAAAAAGGAATAGATGCCTATTAGCCTGATGTCAACAGAACAAAGAAAATTACAGTAGTGGAACAGGCCCTTTGGCCCTCCAAGCATGCATTGACCGTAGTAGTGAAAATGCTACATTTTATTATAAAGGATGTGATAAAGAAACATTTAACACTCATGATCTGATTGGATATAGTCAGCTAAATGTACAAATGGTAATCATGTTTGTCAAACTTGTTGGAGTTCTATGAAGATATTATTAACAAAATTGATAAAGGAGCATTGATGGACATAATATATTTGGACATTCAGAAGGCATATGATAAGGTCTCCCACAGGAGCTGGATTAGCAAAATAAAAATACATAGGATCGGAGGCAAATTCTATCATTGATTGGCTAACAGGCCAAAACAGGGAGTAGGAAAATGGGTCATTCTCGCATTGACAGACTGTGATGGTTGGGGTATCATAAGGATCAGTACTTGGGTTCTGGCTACTCACAATATATATCAATGATTTGGATAAGGGGACCAAATGTAATATATCCAAGTTAGGAGATGATACAAAACTACACAGGAATATAAATTGTGAGTAAGATATGAAGTAGCTAAAGGAGAATTTAGACAGGCAAAAACATTACAGGTGGAATATAACATGGGAAAAATGTGAGATCATCCACTTTGATAGAAGGAACAGATGGTGCTAAGTATTTGCTAAATGTTAAGAAATTAAAAAGTGTGGATGTACAAAGGGACATTGGTATTCATGTACATAAATAACTACTAATATGTAGGTGCAGCAAGCTGTCAGAAAGGCTAATGGAATGGAATGGAATTGCAAGAGGATTTGAATAGATGACTGGTGGGGTCTTGCTTCGTTATATATCTGGAGTAGCATGTACTGTTTTAGTTCCCTTACCTTAGGATATTTCTGCCATAGAGGGAGTGTACTGAAAGTTCACCAGACGTTCCAGGGATGGTGGGACTGTCTTATAAGAGAGACTGAGAAAATGGGTCAGTATTCTCTACAGTACTGAAGATGGAGATGATCTCATTGAAACGTATAACATATTGAAAATAGACAGAGTAGATTCAGCGAAGATGTTTTCCTTGGTTGGGGAGTCTAGAACTGGGGATACAATTTCAAAATAAGGGGGAAGCCACTTAGGACTAAGGTGAGGAGAAATTTCTTTACATACAGGGTTGTGAATGTTTGGAATTCTTTACCCCTAAGGACTGTGAAAGTTCAATAATTGTGTATGTTTAAAACAGAGATCGACAGATTTCTGATTAATAACATAAAAGATTATGAGCAGAGTATCGGTTGTAATAACCCACAGGATTTGTATGGAGAATAACGATTGACCTCCCTGTAGGGCTCATTAAATATATAAGTTCCCTGGGGCTTGGTCATTAACTATTGTACCGATTCCTGTATAAAGCAGACCCTGACTGGGTTCATGATTATTTTATTGTGGTTAGGACTTGTTTGTTTTCAACACAGGCTTGTGGTTTTGCTTTACTTTATTTTGTGCAAAAAAAGCACTATTCCTTTACAGCTGATTCCTGGAGTTATGAGAATAAAGGATGCTGAAGTGTACGATCAGCCATGATCATGTTGATTGGTGGAAAAGGCTTGATGGGCTAAATGGCCTACTCCTAAAGAAAGAAGTTTTTGGATGGAAAATAGTTGGAGCTCTATTTAGGAATGAAATGGAGAGCTTCCAACCATCCTGGCAGGGATATAGTTTGGAGGAATTGGAAGAATATAATCAATCAGGAACTAGAAATTGTTGAAATGATGAGGCATCAGAAGAGACATGGATGTAATGGGGAAAGGCTGGACAAGTGGAGAAAAGGTGCCACATCAAGATAGGAAGAAATATGTTCAGTGAGGTAGCCCCATGAAAGACTGATGTGAATGAGGTAGAGCAGGTTTTTCAGGGCTGTGGTCTATAAAGTGGGAAGCCATGGAGGGAAAACCTGCAGAAGATATCAAGTTAGTGATGGTACTGGAATCAACTGCCTAATGTTTGATACGGTCATGATCCAGGTGGAAACATTGGAGTTCAATGTCTGCTAGCTGGAATATCAATCCTGTATTCTTCTCCTTCAATAATGCTTACAGTTCAATTAAGCAACATTTATATTTGTATAATCTATCCTTAAATTTTTAACAACTGTTTCATTACTCCTGTGTATCTTTGCTTTAATTAAAACAGTAACAAATTGTGACATTTATCATGAATTTTTAATCTATATGAAATCTATTACCCAAGTAATTATAGTAATTTTAAGCCATTCTTCATCTTTCCTTGTAGCTTTTGTATGGGTTTGCTTGATTTCATTTCCATCATGTTGTTTGGATCTTTACGTGTTAAACTCATACATACAGGATATAAAGGCTTGCATTTTATATAGCTCCTTTGCCAACTACTGGACTCCCCAAAGTGCTTTGCAGCTAAAGAATTATTTTTTGAAGGATGACAGCTGTTGTAATTTGGAAGTGTGGCAGCTGATTTATGAACAGCAAGATTGTTAACAGCAATCTATCTTTTAATGTTGATTGAGGGATAAGTAATAGCCAGGACAATACAGATAACCCCTAGCTCTTCTCCAAAATAATGCATTTAACTATCAGAGCAGAGCTGACCTCAGTTTAATATCTCACACCCAAAAGTCAGCACTCCAAAAGTGCACTGAAGTATCAGCCTTGATTCTTGTGAAATAGGACTTGAATATATAACTTTCTGTCTCAGAGGCAAGTGTGCTATAAACTGGCCATAAATGATGGCCATTTAGTTGTGGTTTCAAACAGTTTAGATATGAATTTATAACAATTGATAGAGTTCAAGGTAGCAACTTTTTAAGGTCCTGATTTAACATAGAACATAGAACAATACAGCACAAACAGGCCCTTCGGCCCACAAGTTGCGCCGATCACATCTACCAATCCACAGACCTATCTATAACCCCCTATCCTATTCTTTTTCATATACTCATCCAGAAGTCTCTTAAAAGACCCCAGTGAGTTTGCCTCAACAACCTCCGACGGCAGTCGGTTCCATTCACTCACCACCCTCTGATTGAAAAACCTACCCCTGACATCTCCTTTGTATTTGCTTCCCTGCACCTTAAATCTGTGTCCTCTCGTAGTGACCATTTCAGCTCGGGGAAACAGTCTCTGACAGTCCACCCTATCTATTTCTCTCAACATTTTATAAACCTCTATCAGGTCGCCTCTCAACCTATGTCTCTCCAGTGAGAAGAGTCCCAGCTCCCTCAACCTATCTTCATAAGGCCTGCCTCCCAATCCAGGCAACATCCTTGTAAATCTCCTCTGAACCCTCTCAATAGCCTCTACATCCTTCCTATAGTGAGGCGACCAGAACTGCGCACAATACTCCAAGTGGGGTGTGTCCCTGTCACAAAAACTGAATACTTGAAGTGTTAACTCATGCCAGTGAGCATAATTTAACAAAATTGCTACAAATTTTTAAATATTAAGTCCACTTGTCAAGGAGAAAAAATTTAAAATGTTTCTGTTCTTCTGTAGATATGAATTAGGAGCTGCTTTGTTTATTGGTTGGGCTGGATCTTCACTTTCCATATTAGGAGGTGCAATACTTTGTTTCTCCTTATCTAATGGTAAAGATATGCCAAGGTAAGATCAAATAAGCTTACTGAGATACTATATTGATTGAAGAAGTGTTTAAAATCCTACTTTTATGGCAATAAATATGCGATAATACACAAAGCAATTTATGCATTCTTACAGTGGATTTGTTTCTTTATCAAGCTGAATGAACAGCATCTCATCTTCCCGTAGAGCACATTACAACCCTCAGGACTCAACAATGAATTCAACAACTTTAGACGGTGACCTTTCTCCTCCATCAGTTACTGACTGTATAATATCCATGATGTGGAGAAGACGTTGGACTCGGGTAAGCACAGTAAGAAGTCTCACAATACCAAGTTAAAGTTCAATGGTTTAATTGGTAGATGAACTTTTGGAGCATTGTTCCTTCTTCAGGTGAGTAAAGAGTTGTATTCACAAACAGGGCATACAAAGATACAGACTCAATTTACAAAATAATGGTTGAAATGCAAATATTTACGGATAATCAAGTCTTTATAGGTACAGACAGTGTGAATGGAGAGAGTGTTAAGCACAGATTAAAGGGGTGTGAATTGTCTCAAGCCAGGACAGTTAGTGAAATTTTGCAAGCCCAGGCAAGTTGTGGGGACTACAGATAGTGTGAAGAATTACCTGAAGATCGGAGGCTGAATGCCCTTGACTGCTAAAATGTTCCCCAACAGGAAGACAACACTCCTGTCTAGCGATTGTTGAGTGGTGTCCATTCATCTGTTGTCATAGCATCTGCATGGTCTCGCCAATGTACCATGCCATGAGACATTCTTTCCTGCAGCATATCAGGTAGCCAATGTTGGCTGAGTACCTGGAAGTTGGTGTTTTCATGTGAGATGATAGCATCCATGTCAATGATCCAGCATGTCTTGCAGAGGTTGATGTGGCAGGGTAGTGTGGTGTTTTAGTCACTGTTCTCCTAAAGACTGGATAGTTTGCTATGGACAATAATCTGTTCGAGGTTGTGTAGTTGTTTGGAGGCAAGAAGTGGTATGTGAGAATGGCTTGGCGAGATGTCCATTTTCATTGATGACAAGTTGAAGGCTTCAAAGAAAATGTCATAGCTTCTCCACTCTGGGGAAGTACTGGACAAAGAAGGATACTCTGTTCGCCATGTCCCGTGTTTGTCTTCTGAGGAAATTGGTGCAGTTTTTCACTGTGGCACGTTGGAAATGTCAATCGATGAGTCGAGTGCCCATATCCTGTTCTTATGAGATATCTTTCAGCATCTGTAGGTTTCTGTTGTGATCCTTCTCATCTGAGCAGATCCTGTGTATATGGAGGGCTTGTCCATAAGGGATGGTTTCTTTAACATGTTTAGGGTGAAAGCCTGACAAGTGGAGCATCGTGAGGTTATCTGTGGGCTTGTGGTATAATGAAGTACTGAGGTGACCGTCCTTGATGGAGATGTATATGTCCAAGAATGCAACTGTAGAGAGTAATCCACGATGAGTCTGATGGTGGAATGGGAACTTACTGATTCATCATATAGTTGTTTCAGTGATTTGTTCGCTGTGAGTTCAAAGGAAGGAAATGTATCAATGTATTTAGTGAATAGCATCAGTTGAAGATCCTGTGCAGTGAATAGGTCTTGTTTGAACCAGTGCACGAAGATGTTGGCATATTGAGGTGCGGATTTGGTCCCCATGGCTGTTCTGTGAGTCTAGATGAAGAACTGGTTGTTGAAGGTGAAGACGTTGTGGTCCAGGATGAAGTGGATGAATTGTAGAATTGCATCTGGAGATTGGCAGTTATTGGCTTTGAGTACAGAGGCAGTGGAAGCAATGCCATTGTCGTGGGGGATGCTGGTGTAGAATGCCGAGACATCCATTGTGACAAGAGGTGCTCCTGTTCAACTGCTCCATGTGTGCTGAGTTTCTGTATAGGAAGTCCGTAGTGTTGTGACAGAAGCTGGGGGTCTTCTGTATGATGGGTTTCAAGATGCCCTTGACGTGCCCAGAGAGGTTTTCATACAGGGTCCCATTGCCTGATAGAACAAAGAACAAAACAGCACGGGAAACAGGCCCTTCGGCCCAACGAGCCTATGCTGCCACCTCAATGTTCCCACTTCTACCCGTGATCCCTGTTTATGTTTATAGATCTATGGATTGAAACCAAATTTGAGACAATTTAGGGAGAATTTGTTCTGCCAATCAGCCTAAGAGCACATCTTTGGGATGCGGTAGTATCTGGAGCACTCAAAGAAAACCCACGCAAGCACGGGGAGAATGCGCAAACTCCCACAGACACAGGCCCAAATCCATGTATCTGCACAGCACAACGATAGTCACTGAGCTGTTGTGTTGCTCATCAAATGGTCCAGGTCAAGCGTACACTAACGACGTGAAGAACTAGGATACTCTCGAAAAAGATCCAAGAGCAGCTCTCTCACGACCAATCGTGTGTATGCCCCTCGTTAGACCAGAAGGCGGACCAAGGATGAAAACATCCTAGGATGAAAACAAATGCATCAATATCATCGACTATTTACACACTTCCCAGGGACTCCCAAAGCTCATGATCCCTATTTTAGATCAGTTTTCTATATCCCTCCATTTCCATTCTGTTCATGTGTCCATCTAAGTAACTCTTAAATAACTCCAGAGTGCCTGCCTCCACCACCTTACTTGGCAGTGCGTTCCATACCCCCACCACCCTCTGTGTGAAAAAACTCCCTCTAGCATCCAAATTATACCTAACCCCCCCTCACCCTAAACCCGTGAGCCCTCGTGCTATTTGAGTCCATCCTAGAAAAAAGCTTAATCCTGTTTACTCCATGTATACCCCTCGTAATCCACCTCTATTAGATCTCCTCTAAGTCTACATCTTTCTAAGGAAAACAGCCCCAATTTGCCTAACCTCTCCTCGCAACTCAGACCTTCCATACCAGGCAGCATCCTGGTAAACCTCCTTTGCACTCTCTCCAGAGTCTCCACATCCTTCCGGTAGTAAGGCGACCAGAACTGGACGCGTAATTCAAATGAGGTCTAACCAACGTTCTATACAACTGCAACGTTAAAGGCCAGCTCTTGTACTCTATATCCCTTCTTATAAAGGCTAGGATACTATATGCTTTCTTCACTACCTTCTCCATCTGCTCTGCCACCTTCAGAGACTTGTGCACCTGCACCCCCAGGACCCTGTACTTTTCTATACTCTTAATAGGTCTACCCTTTATCATATACCTCCCCCCTACATTCTTTCTCCTGAAATGCATTACTTCGCATTTATCAGGATTGAATTCTATCTGCCCAAGCTACCAGCCTATCTATGTCCTGCTGCATCGCCTGACAATGCTCCTCACTATCCGCAAGTCCAGCCATCTTGTATCGTCTGCAAACTTGCTGATCACTCCACTTACTCCCTCTTCCAAGTCATTTATATATATTACAAATAGAAGAGGTCCCAGTACCGAGCCCTGCAGCACACCACTAGTGACCGACCTCCAGCTAGAAAAACACCCTTCCACTATTACTCTCTGTCTCCTATTACTAAGCCAGTTATTTATCCATCTAGCTACCTTGTATCCCATTAGCCTTGACCTTTTCAACTAACCTCCCATGAGGAACTTTGTCAAACGCCTTACTGAAATCCATATAGACGACATCAACGGCTCTCTCTTCGTCGACCATTTTCATCACCTCCTCAAAAAATTCTACCGGATTCATAAGGCACGACCTCCCTTTAACAAAGCCATGCTGCATATCCCCAATCAGATCGCAACACTCTAAGTGCCTATACATCCTATCTCTAAGAATCCTCTCCCCTCATATCTGTTCCAGATATAATGACACGGTGGTGTGTGTTGACCATATGTATCTTCGGGAGGCAGTAGAGCTCTCCAGTGTACGTAGTAGGTAGGATGAGAGCACAGAGGGTATTCTGAAGGCCCAGATCAAAGGTCTTGATCAGTCCATTGAATTGACGGGTGTGTTTTTTGGTCAGATCTGTGAGAAACTGTCAGGTTTACAACTGTAGTGTTCCTCATTGTTCAGTTGTCAACTCACTCACTGGAAGAAGGAGAAATGCTCCAAAAGCTTGTGCTACCAAATAACTTTAACTTGATGTTATGAAACTTCTTACTGTGTATAATATCCAACACGCTTCTTCCTTTCTTTTAGTTCCAATAAAGAGTCAAACTGACTCAGTGTTAACTCTGTTTTCTCTCCCTACAGATGCTACCAGACCTGCTGCATTTTTCCAGATTTCTGTTTTTGTTTCAAATTCCAGCATACAAGTATTTCACTTATTGTTGTGCCCATTTGTCATATTGTTTATGAGGGAGCATACAATTTAAAATATCTTCCCGTGTTGCGACCAAAGGCGATGAAATTCCAGTTTAACCAT
Organism: Sphyrna mokarran; assembly: GCA_024679065.1. Lineage (NCBI taxonomy): Eukaryota > Metazoa > Chordata > Chondrichthyes > Carcharhiniformes > Carcharhinidae > Sphyrna > Sphyrna mokarran. The sequence goes on from JAGIQG010000010.1 coordinate 29,561,697, forward strand.
CTGTGGTAGCTTGGCCCATTTAAGGGGGAATGATCATGGGCCAAGGGGGCTCTTCTGAGGTCTCACAGGAGAAAGGCATGAAGGGCATGAGATGACTAAAATTTGGAGAGAAATAGTGGCTGCTCAGAGTGCCAGTAGTGAAAGCCCAGTGGAGCCCCAGAGAAAGAAAAGAAATCCTCAGCCACCAGAGTTTGATGAGTGTTATTGTTGTGGGGAGACCATCCCTAAGGCAAATGCAAACCCTTTGTATCTACTCTGTGTTCATTCGGGCCTGGAGACTTGTTCACTTTTAAGCCCGTTAAATCCTCCCAAGACCTCCTCATTCCTATATCAAACTGTGCAATTTCCTCAATCCCTTTTCCTGAATTCTATATCTGTGTTCTCCTTTTCCTGATGAGAAATATTCATTTAACACTCTTCGAATGTCCTGTGCTTAACACACAAATTATCCCCTTGGTTTCAAATGGGCCCTACTCTTTCCCTGGTTAACCTCCTCCCTTTGATATATTTATAAAATATCTTCGGATTCTCCCTAATTTTCTCACAGATCCCATTTCATGACCATTCCCCCACCCCCACTCTTTTTCTCTTCTAATTGCTTTCTTAAGTTCCCTCTTGCACTTCTTATATTCTTCAAAGGCCTCAGCTGAGTTGCTTCTTTCGGACTTGCTAAAAACCTTTCTCCTCCTCCTCATTCATTTCTGAATTATCCTGGGAAGCCAGGGTTCCCCGAACTCATTGCTCCTACATTTCCCCGTATAGAATACATGTTGGATCTGTACTCTCCCCAGTTCCTATGTGAATGTTCCCAATTGCTCCATTGCAGATTTACCCACAAGGAGCTGTTCCCAATCAACTTTCGCGAGATCCTGCCTTATTTTAATTCATAATGCTGCACCATCTCCCTTTTTACACATTCTGCTGTCTTACTAAAGATCCTATACCCTGAACATTGAATTACCAGTCTTGTTCTTCTCTCAAACATGTCTCTGTGATGGCTACAACATTACATTTCCATGCCTTACCTATTACACTCTTAGCATTGAAGTAAACAATATCCAGTCTTGCCTAAACTCTCTTCATTCAACTTAATTGAATTCACTTTGACTTGCTTCCTTTACTATACCATGATGTGTTTCTATTTTACTCATGTTCTGTGTCCTGTCCACTTGCCAGGCTACTTTGAACTCAAACAGCACCAGCAGACCTACTCACAAGAATGTTGGTTCAGTGTGCAGGCTGTTTCATTTGTACATACCCCATCTTTCCCAGAAACAATTCCAGTGATCCACAACACCAATCTTGCAGTACATCGAAAAGCTGAGGTGGGGTTGAAGAGGTTGAAAGACCAAGGGATAATCAAACTGTACAGTTCTTGGACTGGGTTATGCCAATAGTATCATGCTAAATTAGAAATTACAGTGAGGATTTGCGGTGATTAAAAGCTGATGGTAAACAGAGCTGCTCAAATAGATAGAAATCTTATTGCTAGGATAAAAGATCTTTCTGCTAACTGTTAAGAGTCCTCAAGTACATGAAAATGGATTTAACTGTCAGATGTACTGACGGTTTAAGTTGGAAGAACATTCAAAGGAATTTGTCACAATTAGTATACATAACAGCTCATTACAATGCATGAGACAATGCTTTAGCATTTCATCTGCTTGCACTATCTTTCAGTGCCCTGTGGAAAGCCTCTTTCAGGGATCCCCAGAGTGGTCATGTATCTGAGCAATGTCTTGATAACAGAGGCATCACTTGGGGAGCATAGAGTCAATTTGCAGGACATTCTCAAAAGATTCAATTACAAGTTTGGGAGGTGTGGGAGGAGGGGGACATTGCAAAGATGGGAAATGACAAGTCTGTGAGCAATTTGCAAATAAGGTTGACAATTTTAGACTTAAGGCAGGTCAAGCACCACTTTTGAGGAAGCACTGAGCAGGGCAAGAACACAAAATATACTCTGTGTGGAGCTACCAAGGATAGCTTGGTAGCATCTCTGCTGACTAAGCTGACCAAGTCGTCAAGAACAAGCAGGTGATGATGACATTGCAAAGAGAAAAGATATTACCTGACCTCATCCTTGCATATCTGTCTGTCACAGATTATAGAATCATAGAATTCCTATGGTTCCAGAAAAGGCCATTTGGCCCATCAAACCTGCTTTACGCCAATCCTACTAAGGCCCTATCCTCGTAACTCCATGTATTTACCTTACTAGTCTCACTGTCACTGAAGGACAATTTAGCATGGCCAATCCACCTAATCTACACATCTTTGGACTGTGGGAGGAAACTGGAGCATCTGGAGGTAGCCCATGCAATGCAAGCTACAGTCACCTAAGGCAGGAATTGAACTCAGGTTCCTTGTGTTGAGAGACAGCAGTGCTAATCACTGTGCGACCATGCCTCCTGTGATGCAGCTATCCATGACATACTGGTAAGAGTGACTACTGCAGAGTCCTTGTTTTCACACTGAGAATACCCTCTATCATGTTGTATGGCAGTATCATTGGGCTCAATGTGATAGATTTCAAACAGATCTAGCAACTCAAAACTGGACATCCATGGGGGTGCTGTGGTTCATAAGCAGTGGCAGAATTACATTTGACCATTATCTGTAATCTCAGGTCTGGCATATCCCCTACTCTACCATTACCACCAAGCCAGAAGATTGATTGGTTCGATGAACAGTGTAGAAGGGCTTCCTTCTGCACGTTGGGATTCTATATATGCATGTACACATGCATGTGCATGTGGCAAAGTTTAGTGGGAAGCCAGGAGATTGGGAAGTCTTTAAAGACCAACAGAAGACAACAAAAGAAAAGAGTAGCACCAGACATTCATAAAAATGAAATGTCAAGTAGTGAAGTTACAACATAAGATTACTTAGACATCAAACAGCGGAAGCAGTAAGTGAATGCCAAGCAACTCTAATGGATCCGATCCAAGCTCTGCAACCCTGTTGTATCTAATGGTGAACGGTGATGGACAATTAAACAACACACTGGGGGAAGAGGCTCTACAAATATTCCCATCCTAAATGAAGAGGGGCGAGACCAACACATTAATACAAAAGGCAAGGCTGAAGCATTTGCAATAATTTTAGGACCGAAGTGCTGAGTGAGTGATTCACCTTGGCTTCCACAGAAGATGCATAAATGTAAAGTGATACATTTGGGCAGGACAAATCAGGCAAGGAAGTATATAATGAACCAGCAGGACCCTGGGAAGCACAGAGGGAGATCTGGGGGATCAGAGGGATCTTGGGTAGCATAATGGCACAATAGTTAGCATTGCTGCCTCACAGTGCCAGGGACCCGGGTTCAATTCTAGCCTTGGGTGACTGTGTGGATTTTGTATGTTCTCCTATGTTTGTGTGAGTTTCCTCCAGGTGCTTTGATTTCCTCCCAGAGTCCAAAGATGTGCGGGTTAGGTTGATTGGCAATGTGAAATTGACATTTGGTGTCAAGAGGATCAACAAGGTTATAACACCCCTGTTTAAGAAGGAAAATTACAGGACGGTTAGCCTGACCTCAGTCATTGGTAAGATTTTAAGATCCATTATTATTACGGATGAGATTTCAAAATACTTGGAAGCACATGATAAAATCAAACAAAGTCAGCATGGTTTCAAGGGGGAGTCATGCCTGACAAATCTGTGAGAATTATTTTGAGGAGGTACCAAGCAGATTAGACAAAGATGAGCCAGTAGATGTTATCATAGAATCCATAGAAGCCCTATAGCACAGAAGGACGCGATTTGACCTATTGAGTCTCCACTGACTACAATCCCACGCAGGCCCTATTCTCATAGCCCCACATATTTATCCTGCTAATCCTCTGAGTCTAGAACATAGAACATAGAACATAGAACAATACAGCACAGAACAGGCCCTTCGGCCTTCGATGTTGTGCCGACCAAAATAAAAAGCAATGCCCCTCCTAACTAAACCATTCCCTTCTCATCCATATACTTATCAACTAACCTCTTAAACGCCACCAAACTTGGCGCATCTACAACAGCTGCAGGCAGGGCATTCCACTCCCTAATCACTCTTTGAGTAAAGAGTGGCAATCTAGGGGCAATTTAGCATGACCATTCAATCTAGCCCGCACATCTTTGGACTGTGAGAGGAGAATCCACATGAAACTCATGCAGACACTGGGAAAATGTACAAACTCCACACAGACAGTGATCCAAGGCTGGAATTGAACCTGGGTCTTTGGCATTGCAACCCAGTGCTAACCACTGTGTCGCTCATCTGCTGCTTACTTGAATTTCTACAGGCTGTTAAGATAAGAGCCCATGGTGTTAGAGGCAAGGTACTAGCATGGATAGAACATCAACTGAGTGACAGAAGGCAGAGAGTGGGAATAAAAGGATTTTTTTCAGGATCATAGTGGGTGACTAGTAGAATTCCACAGGGGATAGTGTTGGTACCATAACTTTTCACTTTATACATCACTCAGCTAGATGAAGGAATTGAGGTGATTGAGGCTAAGTTTGCAGATGATACAAAGATAATTGAGGGACAGGTAGTATTGCGGAGGCGAGGAGGCTGTAGAAGGATTTGGACAAGTTAGGAGAATGTGCATAGTAGTGGCAGATCGAATACAATGTGGGAAATTGTCAGGCTATGAACTTTAATAAGAAGAGTAGAGGCATAAAGATGTGCATTTTTTCAGGGACTGTACCCTGAAGGAGATAACTGAAGAGACAGTGGAGCCATTAGTGGTGGTCTTTCAGGAATCATTGGAATTTTTGAAATTTTAAAAAATATAAAAATATTTCATACAAATATGGAATTTTTCATAATTTTCTAGTAGTCCAATGTCCACTCTTGCCTCTCTCTTACCCTTTATATATCTAAATATCTTATTTTATATTACTGGCTAACTTACCCTCATATTTCATTTTGTCCTCTTTTCTTTTGTTGTCTTCTGTTGGTCTTTAAAGACTTCCCAATCTCCTGGCTTCCCACTAAACTTTGCCACATTGTATACTTTTCCTTTTACTTTCTGCTGTTCCTGACTTCCCTCATCAGCTATGGTTGTCTCATCTTCCCCATCATATGCTTCTTTATCCTTGAATAGAAATTTTGCTGCACCTCCTGAATTAATATTTTATATAGTCCCAGCATAACTTCTCTGCTCTTATATTCTATGTCTTGATTATTAAAGACATCGGCACAATATGTCTTTTTTATTTATTTACAAATCAATTGTTGATTGGCAATGCTAAAATTGCCTCTTAGTATCCTGTGAAGTGTAGGTTAGAGGAATTAGCAGGTAAATGTGTACTGATATGGGGATAGGGCCTGGGTCGGATTGTGGTCGGTGCAGACTCGATGGGCCGAAGGGCCTGTTTCTGCACTGTAAGGTTCTATTTTTCTATTGTTCTATGTTCATAAACTATTTTCTAAATGGGGAGAGCATTCAGAATTCGGAAATTCAAAGGGACTTGAGTGTTCTAATTCAGGATTCTCTTATTGTTAATTTGCAGATTGAGTTTGTAGTTAGGAAGGCAAATGTAATGTTCACATTCATTTTGAGGACTAGAATATAAAACCAGCGATGTACTGCTGAGGCTTTATAAGGCTCTGGTAATTTGATTTGATTTTTTATTGTCACATGTCTTAGTATACAGCGAAAAGTATTGTTTCTTGCATGCTATAGAGACAAAGCATACCATCCATAGACAAGGAAAAGCTAGGGGGTAAAGAAAGATCAACTTAGTGCGAGGCAGATCCATTAAAAAGTCTGATGGCAGCAAGGAAGAAACTGTTTTTGAGTCGGTTGGTACATGTCCTCCGACTTTTGTATCTTTTTCCCAATGACAAAAAGGTAGAAGAAAGAATTCTAGAGTGTGTGGGGCCCTTAATTATGCTGGTTGCTTTTCCAAACTGGTGGAAAATATAGACAGAATCAATGGATGGGAGGCTGGTTTGAGTGTGGACTGGGCTTTGTTCATGACCCTCTGTAGTTTCTTGTGGTCTTGGGTAGAGCAGAAGATATACCAAGCTTTGATACAACCAGAAAGAGCTTCATTTGGAGTATTGTGAGCAATGTTGGGCTCCATATCCAAGGAAAGATGTGCTAGTCCTCACACCTCCACAGATTCCCTCTGCCCCCCACCAAAATCCTGTGATATACTCATAATAGACAGTTTGGGAAGGAAGAAACCAAAGCAAGTCTTTATTGGGAATAGGTGTATTCAGAGAGTAAAACATTACAGCCATTAGTCTCCTGGTGCCACCCTATCCCTTAGTTGTGTCAGTAAGTGCCTTATTATATGTGCTCAATTAACCATGTGCATCACCATGATTGATCTAATCAACATAACGACACCCACCTCCCTTCCCTGGCATCTCTGGCTCCATGAGGTTAGGGAGACAGTGGGAATCAAAGAGAGTGAGTCTCAGGAAAACAATGCCAGAGATCAACTGGTAAATATGAGGTCAGGGGGACAGCGGTTGTCAAATAGATCATTGAGAGTCAAAATCATCAAAAAAGGAGCATTACAGGACAACAGGTTAGGGATTGGCCCACCGGTGCTGTGTAAGGAAATGAAGGAAATTGGGGCACTTGAACAACTTCAGTCTGCTGGTCAAGGAACAAATAAAAAGCTCAGTTGGGGTTCCACCTCTTAATTACTACACAAATACTCTGGGTGTTATTGCATGTATGTGTAATGTTAGGAAATGCCTTTAATGTGATACCTTCTGTGGTAATTAAACAGCCAAAAATATCTTGAGTTTGCACTTAAGTAACAACCACTTGAATGAAATGCTGGAGGAGTAACTGACAATGCAGCATGAATAGAGAGGAAACAGGAGGAAATAAATGTAGTTGAAAAACATTACTGTTTTCAAAATGACAGATTTGTCCATTTTGATGAGGTTTCTCTATTGAGGAATCAGGAACAAGCATTACAAATTTGCCAACAAAGAACACAATCTAAACAAGATATTTAAATAGCACCTTTATAGTTTTTTTTTAATTCATATATTTAATAGGGAATTGAATTAATTGTTGAACATATTAACTTTATGAATCTTTCTTTCAGAATGGGTTATGGCTACAGTGCTACAACATCTCTTTTTTCTTCCCGGTCGATGGCACACAATGTCGCAGAGGACATGAAATCAACTAGGAATGCAGGGATACCTCCAAAGCAATTTGATAAGATTGCATATGTTTAAGTTTTTTTAAAAAAAGTTAAGATAAAGATATGAATACTTTAATCAAATTCAGTCCATAAAAAATCTTTAATTTACAAAAATATATTTGTTTCTAACAATAATTCTAAAAACAACAAACTGCAGTTTTTCAAATTCTGCTTTGACCTGAGAATATTTTTGTCTATACATTGCTTTATGAAAATATATCTTTTGATGAAACTAATTTCCTAATTTTCAAGAACATTATATTTCAATTGTGCAGTAGTTAATCTGGCAAAACACGCAGACTCCAAAAAAAAGTTAGATTAAACATTTTCAGTTTTTTTGATATGTTTCAGCTAGTTAATTAGTTACAAGAAAATAAAATGTATTGCTTCTTGACTATGTTTATTACTTAGAATAGCAAAAAATTTGTAACAGAACCTTGTAAATGAACAGTTATGTCATGAATTCAATTAAATTTAATAGAAATGCATTCCATTTATGCTTATAGTATAATCATTTGTGTCTCTATCTTATTAAAAGTATGTAGCTTGCAAATATCCTATCTGTAAATATTGACTTTGGCTGTCAAATACTTGTTGTATCTTTTTGCAGGTCAGATTAACCTAATTCCCACTGGCAGTTAATTGGTGGGATTGGGTCAAATGGTGATTTTTACTTGCTGAAATGCTGAATTTTATTTTAACTTCTTAACTTCATAGCATAGGTTAATAGGACCATCCACATTTTTGAGCAGGCCATGAAATGGGGAGCCAGTGCTCCAAATCAAAATCTTGCCTTATTGTCACTCTGATCTACTTAATTGTCCACAGGAAGTATAAGACATTCTGCTAAGCAAGATACTCCCTCCAAGTAACCAAGAGAAAATAAGACAACAAATCTGAAGCACAGATAGGTATTTAACACTTTAGCAAACATGCCAAATCCCTGTCTGAATCATTGAAAGAACAAACTGTACATGTGGAGAATCTGATCATGAAAACCTGGAACTCAGCAATGTTGTTAGTGAAGATGGAAAATGGTAAATAAATGAGAAGGAACATCTGCCAGCTATACCTGTAAAGTTGAAAACATCAACATTAGTAACACCATTAATGAGCAAGACAACTTCACCAGCATCACCAACAAGCAGTCCATCATTAACAATATCACCTGCAACTGACACCGTGGCCCCTAACTTCCTCGGAGTAGCCATCACTAGCATCTGTAGTGATTTGCCTTTGCTCAAATCGCAAAGCCCCTGTCGTGCCTGACCTCCTTCATTCAGGCCAATTGTGACTGAAACAGTGAAGCAGCAGCAGTGATCTAACAGCGAGATGTAAAAGGAGCACAGTACGAAGTCTCATAACACTAGGTTAAAGTCAAACAGGCTTATTTGTAAGCACAAACTTCTGGAGCACAGCTCTTTCATCAGATGAGTGGAGAGGTGGGTTCACAATGGTTCACAGCAAATTACCCAGCCTTCAGGAGAACAATGACCACGGCAATCACTGCGAGGCATGCTAGATCATTGATGCGGATAACACCATCACACGTGAGAATATCACCCTGTCAGGTATACGGTACATACTCAGGGAGGATGCAATACAAGTTTGCGGCAGACTGAAAAGATTGCGTATGTAGATATTAAGGAAGCAGATGTGTTAGAACTTTTAAATGCTATCAAGATAGACAAGTCTCCGGGACCAGATGGGATATACCCCAGGTTATTGTGGGAGGTAAGGGATGTCATTGCAGAACACCTGGCGATGATCTTTGCGTCGTCGATGGAGACGGGAGAGGTTTTGGAGGATTGCGGATGTGGTCCCTATTTTCAAGAAAGGGAACAGGGATAGTCCTGGAAATTACCGACCGGTGAGTCTGACCTCAGTGGTTGGTAAGCTGATGGAGAGGCTTCTGAGGGACAAGATTTACGACCATTTGGAGAAGTTTAGGTTGATTAGAAATAGTAGCATGGTTTTGTAAAAGGCAGGTTGTGCCTTACGAGCTTAATTGAGTTCTTCAAAAATGTGACTGAACACATTGACGAAGGAAGAGCAGTGGACGTGGTGTACATGGACTTCAGCAAGGCATTTGACAAGATCTCCCATGCAAGACTTCTTGAGAAGGTGAGAGGGTATGGGATCCAAGGGGCTTTGGCCTTGTGGATCCAGAACTGGCTTGCCTGCAGAAGGCAGAGGGTGGTTGTGGATGGTTCTTTTTCTGCATGGAGGTCGGTCACCAATGGAGTGCCCCAGGAATCTGTTCTAGGACCCTTGCTGTTTGTCATTTTCATAAATGACCTGGATGAGGAAGTGGAGGGATGGGTGAGTAAGTTCGCCGATGACACGAAGGTCGGTGGTGTTGTGGATGGTCTGGAGGGATGTCAAAAGTTGCAGCATCGACAGGATGCAAGACTGGGCAGAGAAGTGGCAGATGGACTTCAATGCAGATAAATGTGTAGTGGTCCATTTTGGCAGATCCAACTGGATGAATGAGTACACTATCAAAGGTAGGAGTCTTAGCTGTGTGGAAGAGCAGAGGGATCTTGGGGTCCGGGTCCATAAGACTCTCAAATTGGCCTCCCAGGTGGAGGATGTGGTTAAGAAAGCTTACGATGTACTGGCCTTCATTCATCGAGGGATTGAGTTCAGGAGTCAGGAGGTAATGCTGCAGCTTTATAGGACCTTTGTCAGACCACACTTGGAGTACTGTGCGCAGTTCTGGTCGCCTCACTATAGGAAGGACGTGGAAGCTATTGAAAGGGTGCAGAGGAGATTACAAGGATGTTGCCTGGATTGGGAGGCATGCCTTATGAAGACAGGTTGAGGGAGCTGGGACTGTTCTCCCTGGAGAGACGAAGGTTGAGAGGCGACCTGATAGAGGTTTACACGATGTTGAGAGGAATAGATAGGGTGGACTCTCAGAGACTATTTCCCAGGGCTGAAATGGTCGCGACGAGAGGGCACAGATTTAAAGTGCAGGGAAGCAATTACAGAGGGGATGCTAGGGGAAAGTTTTTCACTCAGAGGGTGGTGAGTGAATGGAATCGGCTGCCGTCGGTGGTGGTCGAGGCGAACTCGCTGGGGTCTTTTAAAAGACTTCTGGATGAGTATATGGAATCCAATGGGATTGGGGGTTATAGATAGGTCTATGGCTGGGTAGGTTTTGATGTGTTCAGCACAACTTGTGGGACGAAGGATCTGTTTGTGCTGTAGTGGTCTATGTTCTATGTTCATGCAACTCAGCCAAAATTGTCTACCTCGTACACTACAGGAAAGGATGCCCCGAGGCATGATACTTCAACCAGACTATGCAAATACTATGACACCATATGAATGGACACCGCATGACAGTCACCAGGCAGGAGTTTTCCATTCCAGCTGGGGAAAATTTCAACAGTCAATGGCATTCAACGTCCTATTTTTGGTAAGCATTCCTAAAAAGCAACCTTCAAGACACACAAAAATGCTGAATTGCCGAGCAGAAACTAATAGGCAAGTTTCACATACGCAAGGGTAGCCTCAATCAGAATCTTAGATTCATGTCATACAACATGTAACCCTTACCCATTTGATCTGTGCTAACAATATCCTACTAACTATCCTGGCTTGAGACAATTCACACTTCTTTACTTCACGCTTATTTCTCTTGCATTGTCTGAACCTGTAAAGACTCACATTTTAGTCATTATCTTGCAATTGTGTCTTTGCCTATACATGCTGAGTTTGTGAACCCACCTCTCCACTCACCTGATAAAGGAGCAGTGCTCCAAAAGCTTGTGATTCCAAATAAACCTATTGAACTTTAACCTGATGATCTGAGACTTCTTACTGTGCTTACTCCAATGCTGACATTGCCATGTGGGTTGAAGGAGGGCACATCCCTTCTAATTTTTTTCAGTTTATAAAAACGTTCATGATTGGAATAGTTATTTAATATTGTAGCATCATATGTATTTTAAAGAAAGAGCTAGGAACTATACAAATATGAATATGTATCTCACTGCATTCCCTATCACACCACAGTCATGTGGCGAATCAATTATTTGCTACATGACTGCAGTCTGTAGTTTCTGAATACAATGTCAATTCCTGGTTATGATCTTTTATCAGTAATCGAGATGTTATTGCGTTTGGAAGAAATCACTCAGTTTAATTGTAACATCAGGACAAAGATAATATTTTATTTGTATAGGTATATATTTGCTTCCCTCCCCTATAGTTTTGACATGGGGAAAGGATTCAAATAGAAACTTTCAGTAAAACAAAGTTAAAGGGTGGGAAATAATTAGACGTGATATACAAATGTGGGGTGGCACGGTGATTGGCGCTGCTGCCTTGCAGCAGCAGGGACCCAGGTTCAATTCCAGCCTCGGGTTGCTATCGGTGTGGAGTCTGCACATTCTCCATATGTCTGTGTGGGTTTCCTTTGGGTGCTCCGGTTTCCTCCCACAGTCCGGGGATGTGCAGGTTGGGTTGGTTGGTCATGCTAGATTGATCAAAATGTCAAGGGCAATAGAATCATAGAAACCCTGCAGTGCAGAAGGAGGCCATTTGGCCCATTGAGTCTGCACCACCATAAACCCACTTAGGCCACCCTATCCCGACATAGTTACTAACTAACCTCTCTAACCTACACATCTCACGACTGTAAAGGGCAATTTTTAGCATGGTCAATCAACCTGACCTGCACATCTTTGGACTGTGGGAGGAAACCAGAGCACCTAGAGGAAACCCACGCAGACACGAGGAGAATGTGCAAACTCCATACAGACAACTCAAGCCGGGAATCGAACCCAGGTCCCTGGAGCTGTGAAGCAGCAGTGCTAACTATGGTGCTACTGTGTTGCCCAATAGCAGGGTGGATGTATGGAGTTGTGGGAATGGGGCCTGGATGGGATTGTGGTCAGTGCGGGCTCAATGGGCTGAATGGCCTTCTTCTGCACCATAGGGATTCTATATAATTCAGTTTACCAGCCACATGGAGATTAACAAAAAAGGAATTCAATGAAGCTCCAAAATTTTAAATTAAATGTGTTATTATTTCTAATTTATCAGAACCAGAAGAAATGGGAGACAGGAGATATTAAATGACAAATGTTAGTAATATAGATCCAAAAGGAATGACATGGGCAAGAAACAATGTACATAGAAGCCTGCAGTGCAGAAACAGGCCCTTCAGCCTATCTAGTCTGCACCAACCACAATCCCACCCAGGCCCTATCCCTACCCATTTACCCGCTAATCCCTCTAACCTACACATCTCTGGACACTAAGGGCAATTGCTTAGCATGACCAATCAATCAACCTAATCTGCACATCCTTTGACTGTGGAAGAAAACCAGAGTATCTGAGGAAACCTACGCAGACTGAGGAGAATGTGCAAACTCCACATAGACAGTGACTCAAGCTGGGGATTGAACCCAGGAATCTGGAGCTGTGAAGCAGCAGTGCTAACAACTGTGGTACCGTGCCTCCCAATGTAACAATAGTCATGCCTAGAAAAAGTATGTTTCTGTCAGAAATGAAAATAAAAGGAAAACAAGAAACACAATGGGGTGTGACAGAGATGGGACAGTAAGACATAGTGAAAGATTACAGACTGGAATTTTTGAACTCCATATATTCAATAATGAGGCAATCACTTTAAGTGAAAAACCATAGGCTGCAGAGTGTTATACATACAACTATAGAGCTGATGAAGCTCAAGTGGAAACTGGAAATAGCGAGGACCCTATTTGGAGAACTGATGCCATGTTGTGTAAACTATCTGCTTCCACTTTGACAGATGTTTCCTGGACACAGCGTACATCATGCTGTCCATCTAAGTTATCACATGAAGGTGTCAGATTGGAACAGCAACAGGAATAGTTAGATGTTTTGAAAACACAATGAATCCTGTTGTATCCTTCAAAAGTGTCATCAGACTGTAGAACTAATTTTCAAGTGTTTGCCCAATGATCAACAGAGCAAGTTGCTGCACATGGTCTTCAAAACTGATCTGACCCAACAGCACTATGCAGGTGCCATCTTATTAAAGATAAGGCAGAGAACTTCAGCACCAGGTCCCAGAGAGGTTTTTGATTCATTCACGGGATGTGGGCCAAAATTTATTGTCCATCACTGAGGGCATTTATGAATCAGCCACATGACTGTGGATATGGATCGAGAGTAAACCAGAACAGGTAAAGATAGCATATTTCCTTCCATAAAGTGGACCAGATATAATTTTATTCATCATAAATTCCAGTGTTCTGCTGAGTTCACATTTCACCATTGCCATCATGGGTCCCCAAAGCTTTACTCTTGGTCTCTGGATTATTAGTCCAGTCACAACAACACTACACCACTGACTCCCTGGGTAGTGCTGAGGACTCATTTCTGAGGCAATTCCTTATCTGGATCCTTATCAAGATCCCCAAGGTCTCACTTTTTAGGCCTATTACAAATCAGTAGCTATTGTGACTCATCTCCTCATTGACCCCAGCCCTAGGGTCATATGGAGGATCATATTCATCAAGGACATATGGCGGGTAATAACGAAGGATGTAGAGTTCGTTGTGAATACTACAAAGTAGCTGGTTTAGAAGAAAAATTTCTTTAGAAGAACAAGTACTCAACCAATATTACTTGGCTGTCATCTGTGGACTGCATTAGCTTATCACTTAATGCAAGAATTCAACCACATTTTGGATCTGATAATATTATATCTGGATATTGAGGACTTCAGCAGTGTGAATTGGTCCAGTTCTTTCCTCTATCAGCAGAGCATTCCAACCTGGAATGCTTGTTATTGCACTTGAGTGAAAAGAATGAACACCTATATTTTAATTTAACACTGCAAATAACCTTTCCCTTCAATATATTTGGCCTTGGTTGAAAAAGAAGTCCAACTGGATTTTCCTGAGCTGTCCAAGACTGGTATCAAGCCAATTTGTTCCAAGATATCTGTCGGTCTGAGGAATTGGATGATCTCGTACTGGGCTGCTTGGAGTTAGTGGACTGGTCAGTATTTAAACATTCTGCGACCAGCCTGAACGAGTACGCCATTTCATCAGTAAGTATATAGAAGACTGTATGCCAAAGAAACAAATGCGTGTGTTGCCCAACTGGAAAGCCAGATATGATCTAAGGAGATCCATCAAAGATGCCAAAAGATAATACCAGACCAAGCTAGAGTCCCAAGCAAGCCACAATGACAACTGCTAACTGTGGCACAACATAACTGTACCTGAAGATATGTAAAATCGTCAGCTGCAATGCACATCTCCCTAATGAGCTCAATACGTTCTACACTCATTTTGAGCAAGAGGTCAGCAAGAGCATGCTGGGAGCTCTGAATGAACCTGTATCTAGGGTTATCATTGCAGATGTCAGAGCAGCTTTCTTGAAGGTCAACTCATGGAGAGCAATCGGCCTGGATGTGCACTCAGATTCTATATGGATCAGCCAGCGGGGAAATTCACAGACATCTTCAACCTCTCTTTACAACAATCCAAGGTCCCTATCAGCTTCAAGAAGATGACCATCATCCCAGTACCTAAGAAAAACCAAGAAACGTGCATTAATGACTATCGGCCGGTGGCTCTTACATCCATCATTATGAAGTGCTTTGAAAAATTAATCGTGGCACAAATCAATTCCAGCCACCTGGGCTACCTGGATCCGCTACAGTTTGCATACTGCTGTAATATGTCCATAGAGAAGCTATTTTCCTGACCCTACACTCAATCCCGGAACATTTAGATAACAAGGCCACCAATGACAGACTCCTGTTTATTGATTACAACTCAGCCTTCAACACTATAATTTGCACAAAACTCAGTGGCCATAGACTTGGAACTTTCCTCTGCGACTGGATTCTGAACTTCGTAATTCACAGACTATTATCAGTGAGGATAGGCAACAAAACCTCCTCCATGATAATCCTCAACACTGGTACCCCACAAGGCTGTGTTCTCAGCCCTCTACTATGCTCCTTGTACACCTATCGCTAGGCAGCCAAATTCCCCTCTAATATGATATTCAAGTTTGTTGATAATACCGCCATAGTGGGTTGGATCTCAAACAATGAAGAGACAGAGAACAGGAATGAGATAGAAAATCTGGTGAACTGGTGTAGCAACAATAATCTCTCCCTCAATGTCAACAAAACAAAGGAGATTGTCATTGACTTCAAAAAGCTTAAAGAAGAATATGCCCCTCTTATATCAATGGGGAGCTAGTAGAAAAGGCTGAGTCTTCAAGTTTTTAAGTATCTAGATTACCAAAAACCTGGTCTGGTCCCCCCATGCTGACACTATAGTTGAAAAAGCCAACGAAAGCCTCTACTTCCTCAGAAATCTAAGGAAATTTGGCAGGTCAGCTATGACTCTCAGCAACTTTCATAGGTGCACCATAGAAAGCATTCTCTCTGGTTGTATCATAGCTTGGTATGGTCCTGCTTTGCCCAAGACCACAAAAAACTCCAAAAGGTTGTGAATGTAGCCCAATTCATTACGCAAACCAGCCTTCCATCCATTGACTGTCTACATTTCAGCAGCCTTGGCAAAGCATCCAGCATAATTAAGGACCCCACACAACCTGGACATTCTCTCTTCCATCTTCTTCCTTTAGGAAAAAGATATAAAAGTCTGAGGTCACGTATCAACAGACTCAAGAACAACTTCTTCCCTACTGCTGTCAGGTTTTTGAATGGATTTATCTTGCATGAAGTTGATCTTTCTCTACACCCTAGCTATGATTGTAATATTACATTCTGCATTCTCTCATTTCCTTCTTTATGAATGGTATGTTTTGTCTGCATGAAAAAATACTTTTCACTGTATGTTAATACATGTGACAATAATAAATCAAATCAAATCAAAGTCAAATCAAATCAAAGATACCCTTGACATGATGACTCACTATGAAATGGACCATATGATTTAAAAAGATTATGAACATCTCAGCAATCATGCAGTGAACTTGTCTACCTTCCTTATCTAAAATGTTTCAGACTCATTTAGTGGACTAACATCTTGCCTTTGTTATGATCTATGCCAGAAACTCAAGGTGTTTTATGTTGCCAGCCTAGACCAAAAGTTTTACACTTTGAATTTGGTATGGATGAGCATAAGACGTTTCATTCCAGGTATGATTCAAGTGACCCACTAGGGACCTTTTATCAAGCAAAAATAACTAAGACGCTCGGTTAAAATATAATAAGAAAATTAGCTTAACGTCTACCAATTACAAAAAAAACATAATATTGTATAAAAATTAAGTATGCAGGTCCAAATCAAACAACATCCCATAAACATGCACCTTTCTTCTAGGCTTGTTACAAAAAAAAACCAAGCTTTGTGATGCTGGATTCAGCAACTTTAAAACGCCTGCTGTAAATTAGTCCTTTGTAATGTTGGATTTTATGCTGAAGCTTTCCAGCCTTGAAGTTTCAGTCACCTCTTGAGACAATGAAATATAAACATGTTGTCCTCTTCAGTAGCAGCAACTCACAGACAGCAGAATTTACACTCCAGAAAGAAAGAGAAAAATACAGAAAACACTGCTTTCAATCTGCAGTCCAAACAGCTTTGGATTTTCCCTTGAAAGAAAACTGTTCCAAGGTACCACCTGACTTGCCGATCAGTCTCCACCCAACAATTCCAAAAAAGTCAGAAAACTCCAGGACCCTTGCATTAGGCCATTAAAAATAAACAAGATGCCTATTATATTGCTTCAGCAAGAATTAGATACCAGCAGAGATAGCATGGTGCTAAAACAAAAAGGCTATGCTTGCTTGAAGAAAGTGCAAAGAATATAATGAAAATACATTTTTTTTAAATGCAGCTGTTCTCACCTTTTATAGAACATAGAACATTACAGCGCAGAACAGGCCCTTCGGCCTTTGATGTTGTGCCGACCAATTAAGAAACAGCAATGACCCTCTAACCTAAACCATTCCCTTTTCATCCATAAACTTATCTACTAACCTCTTAAACGCCACCAAACTTGGCGCATCTACAACTGCAGCAGGCAGGGCATTCCATACCCTTACCACCCTCTGGGTAAAGAACCTACCTCTGACATCTGTCCTATAACTATCACAGTAATAGGACGGGTCAGTGTGGGTTTCCTCCCACATTCCTAAGACGTGCAGGTTAGGTTGATTGGCTATGCCAAGAAATTGCTCCTTAGTATCCAGGGATGTGTAAATTTGAGGGATTAGTGGATATAATATGTAAGGCTATGGGGATAGGGCCTGGTTGAGATTGTGTTCAGTGCAGACTCGATGGGCCAAAGGGCCTCTTTCTGCATTGTAGCATTCTATGTTCTAGATTTCTAAACCATTGTCTGTAGGCTTCTGGCATTAGTTCATATACACTTAAGATGTTTTTTTTCACCTCATCACAATCCCCAGATACCTCCTCTGATAGTCATGCAAACACCTCATTAGCTCTCCCTACTGACTTCGTTTGAATCATGGTCCGTGGCAATTTCATTTGTTTAGCTACTTTCTCAGATGAAATTAAAAAGACTTCTACATGCTTCTCATCAAACCTTGGCAATGCTTGGACATATTTAAGTAGATCCCCACCAGCATTTGACTACAACACTTTCTTCCTCACTATACTCATCACCACTCTCAACTTTTGCCTTTACCTGTACCATTTTAAATTGTCATGTACTTTTTACTTCCCATTTCCAAAATTCAAATTCTTTCTCCCTTTCCCTCTCCACTGTCAGGGCTGTTCTTTGTCTTTTCTTCCTGTCTGTAATTCAATTCCTTTGCTTTTTATTCCTCCCTTTTTCTTTCACTTCCCTGTTTCTCTTTCTCTTGCATTCAAGCTACTTTATTTCTTTTTCATATTCAAACTGTTTCATTTGTGGTTGAATTCTAGCCATTTCCAATGATTCTGATTGTATTTTGACAATTTTAAATGCTAAACGATCAATACAATTACCTCCACCTTCCTTGCACTGCTAAGTAATGTCAACTGTAGTGTTTTTGTCAATTCCAAAAGCTTTGTTTTATTCACTTTTGTAAATCACCCTGAGTGACCACTTCCATTCCCAGGAATATTCAGCCTTCCACAAGGCACTCCCTATTTAAACCTGAAAGCAACACCTGAAAAGAATCACAGAATTCCCTAAAACTCAGGAGGAGGCCACTTGTTCCATCAAATCTACACCAACCACAATCTAACCCAGGCTCTATCCCTATAACCTCATGTATTTACCCTGCTAGTCCCCCTAACACCAATTTATCACGGCCAATCCACTTTACCTGCATGTATTTGGACTGTGAGAGAAAACCAGACTACCTGAAGGAAACCTATGCAGATAGGGAGAGAATGTGCAAACTCTATGCAGACAGTGACTCAAATCCAGAAACACAAATATGGGCAGCATGGTAGCACAGTGATTAGCACTGCTATTTCATAGCTCTAGGGCCCTGGGTTCGATTCCTGGCTCAGATCACTGTCTGTGTGGAGTTTGCACATTCTCTTCATATCTGCTTGGTCCCTCTGGGTGCTCCAGTTTCCTCCCACAGTTCAAAGATGTGCCAATTTGGTTGATTGGCCATGCTTAAATTGCCCCTTAGTGTCCAAAGATGTATAGGTTAGAGGGATTAATGGGATTAATATGTAAGGATGTAGAGGTAGGACCCATGTGGGATTGTGGTTGGTGCAGAACCAATGGGCCAAAAGGCCTCTTTCTGCACTGTAGTATTCTACAATTCTATCACAACACACAGTCTTCGAGTCCAATAATCCCAAATCAAATAAGGAATAAAATCCTGCAAAAAAGCCCCAATTTTTATGAACCTGGCCAGAAACTCCAAGGGTTTTTTAATGAAATTAGCCTAGACCATACATTTTACACTTTGAATTTGGGATGGGTGAGTATAAGATGTTTCATTCCAGGTATGATACAAATGACCCATTAGGGATCTTTCGTCAAACAAAGTTTATTTAAGACACACAACTATCATATAAGAAAATTAGTACAATGTTTACGAAAAAAAACCCATGATACTGTATAAACTTTAACGAATAAGTATATTGTTCCAAATCAAAAAACATCCCACCAACATAGGCTTGGCACAAAAAAAACCAAGTCTACTCATCTGATGCTGGATTTTGCAACTTTGTAACCCCCTGCTATAAACTGGTCTTTTGAAATACTGAATTAAAGTTCTAAAACTTTCAGTTGTCTCTGGTGATAGTGATACAGAAACATACTGCTTTCCAGCAGCAACCCACCAACTGCAGAATTTTCACACTAGAGAGAAAAAAAGACAGACAGAGAGAAAACATTGCTTTCAGTCTGCAGTTGAAAAACTGCCTAAATTGAAATCAAAATCTTTGGATTTCTCCTATGGGGGAAAACAAAACTATCTCAAGGTACCACCTGACTTGTCAGTCAGGCTCCACTTAATTCCAAAAGAGTAATAAAACTCCAGGATACTGCATTAGGCCCAGATTAAAAGTAAACAAGATGCCCATTATATTGCTTCAGCAATAATTAGATATTGGCACAGGCAGCATGGTGCCAAAACAAAAAGTCAGACCTACTTGAAAAAAACTGCAGAGAACATGATTAAAATACATTTCTTAGAGGCACAGTATTGTTACACTGTCCCTATATTGGTCCCTATATGGGAATCTTCAACAATAGGCATAGCCTAAAGTTAAGGATATGTCATTAAGACGTTAGGACAGCGGCGTGGGCTCGTTGGGCCGAAGGGCCTGTTTCCCGTGCTGTGTTGCTCTTTGTTCTTTGTTCTTTATTGGTCAGAACATTGAGTACAAGAATCCAGATGTCATGTTGCAGTTTAATAAAACATTAATTAGGCCATACTTAAAGTATTGTGTTCAATTCTGGTCACCACATTACAGGAAGGATGTATGTGGAGGCTTTGGAGAGGATGCAGAAAAGGTTTCCCAGGATGCTGCCTAAATAAGAAGGTATGAGCTATAAGGAGAGGCTTGACAAACTATGGTCACTTTCTCTGGAGTGGCAGAGGCTGAGGGGAGACTTGATAGAAGTCTATAAAATTATGAAAGGCATAGATTGGGTTGATAGTCGGAATATTTTTCCCATAGTTGAACTGTCTAATATTAGGGAGCATGCACTTAAGGTGAGAGGGGAAGTTCATAGAAAATGTGAGCAGTAAGATCCCTTATACAGAGTGGTAGGTATCTGGAATGCATTGCCAGGGGTGGTGGTGGAGGCAGATATGAGAATTCATGGGGCTTTTAGCGAAGCACATGAATATGCAAGGAATAGAGAGATATGAACAAAAAGCTGCAGAAGGGATTAGTTGAATTTGGCATCATGTTGAGCATAATATTGTGAGCTAAAGGGACTGTTCCTGTGCTGTATTTTCTATGTACTATGTCCAAACTATGCACATTCAAAATAACAGCAACAGTCTATTGCAGGAACTGTTGCCTATACAGAGTATAAATTGAAACTAAATAGGAGCTGGTAAAACATTCCAGTGACATCGCCATCAAATCATGTGACCAGCTCTTAAAGCAATTATGCAACAACTTAAATATATAACCTCATCCTCCCTTTAGTTCTGTGGTCATGGCTACAAATTACTATGAAGTTATATTTAGGATCAAAAACACTCTAAACACAGTACAATGCATCATTAATGATCATACACAGTGAATAAGTCAATCTTTGGTTTTATATGGCATTCTAAAATTTGGCTGTCCTTGATCCCAGAGGTATGATTTGCAATTTCAGTAGACACTTCTCTTGGAACTAATTCTGCATTATTTTACATAGAACATAAGAACCAGGAATAGGAGTAGGCCATCTAGCCCCTCTGCCATTCAGTGAGATCATGCTGATCTTCTTATGAACTCAGATCTACTTACCCACACACTCACCATAAACCTTAATTCCTTTACTGTTCAAAAATGTATCTATACATTCAAAACATATATTAAAAACATTCAATGAGATAGCCCCACTGGGCAGGGAATTCCACAGATTCACAATCCTTTGGGTGAAGAAATTCTAAATCAGCTCCCCTTATTTTGAGGCTATGCCTCCTAGTTTCACCTGCCAGTGGAACTACCTTGCTGTTTCTATCTTATCTATCCTTTCATAATCTTAAATGTTTCTACAAAATCACCCCTCATTCTTCAATGTTAAGTGGAGTGCATTGAGACAATGCACTCCATGTTAGGAGATGTCCATTCCTTAGTTCAACTACATGATGGAGACACTTGTGGGCATCTATGAGTTCATTGCCAAAGGACGCGGGCCTTTTGAATCGTACTCCAGTTGCCCTTCCAGTACCTCAGGAGCCCACAAGCTCGCAAATGGAGATAGATCAGCTGATATTTAGCCTGAGGCCTTTCATCCAGAAGCACCTGGGTCTGTCCAACCCATCTGACTGTCCCCTTCCTGTGACTGACATATCTCCAGCCCTGCACAATCAAGAAGGCTGACATACACCACCCATGCTCCAAAGGAATGCTGGAGCCCTCCATGCCCAGGGGCACCAGAATAAGCCAGCCAAGGTCATCACAGACAACAGGGTGTGGCAGACAAAAGACTGCCTCCACCTCAGCTGTGGTTCCAGGGGAAAAAGCAGAGATATAGCATTGGGTTAGGAAGGTGAAGGAATCATAGTCACACCATTAGCACGGCTGATGTTAGGCATAAGATATACTTATGTAACTACCATTTTATATATTAAATGTCACAGTATACATCCTCCTAGTGTCTCCACGATTACATTTCATTGCTTTATAGAATGCCATCTTCCACATCTAGGTTTAATGTCTGCCAGAGGTGCATTCATAGAATCCCCACAGTATAGGTCATTCACCCTGTCAAATCTGCACCAACTCTCTGGCAAAGAATCTTACCCAGGCCCTCTCTGTGCCCCATCCCCATCCCGTACACATTTACCACGGCTAATCCATCTAACCTACACATTTTAGGACACTAAGGGGTAATTTAGCATGGCTAATCCATCTATAACCTGCATAGCTTTAGACAGTGGGTGGAAACCAGAGCACCTGGAGGAAATCCACGCAGACATGGGAGAACTTGCAAACTCCACACAGTTATACAAGACAGGAATTGAACCCAAGTCCCTGGCTCTATATGGCAACAGTGCTAACTACGTGGCTACTGTGCCATAGTGCAGCATTGTCCATCTCCTTTAAGCAAGGGTGTTAGCTGAATAGTTATCCTGTCCTCAAACTGGCACAATGCAGTGATGCTAGTGTAATTCTAGGAACAAGAAGCACCACCCCCAACCTATGCCTTGAGTTCCTTCCTCTGCCTCCTCCAGGAATTTCCTGTTCACACCATTCTCAATGTTTCCCTCCTCTATCTTTTCCTCTACCAACTCCTCGCCCTGTTGATAGACTATGGATAGTGGACCACACACTGCAATGCACAAAACCCTCTGGGGACTATACTGGAAGATTCCCTCTGACCAGTCCACACACCGGAACCACATTTGAGGAGACTGATCATCTCCTTTTTCAAATGCAAGTAGCTGCATGAGCCTCATTGTGACAATTCCAAACTTCAGCCTGTAGCCTTGTCATAGGCGTCATGAACCATGTTTTGAAGGGCAATACCCCTTGCCTGTAAGGAACTGATGCTGTAGTTGCTGTGCTCTCTTAAAGGCTGCCAGGATCTACAAGTGGCCAAGGATAAGCTAGTTGTGCACCTGCTCCCTGGGAATCATGACACAGTGGTTAGTATGCTGCCTCACAGTGCCACAGACCCAGATTTGATTCTCAACTTGGGTCACTGTGTGGAGTTGGCACATTCTCCCTGTGCCTTTGTGAGTTTCCTCTGGGTACTCTGGTTTCCTCCCACAGACCAAAGATGTGTGATTGGTCATTATAAATTGTTTATTAGTGTCAGGAGAATTAGCAGGGTAGAAATATGGGGTCACATGGGTAGAGCTTGGGTGGGATCGTTGTTGTGCAGGCTTGATGGGCCAAATGGCCCCATGGCTAGTATGAACATAGAACATAGAACATAGAACATAAAACAATACAGCACAAACAGGCCCACGAGTTGCACTGATCACATCTACCAATCCACAGACCTATCTATAACCCCCTATCCTATTCTTTTCCATATACTCATCCAGAAATCTTTTAAAAGACCCCAGTCAGTTTGCCTCAACAACTTCCGATGGCAGTTGGTTCCATTCACTCACCACCCTCTGAGTGAAAAACCTACCCCTGACATCTCTTTTGTATTTGCTTCCCTGCACCTTAAATCTGTGTCCTCTCATAGTGACCATTTCAGCTTGGGGAAATAGTCTCTGAGAGTCCACCCTATCTATTCGTCTCAATATTTTATAAATCTCTATCAGGTCGTCTCTCAACTTATGTCTCTCCAGTGAGAAGAGTCCCAGCTCCCTCAACCTATCTTCATAAGGCCTGCCTCCCAATCCAGGCAGCATTCTTGTAAATCTCCTCTGAACTCTCTCAATAGCTTCTACATCCTTCCTATAATGAGGCAACCAGAACTGCGCACAATACTCCAAGTGGGGTCTGACAAGAGTGTTATAGAGCTGCATCATTACCTCCTGACTGCTGAACTCTATTCCTCGATTAATGAAGGCCAGTACACCGTACGCCTTCTTGACCACTTCCTCCACCTGCAAGGCCGACTTAAGAGTCCTATGGACCCGGACCCCGAGATCCTTCTGCTCTACAACACAGTTAAGACTCCTACCCCTTATCCGTTATATTGTACTCCTCCATGGTGTACTCAAGTCCACTTACCATACTAGCCATGAGGCCAGAGAGACAGTGTCAGCGTCATTGTGCAGGAGCAGCATCCTGAGGATGAAGTGAGGGTCAGCTGAGCTGGTGAAGACCACATCACACAGGTGACAGTATCAGCAAGAGTCAACCGATGGCAGATGAGTTACCTGCAGATGAATGAGAACTATTGCAGTTGGAGACTGTGGATGTCACAGGGATTGGTGAACCCATTTGCCATGATATACAAGAAATAGTGCCACATGGGCAGTGAGGTCACTCACTGCCTATAGCCCTGAGCTGACAGCCACCCTGAACCTCTATGCTTTTAGGACCTTTGGGACTGAACCTTTAGGGCTGCAGGTATATGTCTGGTTCATAGAATACCTACAGTGCAGAAGGAGGTCATTTGGCCCATCAAGCCTACACAACAACGATCCCACCCAAGCCCTATTTATGTGACCCCATATTTCTACCCTGCTAATTCTCCTGACAAATGGGCATCTAACTTGGAGACCCTTAGAGACCTTTTGACTGAGAGCCTATTTATTAACTCATGATCTTAAACCTCTTGGCCCCCAGCAAATGGCACTCTAATTCCCCCCAACACAGATTAATCCTTCCCCCGAATGCCACTCTAATGTCCTTCTGATGCCACACTACTGGCCCCCCTACTTGGCTGTGCACTCATGATAAACCCCTGTCTCCCCCACCCTGCACTCCATACTCAACACCTCCAGACTTGAAGATGACTTGTGGTTACTGGCATTCACCTCTGCTTTCTCCCTCAGAGGTGAGATTGCCAGGTTCACGTTTTTAAAAAGCTATTGTAAACCACACCAGCATGATTTTATACTGATAATCTTTGAATATCCATTAAGGTGAAAGTGATTGCCCACTAATAAGATTCTCATGTGTAGAAATGTGGGTTCCGATGTTTCTGGGTGGAAATATCAGAACCTTATTCGCAAGCGGAAAATCAGAAATTGAGATAGCGCCAGCAAGAATCTCAATCTCTGATAACCGATAGATTTAGCATCCAGGGTGTGCGTGTGTGCATGCGCGTGTGCTTGTGTGTGTGCGTGTGCATGTGTTTGTACACACATGTGTGTATGTGCATACATTAAGCACAGTTTTAGAATTCTTTCTGGATACATTTTTTAAATATTTTGAGTTTGAAATTCAAAAGCTAAATTGCATCCCCTACTCTATAACATGTTTATTAATCATTTCATTTTTCAAAAAAATGTTATTCCTTTCTCAGAGTTGCAAAGCCAATGAGCAGAATAGATGGGGCAAGTACCTGTCTCATCTCCTTACTTTGTCTAAAATCCAATTTCAATTTAAATTGAATCCAATTCATGATTACCAGAAATAGATCCACTCAATCCAAGCTGACTAGAACAGGCATTAAACCTGATCACGTGCTTGATCCTATACTTCATCTTAGCCTAAAGACCAAGCAGTCTAATGGCACCTTTCGTAATATGATTGCACTTGAAAGTTGAATAAGCTCTATAGTGTTTTAACTCAGGAATTCTGAATTGCTCTGGCTACATGCATTTTTACATGCATGTTGTGGTTTTGAGCTATGGTTAGAGATGGTAAGGGCTCCAACTTCATCGCATGGCTGATCAAGAATCTCTCCCCTCTTACCACCCGTCATTAATTTGTGTTGAAAGGAATTATAGGTCAATACTCAATCAGTTTGTACGCATTATGAATGTGCCTTCCTTGGCTTTCCTGGGATGGGATTCAAACCTGAAACATCTGACTCAGTAACAGGGACACTACTGATTGCACTGCAAAGCTATAAGAACCAACAAATTAATTTCTGACAAGCAATGAAATGCATTTTTTATTTTAAAATGAAATAGTTTAAAAAATATATTGTGCACATAATGAAAGATAAGAAAACAAAACTTTATAATGTTCTCTACATATCCTACTGTATAAAATTATGGAAATAAACAGCTTTTCTTAACATGGAAAACACATATCAAGATAATACATTCAAAGCATGTATTGCTCCTTACAAAATCAAATGGACAGTCAGAAATTGAAGCAAGCTAGCAAATGCAGTCTGCTTAAGATGCCTATTTGAAGACGCTTGTCTCCTTCTTATCCATCTTCTTTATAGCATAGTTGTTAGTTTTGATAACCATTGATCTATACCTTCAGACATGTTACCTCCAGTCTATTCAAATGATTGCTCTTTAGCTAGAAGTACGGTCACAACACCAAGCAATACTTCTATCACTGACAGAAAAATAAAACAAAAGGTCATCAGATGCAATGCACAATGTATTTAATTCAAGCAACTGTTGTCTTATTTTAGAATTTATATTGGATGTAACATTGCTATAAAGTTTAAACATACATAAAATGTTATAGCAGGAATTAAACTCAGGTAAAGGCAGCATAAATCATGGAAACAAGTGGAAAAAAACGTTATCAAACCCAAGGAAAGATGTCTGTGCAAGAATAATGTCTATTTGAGGAGTATAATCACAGGATACCTATCACAGTGAGGCTACAACAAATTCAGGTAATTATCTAGCTCTTCTACATGCCTTAACACAAGCCTGAATATTGCAATTTTGTTGGTTGTCATTACACTAGACAGTAATTAAGAATCAACTTAAAAATATCTGCAATTATTGGCCAGCGTATCTGTTTGATAGCTAGTTGGGGAACAGAAAATTCTTAATTACTTTTAAATTTAATGTCACCAGCAGGGATTTCCTAAGGTTTGAAAAGCTGGCAGCTAAAGTGCTAAAGTGCATTGAGATTAGCAACAATCAGCTAAATGCCGTTCAGGCACTACTTCTGTTATCGGAGAAACAGGAGTGCTTCCCTTTACACTATCAAGTAAATCTTCTTTTCCTGCAATTGGCTTCCCTCTCCCTGCATTCTGATTTGCCCCCAAACTCCTTGATCTTCCCCTATCCTTCCATCTGTGATATCACATGGCTTCCATTCAAGACCAGGAAATACCACTGGAAAAAGTTGTGTTTTGGGACTCCTGCAGGATTTCCCACACATAATGCTGATCCCACTCATGAAAATGGGTGGGATTTTCTATTCCCCCTCATCAGGATGTTTTGTTGTGGTGAAGGCCCGTCACTGACAATGGGGTTTTGTATTCTCTGCTCCCTCAGCTGTTGGGGAATCTGCAGCAGGAGATTGCTGTCAGCAGAATCAGAACATTCCAGTGGAAACAGCTAGAAAATGTTGGTTGGTCTTTGAGCATTAATTAGCGGATTGGTGTGTGAATGAGATCAATGGGTGAGTGGGTAGATGATCATCATATGGTAGTCAGATTAAGTTTGGGAGTATTCTAACTGAGATGGGAAGGGTAGTTGTGTAGTTGCCAGATAGTCTGGGTAGGGGCAAGTCAGATTATGAGTTAGTTGGGTATGATTGGGTAGGTCAGATTGGAGTGCTGATACGGCTCCTTTGGTGGGAGGATGAATTCAGCCAGCTGCTCAGGGGGGAGAAGTGATTTTGATGGGTGTTAGTTCTAAAGTTATCCAAGTATTAGACCAGGCTTTAATCTGCATAACATTTCATGGATACCTATCCAGTAACTATCCATGTGGAATCTACCCAAAGTTTTGAATTTAATTCTGAATCAGAAACATTTGTGGAGAATCTTGGGGAGCAGAGGAATTGCCCATCCAATGTTTAAACTTCCTGGAAAATTCCAATGTAATTCCATGTGACAAGATTTCTGTAGAGTCCTGAAAATATCTTCATCTATGCACTTAGTCTCCGAGGATCCAAAAATGGAAGATCAGGTACTTATTAACGTTTGGGTGGCATAGTAACACAATGGTTAGCACTGCTGCATCACACCTCAAGGGTCCTGGGTTCAATTCTCAGCTTGTGTCACTGTCTGTGTGGAGTTTGCACATTCTTCTCATGTCTGTATGGGTTTCCTTTGGATACTCCGGTTTCCTCCCACAGTCCAAAGAAGTGTGGGTTAGGTTGATTGGCCATACTAAAAAATTGCCCTTCAATGTCCAAAGTAGTGGAGGTTAGAGGAATTAATGGGTATAATAAGTAGGAATATGGGGGCCGGGGTGGGATTGCATTCGGTGCAGACTCGATGGCTGAAGGGCCTCTTTCTGCACTGTAGGGTTTTATGATCTATGATCTCAAAATGACAACTTTTTACAGCAAGTGCTCACCCACATACACTAATTAAGATTGCAGCAAATGAGGGGGGAGGGGGTGTGATTCTCCCAAAAGTGCTGAATTGGCAAGAAAATTGATGTAAATCATGACTGTGTTTTCAGTTCAACTTCAGACCTGAATCTCCCATATTCTGTGCAATGCAGAAGTCACAATCATGATTCTCATTAAGAGCTCAGGAGGTGGAGCCTATTTACGCCAGAGTCTGACATGCATGGGAATGTGCATGCGTAATGGTCCCGAGCTGTCAGTCTCACCGTTTGCTGGCCAGCTCAATCACTGGTCAGCCTGGGATCCTCGCAATGTTGCCTCCTTCAATATCCCGATGACCCAATCATGGACACGACAATCAACCCTGGATCAACTCCGACCATCCCCAATCCCCAACAATGGCGATCCCTCGCCTCCTTATCCCAACAGACACTCCTTGTCCTTCCCCTGTGGGAGGCAGACCACATCCCAGCAGACCACTATCTGGGTGGCAGGCTCTTCCTGGCAGACGACAACCCCCAGCCTGCCCCAATCACTGGCCTTCCTCCAGCACCGACTGATTCTAATGCAGTAGGAACCCCCACCCCCCTACAAATTGCCCCTTAGGATCCGTCCCACAATAGGTCTCACCTCTTGGTCCCATTCCTCCCCCAGGCTCTTCCCCTAGGCTCTGCTCCAGCCGCACCTCTTAGCTCTGCCCTGGGCATGGAACTTCACCCTTTGGGCAGTAATGGGGGCATAGGCTGGCACTGCCTGAAAGCTCAATCCCAGAAGGTGCTTCCCCACTGAGGGGCCTAGGGTTGGCACTCCTTCCACTTCAGGGGGGTCTCCCACTGATTCCCCACAATGGCAAGTTGCTCTAAACCCCACCAGAGTGAAAGAGTCCTGGCAAGTGAGAGATGCTATTGGGCCTGAAGAATTCCATGCCAGGCCTGATAATCACATTTAAAATACAGTTTTTAAATATTTAAATTACTTACATTGCTTCCCGCCGCCAGTTTCTAGTGCAATCCCAGCTACGTCTGTTCTCTGGCTGTAGGAATGCATGCACAAATTCTGCAAAATTCTCCCATCCCGTCCTGCCAAGATCACGCGTGTTAGGAATGGGAGAATCAGGCCCTAGGTTTGTCAGGTTCCAAATCTGCCCGTATTAAAAATGCAAATAAGGAGCTGGAGCTGGAATTAGAGGAGCTCAGAGTAATTCGAGAGGTTGAGGAGGATATAGGCAGGAGTAACAAAGAGATTGTAACTCCTATAAGTGATAATTGGGTAACTATTAGGAGGAGGGGTAAGAAGCAATCGGGGAGACAATCCCCTGGGGCTGTTCCCCTCCAAAATAAATTTTCTGTCTTGGAGGCTACAGTTGAGGAAGAATCAACTGGAGCTGACCAAAGGGAGCAGGTCTCTGGGGGTGAGCCTGCTGAGAATGCTCAGGTGGGTGGGGGGAATAAGAGATTAGGCCTAGTTATAGGAGACTCCATAGTTAGAGGGACAGATAGGAGGGTAAATAGTAATAAACAGGACTCAGGGCTGGTGTGTTGCCTCCCAGGGGCTGGGGTCCAGGATGTCGCAGATCGGGTTTTTAGGATTCTTAAGGGTGAGGGGAGTCAGCCCCAAGTCATTGTTCATGTGGGGACACATGATGTAGGTAGGACAAGGGAAGGGGATATTAAACAGAAATTTATGGAGTTAGGGTGGAAGCTTAGGTCCATAACAGGCAGAGTGGTTATCTCTGGACTCTTGCCTGTGCCAAGGGATAGTTTAGAGATGAACAGAGAAAGGGATAGTTTGAACTCATGGCTGCGTGGATGGTGCAGGAGGGAGGGGTTCAGGTTCCTTAACAATTGGGACTCATTCTGGGATAGGTGGGACCTCTTCAAGAGAGATGGTCTACACCTGAACCAGAGGGGGACTAATATCTTGGGGGGAAAATTTGCTAAGGCTATGATGGGGGCGTTAAACTGATTCGGGGGGGGGGTGGGATCCTAAGTAGTTGGGGTGCTGAGAGGGATGAGAGTAAGGGGGTTATAGAGGAGAGTTGTAAAACACAGCGGCGTACGGGTGGGGTGGAGCATGGTTTGAGATGCGTATACTTTAATGCAAGGAGTATTCGCAATAAGGGGGAGGAACTTGCAGCTTGGACCAGTACCTGGAACTTCGATGTTGTGGCCATTTCAGAGACTTGGGTAGAGCAGGGACAGGAATGGATGTTGCAGGTTCCGGGGTACAAATGCTTTAGTCGGAGTAGAGAAGGGGGTAGAAGGGGGGGAGGAAGCATATTGAAGCATATAAGATGATTAGAGGTTTGGATAGGGTGGACAGTGATAGCCTTTTTCCTAGGATGGAGAAAGCTAGCACGAGGGGACACAACTTTAAATTAAGGGGTATGAGTTATAGGACGGATATCAGAGGTAGGTTCTTTACTCAAAGAGTGATTAGGGAGTGGAATGCCCTGCCTGCAGCTGTTGTAGATGCGCCAAGTTTGGTGGCGTTTAAGAGGTTAGTTGATAAGTATATGGATGAGAAGGGAATGGTTTAGTTGGAGGGGCATTGCTTTATATTTTAGTCGGCACAACATCGAAGGCCGAAGGGCCTGTTCTGTGCTGTATTGTTCTATGTTCTATGTTCTATGTTCTAGGAGTGGCGTTACTGGTCAAAGACTGTATCACGGTGATCGAAAAGAAGTTTGATGAGGACTTGTCTGTTGAGGTAGTATGGGCTGAGATTAGAAACAGGAGAGGAGAGGTCACCCTGTTGGGAGTCTTTTACAGACCTCCTAATAGTTCTAGAGAGGTTGAGGAAAGGATTGCGAAGTCAATTCTGATTAGGAGTGAAAGTAGTAGGGTAATTGTGATGGGGGACTTTAACTTTGCTAATATTGATTGGAATAGCTATAGCTCTAGCTCGTTAGAGGGGTCAGTTTTCGTACAGAGTGTGCAGGAAGGTTTTTTGACTCAGTATGTAGATAGGCCAACTAGAGGTGAGGCTACATTGGATTTGGTGCTGGGCAATGAGCCAGACCAGGTGTTAGGCTTGGAAGTTATGAACATTTTGGTGATAGTGACCACAATTCGGTTACGTTCACCTTAGTGATGGACAGGGATAGGCATGAAGCTGGGGGCTGTAGTTATAGCTGGGGGAAGGGTAATTATGAGGCCATCAGGAGAGAATTAGGGTGCGTAGATTGGACTAGGGAACTACAGGGACTGGGAACATCTGGAATGTGGTGCTTATTCAAGGAGCAGCTGCTGAGAGTCCTTGATAAGTATGTCCCTGTCAGGCAGGGAGGAAATGGACGAGTAAGAGAGCCTTGGTGTACGAAAAGAGTTGATTTGCTGGTTAAGAAGAAAAAGGAGGCTTATGTCAGGATGAGGCTTGAAGGCTCAGGTAGTGCAATGGATAGCTATAGATTAGCTAGGAAGGAGGTAAAAAGTGAATTGAGGAGAGCTAAGAGGGGACACGAGAAGATGTTGGCTGATAGGATTAAGGAGAATCCTAAAGCTTTCTTTCGATATGTTAAGAATAGAAGATTGGTTAGGGCGAGATTAGGGCCAGTCATAGATAGCAGTGGGAAGTTGTGCGTGGAGCCTGAAGAGATTGGCGAGGCACTGAATAAATATTTCTCTTCGGTATTCACGCAGAGTGCTGGAAATGTAGCTGTGGAGAGCACTGAGGTACAGGGTTGCAAATTGGGGAGTATTGTAGTAGATAGGGAGGATGTGTTAGAAATTCTCGAGGGTTTGAAGTTGGATAAGTCCCCTGGGCCGGACGGGATTTACCCTAGGATTCTCTGGGAGGCAAGAGAGGAGATTGCAGAGCCTCTGGCTCTGATCTTCAGGTCCTCGTTGGTTACGGGTGTGGTTCCGGAGGACTGGAGGATGGCGAATGTGGTCCCATTGTTTAAGAAGGGGAAGAGAGACCTTCCTGGGAATTATAGGCCAGTGAGTCTTACTTCTGTTGTGGGCAAGGTATTGGAGAGAATTATTAGGGATAGGATTTATAGTTATTTAGAGAGAAATGAATTGATTGGGGATAGTCAGCATGGTTTCGTGAAGGGTAGGTCATGCCTTACTAACCTCATTGAGTTTTTTGAGAAAGTGACCAGAGAGGTGGATGGGGGTAAGGCGGTTGATGTAGTATATATGGACTTTAGTAAGGCGTTTGATAAGGTGGCCCATGGAAGACTTCTACAGAAAATGCAGATGTGTGGAATAGAGGGTGATTTAGCTAATTGGATTAGGAATTGGCTGGCAGATAGAAGACAGAGGGTGGTGGTTGATGGGAGATATTCATCGTGGAGTTCGGTGACGAGTGGTGTGCCTCAGGGGTCTGTTTTGGGGCCCCTGCTGTTTGTAATTTTTATAAATGATCTGGATGAGGGTATTGAGGGATGGATCAGTAAATTTGCAGATGATACTAAAGTTGGTGGTGTGGTAGATAGTGAAGAGGGGTGTTTTAGTTTACAGAGTGACTTGGACAAGTTGCAGAGCTGGGCCGAGAGGTGGCAAATGGAGTTTAATGTGGAAAAGTGTGAGGTAATGCACTTTGGCAGGAACAATAAATGTGTAGAGTATAGGGCTAATGGTAGGGCTCTTAATAGTGTTGAGGAACAGAAGGATCTTGGTGTATGTGTCAATAGATCCCTGAAAGTAGGCAGTCAAGTGGATAAAGTTGTTAAGAAGGCTTATGGAGTCTTAGCTTTTATTGGTAGGGGGATTGAATTTAGGAGCCGCAGCATCATGTTGCAACTGTACAAAACTCTAGTGCGGCCGCACTTGGAGTATTGTGTGCAGTTCTGGTCCCACATTATAAGAAAGATGTGGAGGCATTGGAGAGGGTACAGAGGAGGTTTACCAGGATGTTGCCTGGTATGGAGGGCAGGTCCTATGAAGAGAGGTTGAAGGATTTGAGGTTGTTTTCGTTAGAAAGGAGGCGGCTAAGGGGGGATCTTATTGAAGCATATAAGATGATTAGAGGTTTGGATAGGGTGGACAGTGATAGCCTTTTTCCTAGGATGGAGAAAGCTAGCACGAGGGGACACAGCTTTAAATTAAGGGGTATGAGTTATAGGACGGATATCAGAGGTAGGTTCTTTACTCAAAGAGTGATTAGGGAGTGGAATGCCCTGCCTGCAGCTGTTGTAGATGCGCCAAGTTTGGTGGCGTTTAAGAGGTTAGTTGATAAGTATATGGATGAGAAGGGAATGGTTTAGTTAGGAGGGGCATTGCTTTTTATTTTGGTCGGCACAACATCGAAGGCCGAAGGGCCTGTTCTGTGCTGTATTGTTCTATGTTCTATGTTCTATGTTCTAAATGTTGGAACCAAGTTTTGGTCACAAACTAAAAATAACTTCAGGTACCCACACACCTTCAACTTATCCATTTTGGGGGGTTAAAATTGCTCCCAATGTTACTGCTTTTCCAGATTCCAAAATCTGCATGTGTTAACTAGATTTCAGAAAAAGATCATTCATGATACATAGGTATATCAAGATTTCCACCAAAATTATCAAGTCCAAAATTGATTCAAGGAAACTTCCCTCCAAACATAGAACTAGTAGCTTTATAAGAAAAAGAAAATGACAATTTTGAAAGCTTTTCTTATTGAGTCTCCTCTGACCAATGACTCAAAAGAGCAACATGGCATAAAATATTAACATAGCAGCTCTAGTTAAAGGAATTTATTACTGTCACTAATATATGTCCCTCTTCTACTTTTATCAAGATTTTCAAAAGTCATGATTCTATCATACTTTTAGATCTATAAACATAGACAGGGATCACGGGTAGAGATGGGAACATCAGGGTGGTGGTGTAGGCTCGTTGGGCCGAAGGGCCTGTTTCCTGTGCTGTTTTGTTCTTTGTTCTTATCAGAATTTTTCCAACTCCTATTGGTTGGAAATGGAAGTAGGATGGCAAACAAAATGGTCACCAAGGTGCATGGCTGGAAATCCCTCCATTTCTGTCCTTAACCATATCACCTGCCTACTCCTATTAATTAGGCAATTTAGATTGTTATGGCTGTTGCCATAACAACAGCCATTGTTGTTATGGCTGTTAACATAGCCATATGTTTTCCAATTTTCAATCAAGTGACTGGAGGTTAACAGCTGCCTGGTATTAGACCAGTTGCATGGAGACAAAGCTCCATTTAATGGAATTGGAAGAAATTTCCCATGTATGTTAGCTGTGTAAAATACAGTGTTAAAATATACAATTTCAATTGTTGGGTGATATCATATGATGAAAAAAACTGTGCAGAGCAGTGGGCTGGGAGACTCAAATGGAGGTTGTGTAGGGGGCTTACTGCTGTGCACCACAGCTTCCACGTGTTTCCGGGCCGCTGGAAATCTGGCATCCTCAGCTCCACATCAGAAATCAGCGCAGAGCTGAATAAATTACTCTAAAATTGATTTCCATCTAATTAGTGGGCCCAGGACTGAAGTCTCCAGGTCCGTTAGCATCTGCCCACCACAGCCAGCAGTGCTTCACTCCAGTGGGATTTACAACAGCTCCCCGCTAACAGGAAGCTAACAGCCAGACCCTGCTGGAGTGAAGGCTCCCCTAGGAGGTCAGGGGTATCGCTAGATTGTAGGTGCAAGCCTGATCCCCAGCACTGTAAAGAGGCAACTTGGCAATTCTCAGGAAGCACCTTGTCACTGGCTGCCAAGAGGGTGGAACCAGAGGGGGCAGAATCTTGGGGGGATTGGTGGTTCCCGCTGTCACTCTGCATTTGGACATGTTGACAGAGGGAGACCAGTAATTGGGGCTGTAGGGAGTGGGGCAGGAGAGTTCAGCATGGAGAGGGATTGGCACTATAAAGGAGTGGGGGAGTTCAGAATGATGGGGAGGACAGGGTTGGGGGGGCGGGGGGAGCTGGAGGGCTCTGCTACCAGTGAGACTGCGGGTGGGGTGGGGAAATTGGGTGGTCTGCGGACAGGGGTCGATGCCAGCCCAGACATGCCAGAGGCCAGCAATTGGGCTGCGGGGGAGATCAGTGGGGCAGCAATGTGGGGTTGCAGAACTGACCACCAATTGAGCTAGTCAGTGATCAGCAAGCTGGCAGTATGGGGCTACTACACGTGTTGATCTCAGCACTGACAGATCAGCGGCACACACACAGTGACCCACTCAACATGATGCTGCTGGTCTCTCCAGCAGGAATAGGCCCTGCTCCCAGCTTTTTAATGAGATTCACACTGGGGCACTCTGTAGTGCATGGAATGTGGCAGATACATTTTGAAAATCTTCCTGAAAAAAAAAATTACTCCAGTTTTTACGCAAATTTGGCACTTAGAATTTTTTTAGGAGAATCCCATTCTATTCCTTTCCATGAAGACATTATTGGATAATGATATTCTATAAATTTATATGGCCAACAATGAGAAGAGAATCTTTTTTTCAGATTAAAGACACTCTAACTACTACCTTTTGACATTCAATGGTGTTACTGTCACTGAATTCTCCACTGTCAACATACTTGGGGTTACCATTGACCAGAAATTCAACTGAACTCACCACATAAACACAGCAGATACAAGAGCAGGTAAAAGACTAGGAATAGTGTGGTGAATAACTCACCTCTTGACTCCTCAGAGCCTATCCACCATTTCCCAGACACAAATCTGTGATGGAATACTCCCCATTTGTCTGGATGGGTGTAGCTCCAACAACACTCAAAAAGCTTGACACCATTCAGGACAAAGCAACCCACTTAATTGACACCACATCCATAATCATTCACTCCCTCCATCACCAATGCTCAGTAGCAACAGTGTATACTATCTAAAAGATGCAAGCAGCAATTCACCAAAGAACCTTAGACAGCACCTTGTCCATGTAGAAGGACAAGGGCAGCAGATATATGGGAATACCACCACCTGCAAGTTCCTCTGTAAGCCACTCATCATCCTGACTTGAAAGTATATTCAGTAAGTAGTCTCACAACACCAAGTTAAAGTCCAACAGTTTTATTTGGAAGAACAAGCTTTCTGAGTGTATCTGCTTCTTCAAGTGAGTGAGGAGTTATGTTCACAAAAAGAGCATATAATTTACAAGATAAAGTTTAGAATACGAGATTTTACAGGTAATCAGGTCTTTACAAATGCATACAATGTGAGTAGAGAGGGTTAAACACAGGTTCACAAAAAGAGCGTATAATTTACAAGATAAAGGTTAGAATATGAGATTTTACAGATAATCAGGTCTTTACAGATGCATACAATGTGAGTAGAGAGGGTTAAACACAGCTTAAAGAATGCCCATGACTGCTGAAGTGTTTCCCGATCAACTGGGATCTTGGGTTCATGTCACACTATCTGTAACTCTAGTCCAAGACTGGCATCTACACATCATGTTCATTTACTTGAATTAGGTGAATTAGGAAATATAATTTCATGTACCACATAAAGAGGTATTAATTGATCATAGGAAAACTTGAAAGTTTCTTTAGCTGTTAGGAGCAGGAATCTGGTTCTCACAGATCCTACATACAGAGGATAGCTGCTAATTGAACACCAACACCTCATCTGAGAATGTGTTTTTCAGGTCTTGTGGTGATTGTGAAGAAATTCACTACCTGCATCTGTGGTGTATGATTGATTGCTAGAATCATATAGTCATAGAATCCGTGCAGTGCAGAAGGAGGCCATTCGGCCCAACAAACCTGCATCTGCTCTCTGAGAAAGCATCTTTCCCAGACCCACCACCTGCCCTATTCCTGTAACCCATGCAATTACCCCACTAATCCTCCTGACCTACACATTTAAGGAGGAAATAGCATGATGTGAAGATACTGGCATTGGACTGGGATAAACACAGTAAGAAGTCTCACACCAGGTTAAAGTCCAACGGACTTATTTGGTAGCAAATGCCGCTGGCTTTCAGGGTTTTGCCCCTTCACTAGGTGAGTGGGGAATTCTGATCACAAACAGGGCATATAAAAACACACACTCTGTTCACAGAATACTGATTAGAATGTGAGTTTTACAGCTAATCAAGTCTTAAAAGTGCAGACAATATGAATGAAGATAGGTTAAAGATAGGTTAAAGCATAGTTAAAGAGATATGTATTGTCTCC
The DNA here is from genome assembly GCA_024679065.1 of Sphyrna mokarran. Classification (NCBI taxonomy): domain Eukaryota; kingdom Metazoa; phylum Chordata; class Chondrichthyes; order Carcharhiniformes; family Carcharhinidae; genus Sphyrna; species Sphyrna mokarran. The sequence continues at coordinate 29,598,884 of JAGIQG010000010.1, forward strand.
AGACAGGACAGTAAGTGAGATGTAACAAGCCCAGGCAAGTCATGGGGATAACAATAGTGTGACATGAACCCAAGATCCCGGTTGAGGCCTTCAGTTGGCCAGCAGTTTCTGCTCAGCGATTATGCACTGTCATATGTCGTGAAGGCTGCTTTGGAGAATGTTTATCCGAAGATCAAAGGCTGAATGCCCGTGACCACTGAAGTGTTCATCAATAGCACCTTACACAGAGGGGCAATTTAGCATGGCTAAATCAACCCAATCCTCATATTTTTGGACTGTGGGAGGAAACCACTTGAGGATATCCACGCAGTCACGGGAAGAATATGTAAACTCTACGCAGTCATTGAACTTGGGTCTCTGGCACTGTGAGGCAGCAGTCCTAACCATTGTGCCACCATGCTACCCTTAAATTATTTTCATTCATTCTGATATTCATATCCTTTATCGACCTTTCGATAGCTATGGGGATAAATAGTCCTAGCAGAATCAAAATTAGGATTGCTGACCAGGTTTTGGATTAGTAAGTGATATTTGATGCTACTTCAGATGACATCTTTCATCAATTTGCTGAAAATTGAGAGTGGATTGCTGGGGCGGTAATTGACTGGATTGAAATTATCCCACTTTGAACTATTTTCCACATTGTCAAGTCGATGTCGATGTTGTAGCTATTCTGGAGTAACATGACTCAGGACACGGTTAATTCTGGAGCAAAAATCTTTAGCACTACTCAAAGGATGGTGGTGGATGAGTGGAATCGGCTGCCTTCAGTGGTGGTGGAGCGAATTTGTTAGAAACTTCTGGATGAGTACATGGGATTTAATAGGATTGAGGGTTATAAGTAGGCCTAATAGATAGGGATATGATCAGTGCAACTTGTGGGCCGAAGAGCCTGTTTGTGCTGTAGTTTTGCTATGTTCTATGTTCACTACAACTGGGATGTTTTCTAGACTCATTGTCTTTGCTCTATCTAACACGGTTAGACCGGTATCTAAACAATGGATGTGACAGAGGTAGATCATCATTTGGCACTTCTGGCTGTTTGATATTTGCACTCATGCTGGATTTCATCATCATTATACTTGGGTATCTTTTGAGAGCTTGCTCCTCAGTTGAGTTGTTTAATTGTCGATGACCATTCACAGTTGAATGTGGAAGGAAATCAGTGCTGCAATTCTCCCATTGCAGCCAGCCACTTTTCTGGTGGATCCAGCCAGGAGATGTATACGTCGGCATTTCGCGGGTTCCCCGACAGTTTTTTCGACCCATGCGCATCTCCCAGCTGGAACCATCAGGAATCCGTTGAAAATCGGCGGATCGCTGTTTAGCACGAATTTACGTACCTTTGCATGCAATTATCAGAATTCATACAGCAATCTCCACCTATGTCTGCATGTCCCACCTCTTTGGCATGATGTAATTTTGGCGCAAATCAGAACAGGTATTTAAAAGTTGCAAACTGTCTTGCAGCTTGGAACTGATGTGAGGAGGTAAGTGCTGCTGGTGGAGCATGGGAGATGTTGCAAGCAGGCTCTGGAAATGCCTGGTGCCTTCACGTTTTGGCCCATTGATGAGTGAAATCTGTGGGTGGGGGTGTGTCAGGGGGGCTTCCAATTCTTCACAGCTCCTTAAGTAAAGTTTCGTCAGGATATCTTGCTACCCAATCTCCTCCCCCCACCCCACATCCATGCAGCAGTGAAGCTGTTGGAAGCAGCTTCAAAGGCTCTTGGTTCCCCTCCCCCTTCCCCGCTCCAAGCATCACTAAAGCTGATTATGGGAAACAGTCTCAAGGACACCCTCTCCCCCAAAACCCCTCTCCAAGTAGCGCTGAAGCTGACTATTGGAAACTGCTTTGAGGGTGCCCCCTCCTCCTCCCCCTTCCACAGCACTTTGCAGTGACGTTGTCTTGCTGCGGAGTGTGGTCAGGAATTCTATTAAGTGCTGGCGTTCCAGAATTGGGGAAGAGTGTATACATGTTGACTGAGGCCCATCCAGATGGAGCAGCTGTTGCTCCAAGCAAGGTTGCAGAGAGATTCAGACATGAACTGTATGGAATCTATTGTCACTGGGCACATATATGAGACTTATAAAATGTTGAGAGGAATAGATAGGGTGGATTCTCAGAGGCTATTTCCCCGGGCTGAAATAGTCGCTACGAGAGGACACAGATTTAAGGTGCAGGGAAGCAAATACAGAGGGGATGTTAGGGGTAAGTTTTTCACTCAGAGGGTGGTGAGTGAATGGAATCGGCTGCTGAAGGTGATGGTAGAGGCGAACTCGCTGGGGTCTTTTAAAAGACTTCTGGATGAGTATATGGGGACTAATGGGATAGGGGGTTATAGATAGGTCTGTGGCTTGGTAGGTATAGATGTGATCGGTGCAACTCATGGGCCAAAGGGCCTGTTTGTGCTGTAGTATTCTATGTTCTATGTTCTATATCTGGTGCTCTTTGCAGTCTGTCCCTGTCCTGTGACACGGACCAGCAACACAAATGCTGCAATTGCACACATAGCAATAGCTCAAGGGTGTGCATTGCCCAAGTATGCACACTGACCTGTATGATCTATACCAGTATTTGTCATGATGGGAATTTCACACAACTCTAATCGGGCCATGCATGGCACCATGGTTTGTGTGGAGTTGTATGGAAATGCTGGCATTGGACTGGGGTAAGCACAGTAAGAAGTCTCACAACACCAGGTTAAAGTCCAACAGGTTTACTTGATAGCACAAATTTTTGGAGTCTCACTCCTTTTTCAGGTGAGTGAAGAATTGTGTTCGCAAACAGGGCATATACAGACATAAACTCAATTTACAAGATAATGGTTGGAATGCAAGTCTTTACAGGTAATCAAGCCCTAAAGGTACAGACAATGTGAGTGCAGTGAGGGTTAAGCACAGGTTAAAGAGGTGTGCATTGACTCCAGCCAGGACAGTTAGTGAGATTTTGCAAACCCAGGCAAGTCGTGGGAGTTACAGATAGTGTGACGTGAACCCAAAATCTCGGTTGAAGCCTTTCTCGTGTATGTGGAACATGGCTCTCAGTTTCTGCTCAACGATTCTGCATTGTCGTGTTTCCTAAAGACCATCCTGAATGCCTGTGACCGCTGAAGCATTTTCCAAGATGGTCTTCACGACACACAACAAAGCAGAATTGCTGAGCAGAAACTGAGAGCCAAGTTCTGCACACATCACATGAGCTCGGCCTCAACCAGATCTCTGGTTCTTGTCACACTATCTATAACTTCCACAACTTATCTGGGCTTGCAAAATCTCACTAACTGTCCTGGCTAGAGACAATACACACATCTTTAACCTCTGTTTAATCCTCTCTCCACTCACATTGTCTGCATCTGTAAAGACTTGATTACCTGTAAAAATTCACATTCCAGCCATTATTTTGTAAATTGAGTTTGTATCTAATATGACTTATTTGTGAACACAACTCCTCACTCACCTGAAGAAGGAGCGAGACTCTGAAAGCTTGTGCTGCCAAATAAACCTGTTGGATTTTAACCTGGTGTTTTGAGACTTCTTATTGTGTGAGATTGCCAACTCCCACAAGAGGGGATGCTGTCCCAAGTGAGGGATTGGAATTGTGCAAGGTCAATGGTAATATCTAATGGTAATAGTCCCATCATTTTATGCTCTTTCCAAACTCCACTGGACAGATCGATCCTGGTTTGCTTGATCTGGAGCTGGTCATGTTGGTGACAGCAAGGGAAAGGAGGAGAAGAAGGGAGGAGACGGCGGCTCAGGAGGTGGCGAGCATGGAGAGCCCATCACAAGAACAGCACTACTAGACCATCAGGAAGGAGGGCAGTGTGCTGTCGCTAAGGGCCAGAAAGTGGATGGACAGCCTCATGAGAGGATGCACAGAAGACAGAGGGTGCTGAGGCAAGGAGGTACAGGCCCCGCAATTCCTTCATAGCCTTCTTGGAGAAGATGTGCCGTGTATTCGGAGAACAGACAGGACTGAGTTTGTCCAAGATCATGGTGCATCACATTTCTGAGGTGCTCCCACAACCTTACATCTCGGGGAAGCGTTAGCCGCCTGCTCCCTGTGGATATGATTGTGGTGGCAGCCCTCAATTTGTCTGCCTCCCGGTCATTCCAGGCTCCCAGTGGTGATCTAGCATATTATCTCCCAGGCTTCCATGCACAGATGTGTGCGAAAGTCACAGATGCTCTGTATGCCCAGGCAGGGGAGTTCATTAATTTTGATGTGGGCCATGCACAGCAGGAGACCCAGGCTCTTGGCTTTGCCTCCATTGCTGGGATCCGAATGTGCAGGGTGCAGTAGAAGGGACACAAATCGCCTTGTGGGCATCCCATGCAGGGCCACAGCAATTTGTGAACTGGAACAGGTTCCACTCTCTGATTGTCCAAATTGTCTGCGACTGTCGGCTCAAGATCGTGCAGGTTGATGCATACCATCCAACGAGTGTCCATGACAGCTTTGTGATCTAGCAGTCGGACATCTCTGGGCTCTTGGAAGACCAGCCCAGGTTTCCAGGATGGCTACTGGGTAACAAGGATTACCCACTAAGGGCATGGCTGATGACACTTTTGCAGAGGCCCCAGACCAAGGTGAAGATCCGTTTCAAATAGGCCAATGCATCCACCCGGTCCATTGTTGAGCAGTGCATCAGCCTGCTGAAGATGCAGTTCCGTTGCTTGGATCACTCGGGGGGGACCCTCCAGTATGATCCTGTGAGTGTTTCACGCATCTTTATCATTTGCTGCATTTTTCACAACATTGCCCAGCAGCAGGGAGACCAGCTGGAGAAGAAGAAGCAGGGCAGGAGGAGGAGGAGGAGGAGGAGAAGCAGGAACAGTGAGGGGGCGAGATGGACGCCCCATCACACGAAGAGCCAGAGGAAAGATGGCAGGCGGCAATGGCAGGTATCCGGCAAGAAAGGGCAGCGAAAGATGCCTTAATTGCAGCCTGCTTCACGTAGGTGATGCTGAGCAGTGATGGGGATGCAATCAACACACACCCACCACACCCAGGAGCAAATGCAGCCGCTATTCCCCCTCCAAATCAATCTGGGTCCTCAAACCACCACATTGCCTTTCCCTTGCTCCTGTCATCCCACCACTCTTTCCCCCAGAAACATCCAACCCTATTAATGTACCTGGGCTGGCAATGGTTGTGAGTCTTATTTGAAGGCTTGAGGATGATGACAACTCATTGTCGTGCATGCTGGTATCCTGCCCCAGTACAATTCAAGCCGGACTCCTGTCTGTACTCCGAATGCACGCTGCCATGCTGTCCCATGTTGCTATAAGTGTTGGGGGCAAATATTTTTGGCCAGTGGGGGAAGCACTTGCACCAATGGTCTGATGGATGTTGGAGAAGGTAGGGCAGGCACTCTGAAATATGGGCTGAGTCTGCAAGGCTCAACAGAAGAACCTCTATGTTTGGGAGTCAGGAGCATTGAGCTGTGGAGTGGGGCAACAGAATCAGAGACACATTTGTCACAGTATGATGAAGAATTAACAGTTTATCATGCTCTTAACATAAATGATTACCGAACACTGACTAATGCTGATCTTCACCCATGCCCTCTAATGAACCACAACTTTCTAATTTTGTACTGGGTACTGCTTCTTCTAGGTGCTACCCCAGGATGCATGCCAGAGGTGGAGATATCCAACTGTGATGCACGCCCTGTTGTCTGGGATGCCTTTGACAGATATCCCTTGGGTGGCCAGGACTTTGATGGACATGCCCTGGGTGACTGGGACCTGAAGGGACCCAGCCCATTTGCGATGGCACCGTTTCACTGTCACTCTGTTCGTCTTGCTGGAACTGAGATGCCCCAGTTTAGAAAGGGGAATCAGTTGATCTCTGGATTTTGGGATCTCCTGATGGAAGACTCCAGCATGGGCTCAAGCCCTTCCTTTTCCCTTGGGGTGCTCCATAGGACACCAGGATAGCTGGACTGAGCTACAGAACTTCTGGCATCAGCTGGGTCTGCCAGTCCAGGAGGCCTAGATGTGTCTGGCCCATCATGTGTGATGCCTCAGCCCAGGTTCTCTGAGACTGGACCAAACTCTGGAGCCCTTCCACTACAGCATTCTGTGAGGAAGCCAGGCTCAGGAGCCCCTCAGCAATAGCCCCTCAGCAATGAAACTGGGTTAAGTTGTTGAGGCTCACAGCCACGGTGTGTTGTGTGTCTAGAATGCGAGCAAGACCCCCAGCCATGGTGATCACTGTCTCCCACACGCTCCCAATACCCATGGCCATTGAATGCTGTGCCTCCTGGATGCCAGAAACAAACTTCCCTGAGGTCTGTAGTGTCTCCAGGATGGCCTTGAGCCAGACTTTCCACTGCAGTCATCACCCTTGCAGTGTTGGCCTGGGTATCATGTTGTGTCGGCACCATCTTCTGCATCAGGACTTCGTTTATTCACCCTAAACAGCCTTGCAATCACACTTTCTTGTGCCCAAGTCCTCAGATGTGCTCGCCTCCACCTGATGTACATCAGAGGCTGTAATGTGCTCAGCACATCTGTTAGATGACTAAGTAACTGGCTTGGTAATAGGAGACAGAGAATAATAGTGGAAGAGTGTTTTTCTAGCTGGAGGTCGGTCACTAGTGGTGTGCCGCAGGACTCGGTACTGGGACCTCTTCTATTTGTAATATATATAAATGACTTGGAAGAGGGAGTAAGTGGAGTGATCAGCAAGTTTGCAGACGATACAAAGATGGCTGGACTTGCGGATAGTGAGGAGCATTATCAGGCGATGCAGCAGGACATAGATAGGCTGGTAGCTTGGGCAGACAGACGGCAGATGGAATTCAATCCTGATAAATGTGAGATGATGCATTTCGGGAGAAAGAATATAGGGGGGAGGTATATGATAAAGGGTAGACCTATTAAGAGTATAGAAACGCAGAGGGACCTGGGGGTGCAAGTGAACAAGTCTCTGAAGGTGGCAGAGCAAGTGGAGAAGGTTGTGAAGAAAGCATATAGTATGTTAGCCTTTATAGGAAGGGTTATAGAGTACAAGAGCTGGCCTTTAATGTTGCAGTTGTATAAAACGCTGGTTAGACCTCATTTGGAATACTGTGTCCAGTTCCAGTCACCTTACTACCGGAAGGACGTGGAGACTCTGGAGAGAGTGCAGAGGAGGTTTACCAGGATGCTGCCTGGTATGGAAGGTCTGAGTTACGAGAAAAGGTTAGGCCAATTGGGGCTGTTTTTCTTAGAAAGATGTAGACTTAGAGGAGATCTAATAGAGGTGTACAAGATTATGAGAGGTATAGATAGAATAAACAGGGTTAAGCTTTTTCCTAGGATGGACTCGAATAGCACGAGGGCTCTCACGGGCTTAGGGTGGGGCGGGGGGTAAGGTATAATTTGGATGCTAGAGGGAGTTCTTTCACACAGGGTGGTGGGGTATGGAATGTGCTGCCAAGTAAAGTGGTGGAGGCAAGTACTCTGGAGTTATTTAAGAAATACTCAGATGGGCACATGAACAGAATGGGAATGGAGGGGTATAGAAAACTGATTTAAAATAGGGATCATGCACCTTGGGAGTCCTTGGGAAGTGTGTAAATAGATGATGATATTGATGTATTTGTTTTTATCCTACAGGTGCTTTGGTCCACCTTGTTGTCTAACAAGGGGCATACACGCGATGGGTCGTGAGAGGGCTGCTCTTGGATTTTTTCGAGAGTATCCTAGTGCTTCACGTCGTTAGTGTACGCTTGACCTGGACCATTGATGGGCAACATGACAGCTCAGTGACTATCGCTGTGCTGTGCAGATACATGGATTTGGGCCTGTGTCTGTGGGAGTTTGCGCATTCTCCCCGTGCTTGCGTGGGTTTTCTCTGGGTGCTCAGGTTTCCTCCCACATCCCAAAAATGTGCTCTTAAGCTAATTGGCAAAACAAATTCTCCCTAAATTGTCTCAAATTTGGTTTTTAATCCATAGATCTATAAACATAGATGCGGATCATGGACAGAGGTGAGAACATCGGGGTAGCGGTGCGGGCTCGTTGGGCCGAAGGGCCTGTTTCCCGTGCTGTTTTGTTCTTTGTTCTTTGTTCTTTGTACATTGTGACACAGAAACCTCAACACCATGGTACTCACCATGCTGCTCATCTCTGTGTTGGTGGGTTGTGTGGTATGTGCCATTGATACTTTAGTGGTGCTGCCCTCGGAGGATTCCTCAATGCCTTCCTCCAAGATGTCATCAAGGGAGTCATGGGCAGTTTGCTCCAAAGCATCGGGGGTGGCAACAACACCTGAAGGGCCAGGTTCCTCTGGGTGCAGAGTTGAGAGACACTGCTGGCCGTGGCTGGGATTTTTGCTGGCATTCTGGAGACATAGTAGACTGTGGTTATGAGCTTTGACAACTTAGCCCAGGTTCAGAGGGCTACTGCTGAGGGGCTCCTGAGCCTGGCTTGCTCACAGAATGCTGTAGCAAAGGAGCTCCAGAGTTTGGTCCAATCTCAGAGGGCCAGGGCTGAGGATCACATCATGGGCCAGATGCATCTGGGCTTCCTGGGAGGGAGGCAAAACATTTCATGCTGCATCACACTTACTTAGAGGACGACCAAGGTTGAGGGTGCACTTCTGCTGACTTGCATGCTGTAAGCTGACCTGGCTGGTGGTGACCATTCGGATGGCCCATCACCCACTGCCAGCTCCATGGCATGCTCTTCAATTCTACTCAGCTGCTGCAGGTCAGGCACACCATCACCAGTCTGTGTCGTTTTTGTGCATTGTGGATGTTCTTTTCCTGTGGGATCATAAGGTGGATAATAGGTATTAATATATTACAGAGTATGATGCGCTATGCGTGCCTCTATCTCTGGCATTATGTTGACAGTTTTGGGGAAAATGGTCACCACTGAAGCGTGCTCGTTGAGGGATGAGGGGAAAGAATTAGATTCTGTTCCTGGGGAAAGGACCATTTGTTGCATGCCCTTCAGGTATCTAAGCAAGATTGGAGATGCATGCCAAGCATGTGCGTGGTTCCAAGAGGGATGCTCAATCACCTTTGCTGCTTGCAGAAGGTCATTCATTTTTTTGCAGCACTGCCTGCATGAGTGAAGTGTCAGGCTCCTGGCATTCACCACTTCTGCCACCTCCTCCCACAATGCCATGTCAGATGCACTCCTTGGGTTGAAGTCCTGCCCAGCGAATAGATGATGCACATCTCCTCCACGTCATCTAGAAGGTGGTCCTGGTCTGCCTCCAAAATCTGGGAGCCAGTTTACGAGCAGCCACCTTTGTGGCATGACTGGCTGTGAGTCCATTCCTGCAGCTTATATACAGCTCTGGCCTATTAGGGGAGTACAGATGCATTGAGTGTGGCCAGTCAAGGGCCCGCTGGCAAAAAATACTTGTGAAAGATTTTGAAAGCTGCATTCAGTTGTGAATTGTGTGTCACAATTGTGTGAATTGAGTTGTGTGTCACTCATCCCTCAGGATGCTGGTTGTCATTCAACAGACTGCAGTGTCCAGGAGGGTGGGGGTGTGGAGGGTGGAGGGTGCAATACTCAAGTTCCCATTTAAGAGAGGGGATGATCACAAGGTGGGGATGTGCATGTCAGCACAACATTAGTTCTTTGCAGAACAACAGTGAGGATGGTATGTTCAAGGGATGGATCCATGGCAACATGGGTTGAGCAGGGGGAGACGAGAGGGGTCAGCGATGAGGCCAGGGATGTCTCTGTGGAGTAGTTGTGGGGGTCAGCATTGAAGCCAACAATATGTGTGGGGGCGTTGTGGGGGCCAGTAATGAGGTCAGTGAAGGATGGGGGAGTGGGGGGGTGTGGGGATCAGCGACGAGGCCAGAGATGTGTGAGGTGGTCGTTGTGGAGGCCAGCGATCTAGATGCTGGGAGGTCTTTTCTCCAAGGAATGTGTGCATATGCAGGTTGCTGCTCATCCCACTGATTTCAGGTTCTTTGGCCCCACCCACTGAGTTAATAATGATATTCATGACTGGGACCTCTGCATTGCAATGAGTACAGAGACTCAATTGAGAAGTTGAACTGTCAGAGCAGTCACGATCTAGAACAGTTTTTCCACCAATTCAGCACTTTTGGGAGAATCTCCCCCAAGATATTTGATCTGACCTATCACTTGTGGGATTGGTTAACTCAGCGGTAGCAGCACCCGAACCATAGTGTAACATCCATGTAGTCCTGTGATCACCAAATTAACATCTGATTTTAACTGTGACTGTTCCTATCCTCTTCATTAAACTAAGGTTGTTCCTTGCTTTGATGGTAATGCATATGCCAAGCCATAAATTTACAAATCCACTACTTGAAGGTGTCCAGCAGTTTCTGGATTCCCTTTCTGAACTCTTGGATTCCTCATAAAATGGCAGTAGGAAGCCATTTTGGCCCATTGAGTTCTATACCGATTCGCTAGCAGAACTTCCCATGTAATCCCACATATTTACTCCCTAATTCTCCTAATTTATATATCCTGGAATACTAAGGGATAATTTAACCCTTAGTATTCCAAGATATATAAATTAGGCTAATCCATCTAATCTGCACATTTTTGGATTGTGGGACGAAACCAGAGTATCTGGAGAAAACATAAGCAGACAAGGGGAGAATGTGCAAAATCCACACAGACAGTTACCGAAAGCTGGAATTGAATCTGGGTACCTGGGTCCCTGAAGTTGTGAGGCAGCAGTGGGCAGGATTTTCTGCCCTCTCGCAGGTGATAGGAGGGGGCTCGCCATTGGTTGCATGCAGGATCTCTAGTCCTGCTGCTGTCAGGATTCCCACTGGTGGTGAGATGTACATCAGCTGGACCAGAAGATGTTGCCAATGGGAAGGGCTGTCTTAACCAGCTCAATCAGGGACAAAAAGCATTAACAGTAGTTTTATTTGAATTTATAAGGCATTTAATAGGAGAGCTTACTTGCCATTGCTATGTCATTAAAATGCTGCATTACTTGCCCAAAGGGATTGAATAGGTCCATTGATATAGCACCAACCTCAGTTTATGACTTTTTCTGAAGATATACGCAAAGTATTGATACCAGGTGCTGACTTTGATTCACCAGTCTTAGCCACAGTGGAACTGCCTCTTCCTTTTTCAGTCTCCTCCAATATACATTGATCGTCCTCTGCTGAAGAAATCTCCCAGACATCGTCTTTCTCTCCAACGAACTATAAACAGATTTCAATTTAACACAGAAGATAGTTGAAAAACTCAAATAATCACTATTCAAATTGGATTTTAGTGGTCAGGTGGCTGTCTGCTAGATTGTGATCACTGACATTGCTGATGGAAGTTGGGTCCCATTAAACATACGTGTGGCAGGAATTGTATGAACCAAGTTAAAATGTATCCCTAAGTTTATGAACTACTAATCATTCCATTTTTTTCAGCTGGTTTTGTACAGTAGTTGGTGTAAGATCATTTGCGCACTTGCATTTTCCTTTCAGATTTAAAAAATTAAAATTGATCTCTGATATAAATTTGATAAAATTTATTGTAATATAATTCTACAAAGGTACCTACCATATTAATATAAATATTATGAGAAATACTTAAATTTTATTGGAGAAATTGTAGTTGATAATTACGGTAAATAAAATGAAAGGTAAATAAGGAAACAGAATCTGTAATATCTGTGATAACAATAGATACTTAGAGAATTTATTAAGTTCTGATGCATCAAAAAATAATATTTTTAAGTTTTGCAATGATAGTACTTTCTCAGAAAATGTAGTGAATTTTATTTTGGATTCTTTAGCTTGGGCTTTAATATTAAAGTGGGGAATGAGGGTTGGGATGGGAGATAAACTTGTAACATTGCAGTAGAACAAAATACTGCAAATGCTGGAAATCTGAAATAACCACAAAATATTTTGGTTAAATTCAGCAGTTGGTAGACTTTGTGGAGAGAAAAAAGACAATGTTTCAAATCTCCTCTTCAACTCTGAAGTATCACATAGACTTGAAACTTTAATTCATTTTCACTTTCCACAGATGCTGCCAGACCTATAGAATCCCTACAGTGCAGAAGGAGACCACTCAGCCCTCTGAATTGGTATCAACTTGGCAAAAGAGCATCCTAGGCAGACCCTCCCCTCTGCATTATCCCCATAATACTGCATATTTACCATGACTAGGCCACTTAACCTGCACATCTTTGGACTGTGTGAGGAAACAAGAACACCCAGTGGAAACACATGCAGACATGGGAAAATGTGCAAACTCCGCACAGGCAGTCAACCAAGGTCAGAATTGAACCTGACTTCCTAGCGTTGAAACCACAGTGCTAACCACTGTGCCACCAGGGTTGCCCACCTGCTGGGTTTTACCAATATTTTCTGCTTACATTGTAACATGAGGGATGGGTAAGCCAGTCTGATTTTAATGGCCAGCCAAATTTTTATATTACTTCAGAATTTTATCAGTGGCAATAGTGAGGACCAGAAAGTGCAATTCCCTGTTACCACAAGATCCATTTCAGATGTAAAACATGGAGGATGTTTGGGGATAGGGTCTGGGTGGTATTGTTGTCAGTGGCCTCTTTCTACATTGTAGGGTTTCTATGATTTTATAATTTTATAAGAGTTTCTGTAGTTAAAACAGAAGTTAGAGATGGTGCAAAAGGTTTTCATTAGAACAAAGATCAAAAAACAGTACAGCACAGGAAAAGGCCCTACGCCCCTCCAGGTCTGCACCGTATGCATTTACAAAGTCCATATCCTTCCATTCCCATCCCATTCATGTATTCATCTAGTTGCCCCTTAAATGCTACATCATATCTGTTCCTACCACCTCCCCGGGCAGCACATTCCAGACATTTAGCACTTTCTGTATAAAAAACTTGTCCCGCACATCTCCTCTAAACTTTTCCACACGTGCCGTAAACCTATGTCTCTTGACTTTTCTATCTGAGGAAAGAGCATCCACACCCTCAACCTCCATCATTCCAGTGAGAACAAACCAAATTTATCCAACCTCTTCTCATAGCTAATATCCTCCAGACCAGGCAACATCCTGGTAAACCTCTCCCATTCCCTTGCCAAAGCATCCATATTCTTCTGGTAGTGTGACAACCAGAATTGTACACCATATTCTAAATGAGGCCTAACTAGATTCTGTACAGCTGCAGCATGACCTGCTAATTTTTAAACTCAATGCCCTGGCCGATAAAGGCAAGCATGCCATATGCCTTCTTGACTACCTTTTCCACCTACATTGCTATTTTCAGCAATCGGCGGATATGCACACCCAGATTTCTTTGCCTGTCAATACTCCTAATGGTTCTACCATTTACTGTCTAATTCCTACACGTATTGGGCCTTCCAAAATGCATTACCTCACCCTTGGGTAAACTCCATCTGCCATTTCTCTGCCCAAGTCTCCAAACAGTCTATATCTTGCTGTATGCTCTGACAATCCTTTTCACTATCTGCAACTTCACCAATTTTTGTGTCGACAACAAACTTACTAATCAGACCAGCTACATTTATCCCCAAATCATTGATATATGCTACGAATAACAGAGGTCCCAGAACTGATCCCTATGGAACAGCGGTAGTCACAACCTCCCATTCAGAAAAGTACCCCCTACATCTACCTTTGTCTTCTATGGCCGAGTCAGTTCTGCATCCATCTCGCCAGCTCTCCTCTGATCCCATTACTTCACCTTTTGTACCAGTCTATCATGAGGTATCTTGCAAAAGGTACCTTATTGTAGTCCATGTATACAACATCCACTGTCTTTCTCTCACCTATCATCTTCATCACTTCCTAGAAAAACTTGATCAAGTTAGTGAGGCACATCCTCCCCTTCAAAAATCATGCTGTCTATCACTAATAAGTCCATTTGTTTCCAAATGTAAGTAAACCCTGATCCTAAGAATCTTTTGCAATAATTTCCCTACCACTGATGTGAAGCTCACTGGCCTATAATTTCCTGGATTATTCTTGTTGGAACAACATTGGCTATCCTCTAGTTCTCTGGAACTCCATCTGTAGCTAATGGGAATAAAAAGATTTCTGTCAAGGCTCCAGCAATTTCCTCCCTTGCCTCTTCAGTATTCTGAGTTTATGACAGGTTCATGAATACTTTCTGCTGAACCACAAGAGATGTGCTATCTTCCAGTGACGAAAGAAAAATATCAGCTGTCTTCACAAGGCAAGTATTGGCAAGAAGTTCTGGATAAACTGCAATACTTCACTGACTAAACCAGGCACTTTGCTCTGCAGTAATTATTCTAATCTTGCCAATTAAATTAACACACTCTACACATATACCTAACTTTTATCAGTGCCTAGTGTACTACATATATATACTTTCTCTCATCATCCTCATTCCCTCTCACCGCCATTGCCAGTCATCTTATTTATCATGTAGTTTGAGACCAACTCATTCAGCTTCTTCAGTTTTCAACACAATATATATTTCAATTCATTCCTCAAGTGCATGACATCCCATATAAGATACATCTGCCGGATTATCATTTTTATTGCAAGTATACATCTGTCTCAGAGTTATTCTTAGGTGTTGTATGCCACCCCTACAGGAGATGAAATTGCAGAATGCCCAGAAGGGTCAAGGCCACAAAGATAGTGAAGGAGGACACATTTCTGGCTCAATGGGCTGAAGGGCCTCCTTCTGCACTGCAGGGATTCTATGATTTCAAGCTTCCCCACCCTATGACAATTTCTTCCCATGCATCCATGAATTTTCAAATGTAAAACTTTTTAATTAAAATGAGATATCATAAGGCAATATTAGGTCAAATGACCTAAACATAGTCAAAAAAGGTAAAATGGATTTTAAAAATTCAGGGAAAATCATGGACTCTCTCCAGTCTCAAGAAGTTCTCTTCCCTCCATCCCAAACGTTTCTCTCTTTCTCTCCTTTTCTCCCTCCACTCCTTATTTCCCTCCTCCAACAATCCCTTATCCCTTTGCTTCCTTTCCCCCTCCCCCCTTTCCAATTGCCCTGTTTTGCCCTTTCCTCTCAACCTCCTTTTCCCTGCCTTCTCTTATCTTTGACCCTATCAATGAGTAAACAGTGTTTACTGGGCTAGCTGGAAACAGGAATTGATGATTTCAGGGGCAGGTCTGTACAGGTTTGAAATTGGAGTGGGAGCAGAGCAATCCATGGCAATCTGTGAGGTAAGCATTGGACAAGTCGGAAGGAGGAGGTGTTCGAGAGAAGCTAGAAAGAAGGGGTTCAAAGAAGATCAGGAGACCCCAAGGCCTGGAAGCTCAAGGATCCTCTGATAATCATTGAGGTCCCAAGTTCTGAGGCTGGAAGAAGGGAGAGAAAGTTTGGAAGCAGAGAGACAGAGATTGCAAGAAGCAAGGAACATGCTGAAAGGAGGAGAACATTTGGAGTTTGAGAAGCTGGAGAACAGTTGAGATGCTGGATGGAAGGAGGAGAATTTGGAAGGTGGGGCAGAGTTTGGAGCTGGAGGCAAGGTGGAAAGCTGGGAGGGGGGCAGTGTTTGGAGATGGGAAGAGTTTGGAGGGAGGTGAATAGTTGAATGGGGAGTTTTAGAAATTCACAGGGAGAAGAGTTTACACATTTGAGGGAGAAAAGAGGAAATCTGTAAGGGGAGGGAGGGAAGGAGGGAACTTCGAGACCAGGAGGGGAAGGCCGAGAGAGTTTAAAATCTCAAATTGAAGGCCTGGATGATTGGCAGGGGGGTGGGGGGTGGTGAATTTAGACTCAGATTCTTGGGATGGTGGGGACAGATTTTTGACTCTGAGATGCACAGGGTGAGAATTTGTATCCTGAGACTTAGGTGTGGGTGGGTGGAACTTATAGACCCGAAGACTATAATGAGTTAAGAACTGTTGTGGATTGGGTGATGCTTTCAGCTGATGTACTATATGTGTAGGAAAACAATTCTTGCCGACTAAATGAAAATTTGAATAATTTTAGGAATTAATTTCCTTATATTTTTCCTAAGTATATTTTCTGAGTATATTTTAAAGATTTGAGCACATTGGATAGCTATGATCACACTAAAAATTTTGATGTCAAATTAATTTGTAAAGAGAACTTTTTGATGTCAAATTGTAATTGAGAGCATTGAGCATCTCTGAAAGCAAAAATGAGGTTAGAACATTTGATTAGTGATTTCTGCAACATCATCATAAAGCTCAAGTCCCTAATGACCATCAATAATTTCTTCAAGTAACTTACAAATTCTGTCCTTGATTCTAGTTTAAATAACCATATCTATGCTGGTGTGGAGGGACATGATCCAAGTGCAGGTCAGTGGGACTAGGCAAAAAATGGTTCGGCACAGACCAGAAGGACCAAAAGGCCTGCTTCTGAGCTGTAATTTTCTATGGTTCTATGGTGTTAAACTGATTAATCTGTAGTTATTATAGAAATGTTCTTATACTCTTTTTTGAGTAGGATGGAAAATAAATTATCATTTTCTAATCTTTTGTCATCTCCCCCATATCTAGTGAAGTCTGGAAGATTTTGAATAACCTTTAGCTACCTCCTATCTCACTTCCCTTTGCAATATGGCATGCAGGCCACCTGGTCGAAGCAACAAATCCACTCGAAGCACTGTTAATCTCTTCAGTACATATTCAATTTTCATCTGATCTATTACCTCTATCAAATTTTGCCAGCATCTTTTTCCTTAATAAACTCTGTTACAAAGTACTCATTAAGAATTATAACCTTGCCCTGCACTCCATTCGTGGCCTTCTTTATCCTTAATTGAACATATCCTGACTTCTATTACACGCTTTAAAACCCAAGTAGAAGATTTTAGGGCTTCCATTTATGTTAATTGCCTTTCTACTTTCACATTTTGTAAGCCTTATTTGTTAGAGTAAGCTTCAGAAAAGTGTCTAAAAAAATCTCAAGTTATGCAGAGGCAGATGTATTCACTAACCACTTTCTTCTAATATGTCAAAAAATTGTGATCTTCTTGTACAATACCTTCAGTTCTCTGTCTTTCTTTATCCTTGACAGTTGAGACTTAGCAGCTCTAGCCATTACACGTCGGCTAAGTTCCTCTGCTATGCTTTCAGTCAAGCCTTCTATAATAGAATCAAGCAAAATCAATTCAGAAAATATTTAAGACTTATAAATCAAGTTGTTAATGAATCAAAATACAACATACATTTGTAGTATAATGTGTATATATGTAGTATATATGTGAAAAGTAAAAGGATGAGAAGAGAAGGGATAGGACCTATAAAAGGTGAAGGGGGAAAAGTCTGTATGGAACTGGAAGAAATGGCAGAGGTGCTTAATGAGTACTTTGCCTCAGTATTCACGGTGGAAAGTGATCTGGGAGGATGCACTACAAGTTTGCGGCAGACTGAAAAGATTGAGTATGTAGATATTAAGGAAGCGGATGTGTTAGAACTTTTAAATGCTATCAAGATAGACAAGTCTCCGGGACCAGATGGGATGTACCCCAGGTTATTGTGGGAGGTGAGGGATGTCATTGCAGAGCCCCTGGCGATGATCTTTGCGTCGTCGATGGAGACGGGAGAGGTTCCGGAGGATTGGAGGATTGCGGATATGGTCCCTATTTTCAAGAAAGGGAACAGGGATAGTCCTGGAAATTACCGACCGGTGAGTCTGACCTCAGTGGTTGGTAAGCTGATGGAGAGGCTTCTGAGGGACAAGATTTACGAGCATTTGGAGAAGTTTAGGTTGATTAGAAATAGTCAGCATGGTTTTGTAAAAGGCAGGTCGTGCCTTACGAGCTTAATTGAGTTCTTCGAAAATGTGACTGAACACATTGACGAAGGAAGAGCAGTGGACGTGGTGTACATGGACTTCAACAAGGCATTTGACAAGGTCCCACATGCAAGACTTCTTGAGAAGGTGAGAGGCCATGGGATCCAAGGGGCTTTGGCCTTGTGGATCCAGAACTGGCTTGCCTGCAGAAGGCAGAGGGTGGTTGTGGATGGCTCTTTTTCTGCATGGAGGTCGGTCACCAGTGGAGTGCCCCAGGGATCTGTTCTAGGACCCTTGCTGTTTGTCATTTTCATAAATGACCTGGATGAGGAAGTGGAGGGATGGGGAGTAAGTTCGCCGATGACACGAAGGTCGGTGGTGTTGTGGATGGTCTGGAGGGATGTCAGAAGTTGCAGCAGGACATCGACAGGATGCAAGACTGGGCGGAGAAGTGGCAGATGGACTTCAACGCGGATAAATGTGTTGTGGTCCATTTTGGCAGATCCAATGGGATGAATGAGTACACTATCAAAGGTAGGAGTCTTAGCTGTGTGGAAGAGCAGAGGGATCTTGGGGTCCGGGTCCATAAGACTCTCAAATCGGCCTCCCAGGTGGAGGATGTGGTTAAGAAAGCTTATGGTGTACTGGCCTTCATTCATCAAGGGATTGAGTTCAGGAGTCAAGAGGTAATGCTGCAGCTTTATAGGACCCTTGTCAGATCACACTTGGAGTACTGTGCGCAGTTCTGGTCGCCTCACTATAGGAAGGACATGGAAGCTATTGAAAGGGTGCAGAGGAGATTTACAAGGATGTTGCCTGGATTGGGAGGCATGCCTTATGAAGACAGGTTGAGGGAGCTGGGACTGTTCTCCCTGGAGAGACGAAGGTTGAGAGGCGACCTGATAGAGGTTTACAAGATGTTGAGAGGAATAGATAGGGTGGACTCTCAGAGACTATTTCCCAGGGCTGAAATGGTCGCGACGAGAGGGCACAGATTTAAGGTGCAGGGAAGCAAGTACAGAGGGGATGCTAGGGGAAAGTTTTTCACTCAGAGGGTGGTGAGTGAATGGAATCGGCTGCCGTCGGTGGTGGTCGAGGCGAACTCGCTGGGGTCTTTTAAAAGACTTCTGGATGAGTATATGGGATCCAATGGGATTGGGGGTTATAGATAGGTCTATGGCTGGGTAGGTTTTGATGTGTTCGGCACAACTTGTGGGCCGAAGGGCCTGTTTGTGCTGTAGTGTTCTATGTTCTATGTTCTAATTTCATAATTGTTAACATCAATCCTTAGAATATTATTTTATTTAATAATACATTTAAGTTCACTGCTTTATTCTGGATTGTGTTGAACTTCTTGAGTGTTGTAGCTGTAACCAATACAGCATGTGAAGGGTTTCCATCACAGTCTTGTTTTGTAGTTGTAAAGAAGCTTTGAGAAACCAGGAAAAAAGCCAAATGCTGGACTTGGTCTAGTACCCATTACATTTTGACACTTCGGGTCAAAGATGACACCCAGGCTGTTGGTGGTAAGGAACATGCCACTGAATATTATAGGGAAATGATTATGTTCTCCCTTCTTGGAGATGGTCAATTTCTGTCAGTCATGTGGCATAAATACTAGTTGCTAATTTACAGTTTCAAGTTCAGGTGTTGCCCCTTTTTTATTCCTCTTTTCTTCAACTGCCAAGCTAACTGAGTCTTAAATATTGACATATATTGAGACTCATAGAATCATGGAATCCCTACAGTGCAGAAGGAGGTCTTTTGGCCCATCGAGCCTACACCTAAAATCCCACCCAGGCCTTCCCCCGTACCCTCACAAATTTATCCTGCTAAATCTCCTAACACTAAGGGGCAATTTCACATCTTTGGAGTGTAGAAGGAAACTGGAGAATCTGGAAGAAACCCACGCAGACATGGGGAGAATATGCAAACTCTGTACAGTGACCTGAGGCTGGAAGTGAACCCCAATTCTTAGCATTGTGAGCAACAATGCTAACCGCTATGCCACCATGCCACCCTAAAAATGTCTTTGCAGTTACATAGAACATAGAACACTACAGCACAAACAGGCCCTTTGATGTGCCGAACACATCAAAACCTACCCAGCCATACACCTATCCATAACCCCCAATCCCACTGGATCCCACATACTCATCCAGAAGTCTTTTAAAAGACCCCAGCGAGTTTGCCTCGACAACCACCAACGGCAGCCGATTCCATTCACTCACCACCCTCTGAGTGAAAAACTTTCCCCTAGCATCCCCTCTGTACTTGCTTCCATGCACCTTAAATCTGTGCCCTCTCGTCGCGACCATTGAGCCCTGGGAAATAGTTTCTGAAAGTCCACCCTATCTAAGCCTCTCAACATCTTGTAAACCTCTATCAGGTCGCCTCTCAACCTTCGTCTCTCCAGGGAGAACAGTCCCAGCTCCCTCAACCTCTCTTCATAAGGCATGCCTCCCAATCCAGGCAACATCCTTGTAAATCTCCTCTGCACCCTTTCAATAGCTTCCACGTCCTTCCTATAGTGAGGCGACCAGAACTGCGCACAGTACTCCAAGTGTGGTCTGACAAGGGTCCTATAAAGCTGCAGCATTACCTCCTGACTCCTGAACTCAATCCCTCGATGAATGAAGGCCAGTACACCATAAGCTTTCTTAACCACATCCTCCACCTGGGAGGCCGATTTGAGAGTCTTATGGACCCGGACCCCAAGATCCCTCTGCTCTTCCACACAGCTAAGACTCCTACCTTTGATAGTGTACTCATTCATCCCGTTGGATCTGCCAAAATGGACCACAACACATTTATCCGCGTTGAAGTCCATCTGCCACTTCTCCGCCCAGTCTTGCATCCTGTCGATGTCATGCTGCAACTTCTGACATCCCTCCAGACCATCCACAACACCACCGACCTTCGTGTCATCGGTGAACTTACTCACCCATCCCTCCACTTCCTCATCCAGGTCATTTATGAAAATGACAAACAGCAAGGGTCCTAGAACAGATCCCTGGGGCACTGCACTGGTGACCGACCTCCATGCAGAAAAAGAGCCATCCACAACCACCCTCTGCCTTCTGCAGGTTCTGGATCTACAAGGCCAAAGCCCCTTGGATCCCATGCCCTCTCACCTTCTTGAGAAGTCTTGTATGGGGTTCTTTCTAATCTGTCACTACTTTACTGGAAGTGTGACAGAACCCACTTAATGTTGCTGCATTTCCATGAAGTTACAATAATAGAGAAGATTTGCTCAGAAAAAGATCCCAGTCACAGTTAATAATTTCCTGCAGTACATTGCCTCATAATGTTGTTACAAGATTTCTTTTGTTCTGGATTTCAAATCTGTTACATTTTCTCTCCTTTCATTGTGGATCTTCAATAACAAGACACAGTCTGGTTCCATTTTGTGTTCACAATTTTCAAAACCTGTATTGAATCGGAGGACCCGAAGGTAATCCACACAGATACAGGATGAACGTGCATACTCCATACAATTACCCAATGCTAGAATTGAACCTGGGTCCCTAGTGCTGTAAGACAGCAATGACAACTACTGTGCCACTGTGCAACCTTTTGTTACACACTATTGGCAGGCTTTATTGTAGAATAGATCCTTAGATTCAAAGTTGTTAATATCAACTATGGAACAAAAACAGGACATCCAGACTTGAAACATTGGGCCTGATTTTACCATTTTCATTCCGAGTGCTGAAACTGGCTGTAATGCAGATCCGACTTAGAAATCTGCTTTCAGGGCCCCCCATACGCATTGAGCTACTGTGGGAGGGACTTGGCACAGCTGAAATGATTGGAGCTCTGAGCAGCGGATACACAGTTGGAAAAAAATTTGAAAAACGCAACTGTGTCAGATCGCTCCTGGGCCACAGAAAGCGGCGCGGGAACGAAACACACACACACATCACTGTCCCCCCTATCCAGCCCCCTATCCAGACGCATCACTGTTCTCCTTATCCACCTCCCCACTACCCACACACATCACTGTCCTCCTTATCCACTTCCCCACTACCCATACACATCACTGTCCTCTTATCCATCCCCCCAGCCACACACATCACTGTCCCCCTTCTCCAACACCGACTGCCCATACACATCACTGTCCCCCTTATCCACTTCCATTACCCACAGACATCACTGTCCCCCTTACCCACACTCTCACTACCCACACACATCATTGTCCCCCTTATCCACACTCCCACTACCCACACACATCACTGTCCTCCTTACCACCTCCCCATTACCCACAGACATCACTGTCCCCTATCCGCACTCCCACTACCCACACAAATCACCGTCCCCCTTATCCACCTCCCCATTACCCACACACATCACTGTCCCCCCCATCCACCCCCAACTACCCACACACATCACTATCCTCCTTATTCACTCCCACTAATCAACACACACATCACTTCCCCCCTTATTCACTCCCCCACTATCCACACACATCACGGTCTCCCTTATCCACCCCCTCACTACCCACACACATCACTGTCCCTCTTATCCACCTACCTCACTACCCACACACATCACTGTTCTCCTTATCCACCCGTACTACCCATACACATCACTGTTCCCCTTATCCATTCCTCCACTACGCACATACATCGTTGCCCCCCCTTATCGACCCATCCGCAACCCACAGACATCGCTGTCCCCCTTGTCTACCCACCCATTACCCACAGACATACTGTTCCCCTTATCCACCCCACCTCCTCCCCACCATTCATACACATCACTGTCCACCTTATTCATCCACGCAGTACCCATATACATCACTGG
This sequence comes from Sphyrna mokarran, assembly GCA_024679065.1. NCBI lineage: Eukaryota > Metazoa > Chordata > Chondrichthyes > Carcharhiniformes > Carcharhinidae > Sphyrna > Sphyrna mokarran. The sequence goes on from JAGIQG010000010.1 coordinate 29,621,373, forward strand.
CCCCTTATCCACTTCCCCACTACCCACATATATCAATGTCCCCCTTATCCATCCCTCCACTACTCACATATATCACTGTCCCCCTTATCCATCCCCCCACTACCCACACATATTACTGTCCACCTTAACGAACCCTCTCACTACCCACACATGCCACTGTCCCCCTTATCCACCCCTCCACTACCTACACGCATCACTGTCACCCTTATCCACTCCCTCATTACCTAAACATATCACTGTCCGCCTTATCCACCCCTCCACTACCCACACACATGACTGTTCCCATTATCCACAACCTCCCAACTACCCACAATATCACTGTCCCTGTTACCCACACCTCCCGCTACCCAGACTGATCACCACCTCTGCCCCCCTCCCTTCCCATCAATCGTCTGCAGAATGGCAGCGGATCCCCCTGTCCTCCCACCAGAGATCTCTCTGCATCCCACCCCATCAGAGATCCATTCCCCCCCACACCCAACAATGACTGATCAGGCCTCCCATTCCTCCTCCCAGCCCGCGATACATCTTACCTACCTCCTTCCTGCTCCCAACAGACACGATCTGGCCTCTCTCTCCCCCACCGACAATGAACTGGCCTCCCTCTCCATCTCCTCCAGTGGAACATCTGACCCGCCTCTTCCTCCCCCCACCAGATAACAATCAGCCCTCCCCCCCACCACCAGACAATAGTTTGCCCTCTCACTCCCTCCCACCAGAGATACATCTGACCTGCCTCCTCCTCCTTCTCCCAACCAGACAACGATCTGACCTCATTCCCCTCCTCCCGCACCCAATCCCGCACCAACCAGAGAATGATCTGACCTGCCTCCTCCTCCCCCCCATCACTGATCTGAGTCAGAAAGCAGTTGGAAACTCTGAATGAGCTGTTTAGCAGCTGGAGTGCCCAATTCAGACTTTTATTTAGCAGGTCCATTGCGGTGCGGTTCCAGATTGGCAAACGCAGTGGTAAAAGGGGAAATGCTGATAAAATTGGGCAGGCAGCTCATTAATTCAATTTAAATGCATGCAAATGCATTTAAATTGCCATTGTGCCTGTTTTGGGGGAAGCAGGTTGCCGCCATTCGCGGGTTTTGGTAAAGTGGCAATCTGCACAGTCATGGGTGTGGATCGCGATAACGACCTCTCACCCAACTTTATGATGTTTTCGCACCCAAAACAAGCGCAAGGCAATGGTAAAATAGGACCCATTAGCTCTATTCTGTATCCACAGATGCTATGAGAAGTCTCACAACACCAGGTTAAAGTCCAACCAGTTTATTTCATCAGGTGAAAGCTTGTGAGTTTACTATCAAATAAACTGATTGGATTTTAACCTGGTATTGTGAGACTTCTTACTGTGTTTACCCCAGTCCAATGCTGGCATCTCCATATCATGACTTCCACAGATGCTGTCAGACCTGCTAAAGTTTTCCAACATTTTTTGATTTTGGTTTCATAGTATCATAGAATCCCTACAGTGCAGAAGGAGGCCACTCACCCCAGAAAAGTCTGCACTGACCACAATGCCACCCAGGCCGTGGTCCCTTAACTCCACATATTTACCTTGCTAATCCCCTGACACTAAGGTCAATTTAACATGGCCAATCATCCTAACCTGTACTGTACTTTGGACTGTGGGACATGGGGAGAAAGTGCAAACTCTACACAGACTGTGACCCGAGGCTGGAATTGAACCCGGATCCTGGCATTATGAGGCAGCAGTGCTAACGACCATGCCACCATGCCACCCCACAGCATCCAGCATCCAGCATCCACAGTATTTTGCTTTTAACAACAGTCCTGGAACTGTGCTTGATAAACCTGCACAGAAAGATAGACTGTCGTCGTTGGCTACTTAAGTTTGTAGCATCACAACATGGTAAAACTGTTAGCTTATAATTTCTGTCTATTATAGAAAGGCTGGTGGCTGCTTGCTTTGGAAACATTGAAGTTGATTGATGTGGGCATAAAACAGGTTCAAAGCTCATAGTGTACGGTATGGAAGTTGGACACAGTGGTAGAACATTTTGTGTGGCAAAAATATACCCACTCAAGTGATTGAGAGGAATGTGGCAATTGATCACCTTCAGAACTTTGTTGATCTTAATCAGGTTGGATCTCAATATCTAATATTGTGATTGCACTGTTTGCATTTTGACATATTTACTCTTTTGTATTATACCTTTTATACTTGATAGAACACATTATTTGAATTAAAGTTTTAAGTATCAAAGGCTGAATCTAAAAAAATTACTTATGCTTTCTCAATGGTACAGGGGAGCTTCAAGGCACTTCAAAGTGAAATTTATTTGGAAAGTCTCAAATTTTTTTATGATAAAGTTCAATGTATAACTCTCTACATAGGTATTAACTGGGCATCAAATGGGAAGTTCACTTGAAGTATAACTTGTCAAAATACAGGGCAGAATTTTCTTTTCACCTGCTGGGAGGCTGTAAGGTCTTTGGCTGGCTTTCCCACTGGGTGCTTGCCGACTGGACCTTGCTATAATTTTATGATGGAACAGATGAGAGAGACCTAGGCTGGCCATTCCCTCAATTGAACCAATTAATTTAATGAATACTTAAAGGGACATTTCCCCTAATCACAATTTTCGGGAGGGGTGACGATGTGGAGGTGGTGGTGGTACTGTGGGCTGTAGGTGTGTGCCTTTGTCAACAGCCTCTTTTAAAAATCCTACAAAAGGTTTGGTCTCTGCAGTACTTCTTTCCTTTGGTCTCTCCAAACTTCCTCAATTCTCTCTTCTTCATGTCCAGCTCTCCCCTCCCTCCTTGTTCTCCATGCTTCATTCTTGCCTGATCCTAGATTTCTGGAATACTTCCCTGCTTCTGTCTATTGCAGCTTCTAGTACTGCTGGGACTAGGGATCTGTCAGCCAATCAGACTGGCTAGCCAACCCCAGGCAATTAATCCTTGATGGAGCATTAAATGCATGACAGCCAGTATTGACATCAATGCATTTGCCACTGACTCCTTAGATGGCAGCAAGAAGACCTCCACAATTCAAAAAATCCAGGCCACAGTATTGATGCAATAGGGATGATCTTCTAAAGTTGAGGTTACTGTCAAAGGTCTCGCAACAGTTAGCAATTTTGGAGCTGAATTTCTTACATCCAATACAGTTATTTTTGCCCCTACCTGACATAGGTTGAAAAACTGCAAAGGACAAAAGATCTCACCAAGTCTATAACATAACTGCAGGATCTTACACCCTCCTTTCAGCAAGACTGGAAATTCCCGCCTGAAGTCAACAGATATTTCTGTTATCCGCCCCAATTCTGTGCTGGGCAGGGTGGTAGAATTCTGGCAATTTATGTTTTAATTAGTCTACATTCATCCAAATATTTTATAACTTAAAGGCATTACAAGTTTATAAATTTAAAATTACTGCCATACTCTCAATATTCTTTGGTCCAACATTGCCGTTTTCAGGTGGTTTCTGTTCCTCAAAGGTGCAAACTTCCTCCAGTTCACAGGTTTCAGACATTTCAGTTTGGCTGCTTTCAGTTGAAATAGTGACTGAACTTAAACTGCCTATAATTTCATCTGAAGCAGACGATGTGCTATATTAAAAGGAAAGTTACATATTTTAATAAATAATAAATAAGTTATCATGTGTTTTTTCAATATGACTTTCTTAAATAGTACATGTTGGACATAAAATTCGTTGCTTTGGCATTGTTTGCTGCTTATAGTGCTACTGAAACTTTGTGTCAATTACAGAGGGTGAGTGCACTAATGGCTCCTCCCACAACATTAGTATAAAATAAGCACAGGTGCTCCATCTGTGTACACTGAAATACCATGGATGAGTACAATTCTGAAAAACAATGCACCAACTGGCTGATCATTGCCAAGATTGCAAACTTGCACCACATTGATTCTGTCTACATTATGGGCCAAATCTTCTGAAGTGTTTTAATCATGGTTTGAATGTCACTCCACTCCTATTTATTGATCTTGCACTGGATCTCCACATTTTTCACCAGGAATTCTGATTTGAGGCCTCCTCCCTGTTCTGGGGGTCTTCTCTTTGTATGGCAGGAGCATCAGGTGAAGAAACACCACGCCCCATTTTTACAGTACCAACTGTGGTATTTTGGTAAATTTAAAGTTTTTCAAAACCACTTGAGAAACTACAAAGAGAAAGTAAGTTTGTAAGGTAAGTGGGTGAGAAAGTAAGATGGTTGATGGAGGTTAGGGTGCCACTTGTGCGGCTAAAGTGGAAAGCAACTATGGTAGGAGGTATGGTGGATTAGGCGGTCTGGAAGATTAACTGAGAGATCAAGGGTAGTTGGGCCATGTAGGTAGTCACATGGTCAGGAGAGTTATCAAAGGTGAGATTGGGAGGGTGGTGAGGTAGTCTTGGGATAATAGGGTCAAGGAGTGGTTTCTGCAGAGGAGAAGGGTTGTTGGGAGTGTTAGAAGTATAGTCACCCAAGAGTTAACAAGAGCAGAAAGAAAAAATGGATGCTGAACTAGAACTATTTAAAGGCTCCTCAATGATTTGCAGATGAAATGTTTTTCATATACAAAGAACAACAATACAGCACAGGAAACAGCCTTACGGCCCTCCAAGTGAGCCACTCATGCTTCCAACTAGACTGTTGGTTCGTATCCCTCCATTCCCAGTCTGTTCATGTAGCTATTCAGATAAGTCTTAAACGATATCAGCACTCTGCCTCTACCACCTTGCTTGGCAGTGCATTCCAGGCCCCCATCACCCTCTGTGTAAAATACATCCCTCTGACATCTGTGTTAAACCTTGCCCCTCTCACCTTGAGCTTGTGACCTCTTGTGTTCATCACCTCCGACCTAGGAAAAAGTTTCCCACTGTTCACCCTATCTATGTCCTACATAATTTTATATTCCTCTATTAGGTCGCCCCTCATCCTCTGTCTTTCCAGGGAGAACAATCCCTGTTTACCCAAGGAAGAGAGAGGAAAGGCAATACTAATAGGGGACTCCACAGTGAGGGGTTCAGACAGGCGTTCTTGTGGACGCAGGAGAGAATCATGGATGGTGGTTTGTCTTCCTGGAGCTGGGATCCGGGATGTTTCTGAACACCTCCTAGGCATCCTGAAAGGGGAGGGTGAGGAACCTGAAGTTGTGGTGCATATAGGTACTGCAGACATAGGCAGGAAGAGGGAGGCAGTCATCAAAAGGGATTATAGAGAACTGGGTAGGAAGCTGAGGAGGAGAAAAGCGAAGGCAGTAATTTCAGGATTGCTGCCTGCGCCTCGGGAGAATGAGAGCAGGAATCAAATGAGGTGGAGATGAATGCATGGCTGAGGGACTGGAGTGGGGGGCATGGATTCAGGTTCATAGATCATTGGGACCTCTTTAGGGGCAGGTGTGACCTGTACAGTAAGGATGGGTGGCACTTGAACTCTAGGGGGACTAATATCTTGGCAGGTAGGCGAGCTAGGGCTACTGGGGAGTCTTTAAACTAGAAAAGCTGGGGGGTGGGAATATCGATGGGACGGTGAATAAGGAGGTTAGTTCCCAGGTAGGGAAGGACTGTAGGCACCCTGAGAGGGGGGTTAGGCAGGTGGTGGAAAAGGGAAATATCCTGACTGAGGGGCTGCGGTGTGTCTATTTTAATGCCAGGAGTGTAGTAAATAAGGTAGATGAGCTTAGGGCGTGGATTGCTGCTTGGGAGTGTGATGTGGTGGCCATTACAGAGACTTGGTTGTCTCAGGGACAGGACTGGGTACTTCAGGTGCCGGGATTCAGGTGCTTCAGGAGGGACAGGGTTGGGGGCAAAAGAGGAGGTGGTGTGGCACTGTTGATCAGGGACAGTGTCATGGCTGTAGAGAAGGTGGAAGACGGGGAGGGATTGTCTACGGAGTCTCTCTGGGTGGAAGTTAGGAACAGCAAAGGCTCAATAACTTTGCCGGGTGTATTCTATAGGCCGCCCAACAGCGACAGGGAACTTGAGGTGCAGATAGGGAAACAGATCCTAGACAGATGTAGAAATAACAGGGTTGTCGTGATGGGAGATTTCAATTTCCCAAACATCGACTGGAATATCCCAAGGGTAAGGGGTTTGGATGGTGTGGAGTTTGTTAGGTGTGTTCAGGAAAGTTTCCTGACACAGTACGTGGAAAAGCCTACGAGAGTAGAGGCTGTACTTGACCTGGTGCTTGCTAATGAGCCAGGGCAGGTGTCGGATCTCACGGTAGGTGAGCATCTTGGGAATGGGGATCATAATTCTATCTCTTTCACAATAGCGATGGAAAGAGATAGGATCAGGCAGGCTAGGAAGGTGTATGTCTGGAGTAAGGGGAAATATGAAAACATTAGGCAGGTAATTGGACGCATAAACTGGAAGGAGGTGTTCTTGGGGAAGAGTACAGAAGGGAAGTGGCGGTTTTTCAAGGAATGTTTGTCTAGGGCACTGCAAGACAACGTCCCGAGGAGTCAAGGAGGTTCAGGTAGGACGCGGGAACCGTGGTGCACGAAGGTAGTGGTGAACCTAGTTAGGAAGAAAAAAATGGTATATAAAAGGTTCAGAGAGCTAGGGGATGTTAGGGATCTAGAGGAGTATAAGGTGTGTAGAAGGGAACTTAAAAAGGAAATTAGGAGAGCCAGAAGGGGTCATGAGAAGGCCTTGGCAGGGAAGATTAAGGAGAATCCCAAGGCCTTCTACAAATATGTAAAAAGTAAAAGGATGAGAAGAGAAGGGATAGGGCTTATAAAAGGTGAAGGGGGAAAAGTCTGTGTGAATCCGGAAGAAATGGCAGAGGTGCTTAACGAGTACTTTGCCTCGGTATTCACGGTGGAAAGTGAACTGGGAGATTGCACTGCAGGTTTGCGGCATACAGAAAAGATTGAGTATGTGGATGTTAGGAAAGAGGATGTGTTAGACCTGATAGACAAGTCGCCGGGACCGGATGGGATGTACCCCAGGTTATTGCGAGAGGTGAGGGAAGTAGTTGCAGAACCCCTGGCAATGATCTTTGCATCGTCCATGGAAACGGGAGAGGTTCCAGAGGATTGGAGGATTGCGGATGTGGTTCCTATCTTTAAGAAAGGAAACAGGGATAGTCCAGGAAATTACTGACCGGTGAGTTTGACTTCAGTGGTTGGTAAGCTGATGGAGAGGCTTCTGAGGGATAAGATATATGAACATTTGGAGAAGTTTGGACTGATTAGAAATAGTCAGCATGGTTTTGTCAAGGGCAGGTCATGCCTTACGAGCCTAGTTGAGTTCTTCGAAAATGTGACTGAACACATTGACGAAGGAAGGGCGGTGGACGTAGTATACATGGACTTTAGTAAGGCGTTTGATAAGGTCCCACATGCAAGGCTTCTGGAGAAGGTGAGAGGGCATGGGATCCAAGGGGCTTTGGCCTCGTGGATCCAGAAGTGGCTTGCTGGCAGAAGGCAGAGAGTGGTTGTGGATGGGTCTTGTTCTGCGTGGAGGTCGGTAACCAGTGGAGTGCCCCAGGGATCTGTTCTGGGACCCCTGCTGTTTGTCATTTTCATAAATGACCTGGATGAGGAAGTGGAGGGATGGGTTAGCAAGTTCGCCGACGATACAAAGATCGGTGGTGTTGTGGATGGTCTGGAGGGATGCCAAAAGTTGCAGCGGGACATAGACAGGATGCAAGACTGGGTGGAGAAGTGGCAGATGGACTTCAAAGAACAAAGAACAAAGAGCAACACAGCACAGGAAACAGGCCCTTCGGCCCAACAAGTCCACGCCGCCGTCCTAACGTCTTAATGACATATCCTTGACTTTAGGCTATGCCTATTGTTGAAGATTCCCATATAGGGACCAATATAGGGACAATTTGTTACCCAATCAGCCTAAGAGCACATTTGGGATGTGGGAGGAAAACTTCAACGCAGATAAATGTGTAGTGGTCCATTTTGGCAGGAATAATGGGATGAAGGAGTACAATATAAGGGGTATGAGTCTTAGTTGTGTTGTAGAGCAGAAGGATCTCGGGGTCCGGGTCCATAGGACTCTTAAATCGGCCTCGCAGGTGGAGGAAGTGGTCAAGAAGGCGTACGGTGTACTGGCCTTCATTAATCGAGGAATAGAGTTTAGGAGTCAGGAGGTAATGATGCAGCTCTATAAGACTCTTGTCAGACCCCAGTTGGAGTATTGTGCGCAGTTCTGGTCGCCTCATTATAGGAAGGATGTAGAGGCTATTGAGAGGGTTCAGAGGAGATTTACAAGGATGCTGCCTGGATTGGGAGGCAGGCCTTATGAAGATAGGTTGAGGGAGCTGGGACTCTTCTCACTGGAGAGACGTAGGTTGAGAGGCGACCTGATAGAGGTTTATAAAATGTTGAGAGGAATAGATAGGGTGGACTCTCAGAGACTATTTCCCCGAGCTGAAATGGTCACTACGAGAGGACACAGATTTAAGGTGCAGGGAAGCAAATACAAAGGAGATGTCAGGGGTAGGTTTTTCACTCAGAGGGTGGTGAGTAAATGGAACCGACTGCCGTCGGAGGTTGTTGAGGCAAACTCACTGGGGTCTTTTAAGAGACTTCTGGATGAGTATATGGAAAAGAATAGGATAGGATGTTACAGATAGGTCTGTGGATCGGTAGATGTGATCGGCGCAACTTGGTTGCCGAAGGACCTGTTTGTGCTGTACTGTTCTATGTTCTATGTCCTATGTTCTCTCCTCAAAGCTAAGACCCTCCACACAGGCAACATCCTGGTAAACCTTTTCTGTACTTCATTACTAATGTAGTTATATACTACTAATGTAGTTATAGCTGGGGCAAGGGTAATTATGAGGCCATCAGGAGAGAATTAGGGTGCATAGATTGGACTAGGAAGCTACAGGGACTGGGAACATCTGGAATGTGGAGTTATTCAAGGAGCAGCTGCTGCGGGTCCTTGATAAGTATGTCCCTGTCAGGCAAGGAGGAAATGGTCGAGTAAGAGAACCTTGGTGTACGAAAAAAGTTGATTTGCTGGTTAAAAGGAAAAAGGAGGCTTATGTCAGGATGAGGATTGAAGGCTCGGTTAGTGCAATGGATAGCTATAGATTAGCCAGGAGGGAGCTAAAGAGTGAATTGAGGAGAGCGAAGAGAGGACACGAGAAGACTTTGGCTGATAGGATTAGGGAGAATCCTAAAGCTTTCTTTAGATATGTTAAGAATAGAAGATTGGTTAGGGCAAGATTAGGGCCAGTCATAGACAGCAGTGGGAAGTTGTGCGTGGAGCCTGAAGAGATTGGAGAGGTACTGAATAAATATTTCTCTTCGGTATTCACGCAGGGTGATGTAAATGTAGTTATGGAGAACACTGAGGTACAGGGTAGCAAACTGGAAGGTATCGAAGTAGATAGGGAGGATGTGCTAGATATTCTCGAGGGTTTGAAGTTGGATAAGTCCCCTGGGCCGGACGGGATTTACCCTAGGATTCTCTGGGAGGCAAGAGAGGAGATTGCAGAGCCTCTGGCTCTGATCTTCAGGTCGTCGTTGGTTACGGGTGTGGTTCCGGAGGACTGGAGGATAGCGAATGTGGTCCCGTTGTTCAAGAAGGGGAAGAGAGACCTTCCAGGGAATTATAGGCCAGTGAGTCTTACTTCTGTGGTGGGCAAAGTGTTGGAGAGAATAATTAGGGATAGGATTTATAGTTATTTAGAGAGTAATGAATTGATTGGAGATAGTCAGCATGGTTTTGTGAAGGGTAGGTCGTGCCTTACTAACCTCATTGAGTTTTTTGAAAAAGTGACTAAGGAGGTGGATGGGGGTAAGGCGGTTGATGTGGTATATATGGACTTTAGTAAGGCGTTTGATAAGGTGGCCCATGGAAGACTTCTGCAGAAAATGCAGATGTATGGGATAGAGGGTGATTTAGCTAATTGGGTTAGGAATTGGCTAGCAGATAGAAGACAGAGGGTGGTGGTTGATGGGAGATATTCATCGTGGAGTTCGGTGACAAGTGGTGTACCTCAGGGGTCTGTTTTGGGGCCCCTGCTGTTTGTAATTTTTATAAATGATCTGGATGAGGGTATTGAAGGATGGATTAGTAAATTTGCAGATGACACTAAAGTCGGTGGAGTGGTAGATAGTGAAGAGGGGTGTTATAGTTTGCAGAGGGACTTGGACAAGTTGCAGAGCTGGGCCGAGAGGTGGCAAATGGAGTTTAATGTGGAAAAGTGTGAGGTAATGCACTATGGCAGAAATAATAAATGTGTAGAGTATAGGGCTAATGGTAGGATTCTTAGTAGTCTTGATGAACAGAGGGATCTTGGTGTGTATGTGCATAGATCCCTGAAAGTAGGCAGTCAAGTCGAGAAGGTTGTTAGGAAGGCATATGGAGTCTTGGCTTTTATTGGTAGGGGGATTGAATTTCGGAGCCGCAACGTCATGTTGCAACTGTACAAAACTCTAGTGCAGCCGCACTTGGAGTATTGTGTGCAGTTCTGGTCCCCACATTATAAGAAAGATGTGGAGGCATTGGAGAGGGTACAGAGGAGGTTTACCAGGATGTTGCCTGGTATGGAGGGCAGGTCTTATGAAGAGAGGCTGAGGGATTTGAGGTTGTTTTCGTTAGAAAGGAGGCGGCTAAGAGGGGACCTAATCGAAACATATAAGATGATTAGAGGTTTAGATAGGGTGGACAGTGATAGCCTTTTTCCTAGGATGGAAAAAGCTAGCACGAGGGGACACAGCTTTAAATTAAGGGGTGATAGTTATAGGACGGATATCAGAGGCAGGTTCTTTACCCAAAGGGTGGTTCGGGAGTGGAATGCCCTGCCTGCAGCAGTTGTAGATGCGCCAAGTTTGGTGGCGTTTAAGAGGTTAGTTGATAAGTATATGGAAGAGAAGGGAATGGTTTAGTTTGGAGGGGCATTGCTTTTTATATTGGTCGGCGCAACATCGAAGGCCGAAGGGCCTGTTCTGTGCTGTAATGTTCTATGTTTTATGTTCTATGTTCTATGTACTCTCTCCAAAGCTTCCACATCCTGTTAGTGTGGCGACCAGAACTGGGAGTTAGATAGACAGTTGAGAAGGAGGAATGCAAATCTTGGGATTGCTGCCTGTGCCATGAGACAGTGAGAGTAGGAATGGAATGAGGTGGAGGATTAAGGCATGGCTGAGGGATTGGAGCAGGGGGCAGGAATTCAGGTTCCTGGATCACTGGGACCTCTTTAGAGACAGGTATGACCTGTACAAAAAAGATTGGTGGCACTTAAATCCAAGAGGGATCAATATCCTGCCAGGAAGATTTGCTAAGGCTACTGGGGAGATTTTAAACTAGAATGGTTGGGGGGAGGGAATCGAAATGAAGTGACTGGGAGAGAGGAGGTTAGCTCACAAATAAAGAGAGATTGTCGACAGTGTAAGAGGGAGGATAGGCAGGTGATAGAGAAGGGGAGTGCTTAGGCCAAAGGTTTGAAATGTGTCTATTTTAACGCTAGGAGTGTTGTGAACAAAGTGGATGAGCTTAGAGCATGAATCGCTGTTTGGAAATATGATGTGGTGGCCATTGCAAAGACTTGGATGACTCAAGGACAGGACTGGATACATCAAGTGCTGGGTTTCAGATGTTTCAGAAGGGACAGGGAGGCAAAAAAGGTAGAGGAGTGGCACTGTTGATCAGGGATAGTGTCATGGCTGTCGAAAAGATGGACGCCATGGTGGGATTGTCTACAGAGTCTCTGTGGGTGGAAGTTCGAAACAGGAAGGAGTCAATAACTTTACTGGGTGTTTTCTATAGGCTGCCCAGTAGTAACAGGGATGTTGAGGAGCAGATAGTGAAACAGATCCTGAAGAGATGTAATAATAACAGAGTAATAATAACAGAGTTGTAATGATGGAAGACTTTAATTCCCAAATATCGATTTGAATCTCCCTAGGGTAAGGAGTTTGGATGAGGAGAGGTTATTAGATGTATCCATGAGGGTTTGCTGACACAGTATGTGAATAAGTCTACAAGAGGAGAGGCTGTACTTGATTTGGTATTGGGTAATGAACCTGGACAGCAGCCAGATGTCTCAGTGGGAGAGCACTTTGGGGATAGCGATCACAGCTCTACCTCCTTTACACAAGCACTGGAGAGAGATAGGATCAGGCAAGCTAAGGAAGTGTTCATCTGGAGTAAGGGGAAATATGAAGCCATCAGGCAGGAAATTAGAGGCATAAATTGGAAGGATGTTTTCTCAGGGAAATGTACAGAAGTAATGTGGCAGATTTTCAAGGAATGTATGTCAGGAATTCTGCTCGACAACATTCCAATGAGACAGGGAAGTTTTGGTAGGTTACAGGAACCGTGGTGCACAAAAGTTGTGATGAATCTAGTCAAAAAGAAAAGAAAAGTGTACAAAAGATTCAGGGAGCTAGGTAATGTTAGGGATCTAGAATAATATACCACTTGTAGGAAGGAACTTAAGAAGGAAATTAGGACAGCCAGAAGCAGTCATGAAAAGGTCTTGGCAGGTAAGATTAAGGAAAGCTCTAAGGCATTCTACAAATATGCGAAGAGCAAAAAGATGAGATGTGAAGGAATAGGACCTATAAAATGTGATGGTATCCATATGTTTGTATAGAACTGGTAGAATTAGAAGACTTTACTTCAGTATTCACGTTGGAAAAAGATCTCAGTGGTTGTATTGCAGGTTTGCGGCGGACTGTAAAGCTTGAGCATGTAGACATTAAGAAAGAGCATGTGTTGGAGCTTTTGAAAAACATCAAGTTAGATAAGTCACCAGGACCGGATGGGTTGTACCCAGGTTACTGTGGGAGACGAGGGAAAAGATTGCAGACCTCTGGCAATGATCTTTGCATCATCAATGGAGATGGGAGAGGTTCTGGAGGATTGGAAGATTGTGGATGTAGTTCCTATATTCAAGAAAGGGAGTAGAGATAACTCAGGAAATTGTTGACTGAGGATAGTGGCTGCGTGGAATTGACTGCCAGCGGTGGTGGTGGAGGCGGATCCGATAAGAGACTTCTGGATGAGTACATGGGACTTAATAGGATTGAGGGTCATAGGTAAGTCTAGTAAGTAGAGGTATGTTCAGTGCAACTTGTGGGCCAAAGGACTTATTTGTGCTTTAGTTTTTCTATTTTCTATGTTCTATAATTGTTTTGCAGAAGCTTGCCCACCATTGATGTTAAGCTGACTGGCCTGTAATTGCTTATTAGCTTCTTGATTGGTAAGGGAATCAAAGGTTATGGGGAAAAGAATTATCCTTATATCATTTTTTAAGAAAAGGTCAAACATTTGCAATTCTCCAGTCCTCTGGCACTTCCCCTGAGTTTATAAGAAGACTGGAAGAATATGGCCAGTGCCCCAAAAACTTCCATTCTCATTTCCTTTAATTTCTTTAGATGCATCTCGTCCAGTACCAACAATCTATTCAACACTTTCTTCTTATCAATTTTGAACTTTTGAATTTTTTTTAGAGTGGTAGGCAGTGATATTAGGGTTCCTCAAGAATCGGGGCTTGGGCCCTAGCCATTCACCATATATATTAATGATTTGCACGAGGAAACCAATTTTAATATTTTGAAGTTTATAATGATACAAACCTTAGTGGGAATGGAAGTGTTGAGGGCCATAAGATCATAAGATATTGGAGCAGAATTAGGCTATTCAGCTTATCAAGTTGTTCGTTCTGCCATTCAATCGTGGTTGATAAGTTTCTCAACATCATTCTCCAGCATTTTCCCCATATCCTTTGATCCCCTTACCAATCAAGAAGCTAACAAGCAAACTGCATTTAACTTGCTGGAACGCTCTCCTGAACTGCCTGCAGCTGATCTGTCCTAACAAGCGGCAACATGATAAAAACTCCAAGAATAGACAGACAGACAGGCAGTGCAGGAAAATGTCTAAAAAGCTGGCACTATGGTTCACAGAGGGCGACCTTAGCAGGTTGCTGGATGCAGCAGAGGCAAGGCAGGCCACCCTCTTCCTCCCAGTAGGGTATATACCCCAGGAGAGATGACAGCAGAGCAGCATGGGAAGCAGTTGCCATCTTGCTTAGTGCCATGGCACTGACCCCAAGAACAGACAAACAGTGCTGCAAAAAGGTGAATGATCTAATTTGATCAGCAATGGTGAGTGTTTAATCCCATCTAGCATCGTCCCTCAGATGCCCCCACCCCCCCAGCACTCTGCATGCTTCTAGCTCCCAAGAACCTCCTGCCTCCTTCATCACCGACCCCGCCCCCAACCAAGAAAATCACTACCTTGCCATCTGAGGCCCACCCTGTGATACTGTCCTGGAAACACGCCATCATTTATTTCATGGCTCCTTCAGTCCCCAAAGGAGAAGAATGCCCATAATCATAGAATCCGATAGTGCAGCAAGAGGCTATTCGGCCCATCGAGTTTGCACTGACCATAATCCCACCTAGGCCTTATCCCCATAACCCCATGCCTTTACCCAGCTGGCCTCCCTGACACTAAGAGGCAATTTAGCATGACCAATCCATCTAACCCGCACATCTTCAGACTGTGGGAAGAAACCAGAGCACCAGGTAGAAACACACACAGACATGGGGAGAATGTGCAAAATCCACATAGACACTGACCCAAGCTGGAATTTGAACACAGAATCCTGGCACTGTGAGTTAGCAGTGCTAATCGCTGTAATACGGTGCCACCCACAACATTTGGGAGAGGGCAAGGACAGGGGATGGGGAACATCTTTGAGGAGCGGGCGTTGGAGCTGTCCATAAAGGAGGACATTCGGGTCACAAGCGACACATGGTCAAGCTGGAGTTGAGAAGTGAGCACTTGTCAATCCTCAACTCAATTTGAGTTAATTACCGGAGAAATAGGTTTAAGATTTGAGGGCAAGGTTTGAAGGAGATGTATCTTGCATGTTTAATTATACAGAGCGTGGTGGGTGCCTGGAACTCACTGTTGGGGAAGGTCGTAGAAGCAGAAAAGATAGTGACTTTTAAGAGGTGTCTTAACAAATGCATGAATAGGATGGGAATAGGGGGATATGGTCCTTGGAAGAGTTGGGGGTTTTAACTCAGATGGACAGAATGATCACTGCGGGCTTGGAGGGCCAAAGCGCCTGTTCTTGTAATGTAATTTTCTTCGTGCTTTGTTCTATTTTCAATGGAGAGATCTGAAGCCACTTTCTGGCATCTCAGATTCATCTCCCACTCTTGCACCTTGTGTGCTCTGTTGCAGGAGCAGATCTGGACATGTCTGGGCCATCGTGAGTGTTGGCCCCCATTGCAGATCTCAGCCATGCTGAGACAGGCAGCTTGGACATATCCTTAGAGGATATGGGTAAGGGATGCACCTTTTTGGCATCACCTTTCACCACACAACTCATCATCTCATATACTCTCACATCAGTGGGTCCAGTTAGTGGTGAAGCTTCTGGGTCACACTCCACTGAGCAGGACACATCTGAAATATGGAGGAGGGAATGTCTGAGGACTCTGCCTTGTGATAGTCTGCCAGAGGCAAAGACTCAGCTGGTCCCAGACTACATGCTGGGCCTCTGAGATCACTTCTCCCTCAGCTGCTGAAGACGCAACAACAGAGCCAGGGAATGCAGGAGGGGCTAATGACCAAACTGGACTCACTGCAAGGCTGTTGGTAGGAATCCGAAAGCTTTCAGGTGGACTAGCAATTGTCTGTCTTGCATGGCTCCCAGGCCAACACTGCAAGGGTGGCATTCGCTGAGAGGCAGGCTTCATGCAATGGCCAAGGTAGAGAAGGCCACAGCTGAAAGACTTAATAGCTTTCTCAAGGATTCTGTGGCCCATGGTTGAGAGGCTCGAGAGCTTGCACAAAACCCAATGGGACAGCAGCAGCCCTTGAGAACATGGCCCAGTAACAGAGGGCCATAGTTGAGGGACCGCAATTGAGGCAGCCATTGACAGGTGGCCCCCACTTTATGTGGCCATTGCAGAGGGCTCAACCAGAGAGTGTCAAGAAGGGAAGAGTCAGAAGGTATAGCCACAGCCACAGTCTCGTAGCTGGAAGGCCCCTGCATGGGGTCGAGTCCTTTTACCTCCCTTGGGATTCTTGTGGGCCCCTAGGTCACTCCATGAGATGGCAGTGGTTCTGCAATGAGCTCCAGATGTTCCAGGACTGGCAGGGCCAGGAGACAATGGAGCTTCTGGAGCTCATTGCAAAACCACTGCCCTCGCATGGAGTGACCTAGGAGCCCACAGGAATCCCAAGGGAGGTAGAAGGACTCGACCCCATGCAGACTGTGGCTGTGGCTATACCTTCTGACTCTTCCCTTCCTGACACCAGGGCATCTGAAGGGCAGCTGAATGAAGAAGGTGTCATGGATACATCCCAGATACCTGGAGGCTGGCTAGGAATCTCAAGGCCCTGGACCTCCAGAGGATACCTACCCAAGTGCATCATAGGCCACAAGGCAAGGTATGCAACTGGCCACCTCCATCTCCATTGTACAGTCTGGTGAGACACACAGATGTAGTGATAGGTCATGTTAGATTAAGAAAGCTGTAGTTGCACTCAGAAGGGTGAAGGTCAGCAAGAGTTAGGTAGTTGTTTAAGCATCTTAACATTTTCTGTTCATATGCTCAACGGAGTTAGGAGTGGAGTCACAGTGGGTGGAGTTGAGGAATAGAAAGGAGGGCGATTACTATGCTAGGGGTGTATTATAGGCCACCCAACAGCCTGCGGGTAGTTGAAGAAGGCATATGTAAAGACATTTTGGATAGGTGCAGAAAGAACAGAGTAGTTATAGTGGGAGATTTTAATCTCCCTAGGATGGATTGGAAAGTACCTAGAGCTGGGGGTTTGGACGGGCAGGAATTTGTAAAATGTGTACTGGAAGGATCGTTGGAGCAGTATGTGGCTAGCCCGACTAGAGAAGGGGCTATATTGGATTTAGTTCTGAGTAATGAGCCAGGGCAGGTGGTTGATGTTATAGTAGGGGAACATGTGGCTAACAGTGACCACAATTCTGTCTACTTTAGGATACAGATGGAAACGGATGCTTGTTGCCCTAGGGACAGGGTGTTGAATTGGGGGACGGCTAACTACGGTCAGATTAGGCAGGAACTTATAGAAACTGATTGGGAACGGTTGTTAGAGGGTAAGTCCACGCTAGGCATCTGGGACTCTTTCAAGGGAACACTGAAAATGTTGCAAGATAAATATGTGCGAGCCAAGGGGAAAGATGGGAAAGGTAGGATTAGAGAGCCGTGGATTACTAGGGATATTGAGGACTTGGTTAGGAAGAAAAGAGAGGCATATGATAAGTCAAAGCAGCTGGGAACCGAGACAGCATTGAAGAATATACAGAGAGTAGGAGGCAGCTCAAACGCAGAGTTAGAAGGGCAAAAAGGGGGCATGAAATGATTTTGGCGGATCAGATGAAGGAAAATCCAAAAGCTTTTTACTCCTATGTTAGGAATAAAAGGGTGGTTAGAGGAAAAATCGGACCTCTCAGGCACAGAGGAGGGGAACTGTGCTTAGAGCTTGAGGGAATGGCGGAGATCCTGAATGAATACTTTGCATTGGTATTCACGAAGGAGAGGGGCTTGTTGACAGCTCCTGTCTCTGCAGGAGCTGTGGACCAGTTGAGGGAAATATGCATACCGAGGGAGGAAGTGTTAGAGCTTCTAGGTAGCATTAAGACTGATAAATCTCCGGGGCCTGATGGCATTTATCCCAGGTTGCTTAGGGAGGTGCGAGGTGAAATTGCTGGGCCTCTGACGCAAATCTTTGTCTCTTCTTTGGACACAGGTGAGGTCCCAGAGGACTGGAGAATAGCTAATGTTGTACCGTTGTTTAAAAAGGGTAGTAGGGATAACCCTAGAAATTATAGGCCGGTGAGTTTGACGTCAGTGGTAGGGAAGCTGTTGAAGGGGATTCTTAGAGATAGGATGTATAGGCACTTAGAGCATTGCGATCTGATTAGGGATATGCAGCATGGATTTGTTAAGGGGAGGTCTGCCTTACAAATCAGGTAGAATTTTTTGAGGAGGTGACGAAAACGGTGGACGAAGGGCGAAGCGTTGATGTCGTCTATATGGATTTTAGTAAGGTGTTTGACAAACTCCCTCATGGGAGGTTAGTTGAGAAGGTCAAGGCTAGTGGGATTCAAGGACAGGTAGCTAGATGGATAAGTAACTGGCTTGGTAATAGGAGACAGAGAGTAATAGTGGAACGGTGTTTCTCCAGCTGGAGGTCGGTCACTAGTGGTGTGCCGCAGGGCTCGGTACTGGGACCTCTTCTATTTGTAATATATATAAATGACTTGGAAGAGGGAGTAAGTGGAGTGATCAGCAAGTTTGCAAACGATACAAAGATGGCTGGACTTGCGGATGGTGAGGAGCATTGTCAGGCGATGCAACAGGACATAGATAGGCTGGTAGCTTGGGCAGACAGATGGCAGATGGAATTCAATTCTGATAAATGTGAGGTGATGCATTTCAGGAGAAATAATGTAGGGGGGAGGTATATGATAAAGGGTAGACCAATTAAGAGTATAGAAATGCAGAGGGACCTGGGGGTGCAGGTGAACAAGTCTCTGAAGGTGGCAGAGCAAGTGCAGAAGCTTGTGAAGAAAGCATATAGTATATTAGCCTTTATAGGAAGGGGTATAGAGTACAAAAGCTGGCCTTTAATATTGCAGTTGTATAAAATGCTGGTTAGACCTCCTTTGGAATATTGCATCCAGTTCTGGCCGCCCAACTACCGGAAGGACGTGGAGTCTCTGGAGAGAGTGCAGAGGAGGTTTACCAGGATTCTGCCTGGTATGGAAGGTCTGAGTTACGAGGAGAGATTAGGCAAATTCAGACTGTTTTCCTTAGAAAGATATAGATTTAGAGGAGATCTAATAGAGGTGTACAAGATTATGAGAGGTATAGATAGAGTAACACGGTTAAGCTTTTTCCTAGGATGGACTCAAATAGCACGAGGGGTCATGGGCTTAGGGTGAAGGGGTAAGGTATAATTTGGATGCTAGAGGGAGTTTTTTCACAGTGGTGGGGGTATGGAATGCACTGCCAAGTAAAGTGGTGGAGACAGGTACTCTGGAGTTATTTAAGAAATACTTAGATGGGCACATGAACAGAATGGGAATGGAGGAGTATAGAAAACTGATTTAAAATAGGGATCATGAGCCTTGGGAGTCCCTGGGAAGTGTGTAAATAGATGATGATATTGATGTACTTGTTTTTATCCTACAGGTGATTTGGTCCACCTTGTTGTCTAACGAGGGGCATACACGCGATGGGTCGTGAGAGGGCTGCTCTTGGATTTTTTTCGAGAGTATCCTAGTGCTTCACGTCGTTAGTGTACGCTTGACGTGGACCATTTGATGGGCAACACGACAGCTCAGTGACTATCGCTGTGCTGTGCAGATACATGGATTTGGCCCTGTGTCTGTGGGAGTTTGCGCATTCTCCCCGTGCTTGCGTGGGTTTTCTCCGGGTGCTCCGGTTTCCTCCCACATCCAAAAGATGTGCTCTTAGGCTAATTGGCAAAACAAATTCTCCCTAAATTGTCTCAAATTTGGTTTTTAATCCATAGATCTATAAACATGGACAGGGATTGCGGGTAGAGGTGGGAACATCGGGGTGGTGGCGCGGGCTCGTTGGGCTGAAGGGCCTATTTCCCGTGCTGTTTTGTTCTTTGTTTTTATGTTAGCTCTTATTATTTACACACTTCTATTGTGAGCAATAAAAAACATTTGTCACAAACCATCCGTGACTAATTTGTCTTAGATTTATCTCTAACATGAACGCTGTTACCCTGACACCCACCAGATACATTCTTCATGTTGATACCAGTTAGGGAGACCCCTCAACTCTGTGTCACTTAGAAAATGAAGACATTGTATCCTCAGACCTCATGAGATTGCCCCTCCCTTCCTCTACTCCATTCAGCCTGGAATTGGGGTTTTTAGATCGCTTATCCATTACACAGATGTAGGTCCAGGAGCCAAAGTGCACGCGGAGCTTAGTTAGGAGTCAGACTATATTCAGCAGGTCATCATTACAATGGTACTTAGTAAATCGTCATCACCTTCCTGCCTGCCAAAGAAACTCTGAAACACAGCATACCGTAGCCCATCACGCTGGTGTTACAATATTACATAGAACATAGAATACTACAGCACAAACAGGCTCTTCGGCCCACAAGTTGTGCTGATCATATCAGTACTACCAGGCCATAGAACTATCTGTAATCCCCAATTCCATTAAATCCCATATATTCATCCAGAAGTCTCTTAAAAGACCCCAGTGAGTTCGCCTCCACCACCACTGATGGCAGCTGATTCCATTCACTCACCACCCTCTGAGTGAAAAACTTACTCCTAATGTCTCCTCTGTACTTGCCCCCCAAGCACCTTATATTGCAGGAATTCCTAGGATTTGGGGAGATGGAATCCAAGTGCAGAAAAAGGCCCCAAGTGAGCAAAGCACCTGGTGATCAGGCCTCCTCATTACCCATGCATTCCTGATCATTGTTGCCAGCCCTCTGGCATCTGGTGATTGAGTTGCTCCTCCATTTCCTTCTCCTCTTCCTCCTTCTACTGGGTGGCATCCTGTCCAGCAGTACCCAGCTATTTGGCCTTTACATCATTCTCCTCCTTCAAAAGTTCTTCTTGCTGCTATGCCACGTTGTGAAGGGCACAGTGCACATCATAATGTGGGAGGAAATCAGGGGGTTATATTGTAGGGCCCCACTATAGTGGTCTAGGTACCTGAACCGCATTTTCAGTAGCCCTACGCACCTCTCCACTATTGAGCAGATGGCAACATGGGCCTCATTGTACCGGGTCACCGCATCAGTCTTAAACCTCCGCAAAGGCGCCATCAGCCAAGTCCGCAGCAGGGACCCCGTGTCCTCCACAAGTCACTCCTACTCATTGAGCTCCTCCTTTAAAGTCTCTGGGAGCTCCTCAGAAAAGAAGTGTCATATTGCTGGGTGCCTAGTATTCATGATAAGGTCACAAACCTATTACACATTTAGGAAATGGAACACCTTTCTTGTGACAAATCTTCACAGATTCTGAAGTGGGGCATTGAGGGTGACGTGTGTGCAGTCTATAACCCTCTGCACATTAGGGCATTCCCGTAATGGCCATGAATCCTGCTACTCAGGCTTCCTGGTGGACCTGGTGGAGGTCAAATTTGATATATTGGCCAGCCCAGGCATTAAGAGCATCCATGGCCTTCTTCAGACAGGTGTGCACAGCTGACTGGTAAATACTACATACATCCCCACTGGAGGTTTGAAAGGAGCCAATGGCAAAAAAATTTAACATGGCCATCAATTTGACAGCCACTGAGAGTGGGTGACCCCCTCGCCCCCATCAACCCTAAGCTGCCAGGTCCTGCAATAAATGGCATGGGTGTTGCATTGTCTCCTTTCAGAACCTGAGCCATCGGCGGTACATGTTCAAATGACATTCGTGTGCAGAACTGCTGGGGTTTCCACTTCATCCTTCTCCTACCTTAAACCTAACACTAACCCCAACCCTCTGGACGAATGGTGGCCATGTCCTGCCTCCGGTGGCTGTCTCCCTCCAGGCTTGTGTGTGGTGAGGCCTAGATTTCTTCCGCCTGCACTTCATCCTCCAGCTGCTCTTCCTCAGCTCCAGCAGCAAACCAAAGAACAGCAAGATCAATCGGATGCATCGCAAAAGTCACCTTGTCAATCTAAAGGGAGGGGCAGGGTGAAATTTGGAGAAGGGGAGACACAAGTGGAGAGGTTAAGGAACACTGCTTCTTCCTAGCCCAACAACACACACCACCCATACTGTCCATCCTCCCCACAGCCCCCCAGCAACATGGCCCCCCATCTCCCCTCATACCAAACCCACCCCCCCCAACCCCCCCGGCCTCCCAGCAACACAGTCCACTAATTGGATTGAGATGCTTGCAAAAATAGTTCAATTGACATCGCACCTGTTTTGGTTGGGTCTCCAATCATGCCGATTTCTTGGCGGGGTAAATTGGGGTAAAGTGGGAATTGGGGCAAAAATGGACTTAAATCGCACTAATCACCTGACGCCCAACTTTACCAAGTTTCCACACTCGAAAACAGACACAATGTAATGGTAAAATATCGAAGTGCCAACTTGTCAGCACCAGTTTCTTGACCTACAATAGCAATGTATCCCTAACTGTTCACAAATCAATGTGGACTGATGAGACAAAGTGTCCAAAAATACAAAGACATTGCTATTCCCTGTAGAACAAACAGTGACGATAAGGTGAAATCGCAAAAATAATCCACAGATGGTGATGGTGCTGAACAATTCTTCTCTCTCATCTCAGATCCTCGTGCACCTTTATTATTCCTAGCTAGAATGTTTTCCACCGCTACTGGTTCATGTCACTCTACATGCCTTGCAGCTCACAAACTCTTTGGTTAGAACTCTCAATTGCTTTTTCCAATGAATTTTTGGTTTCAGCAAGCAGCATTTTTGGGTGTTGGGGTTGTTGATGCCACAAATCAAATGGTCCCTCAACATGTCTCCCAACGATGGTCTGAACTCGCACTGAACTCAGTCAGCTATTGAAATCTGGCCACAAAGCTGGAGATCATTTCTCCTGGATCCCGAAGAGCAGAGTGGAATTTATACATCTGCATTATGGAAAGTCGGGGGTTATAGTGATCCTTAACTAAATTGACTAATTGGTCAAAGGTTTTAGTCTCTGGATCTTCGGATAATCATTATGTTCTAAATCTGGCCACAGACTCTGAGCAAATATAACCTTCTGCTTCATCATGGCTGTTATTTTATTTACTATGAACAAATAATGCAGTTTGTCAATGTACTGCTCCCAAATCTCGACTTCAGGATCAAATGGTTCTATCTTCCTGAACAGTAACATCTTTAGAACAGTGTCTATACATTTGCTCCATCAGACATCAAATGATCACTCTTCATCTGCACTATAGGTTTCAATAACTAATGCAATTTACCCTTGCTGCCACTCGAGGCAACTCAGTATGGCAGGAACAAAACAAGATGTAGTCAACGAGAGGAAACAATTTACAATTAAAGGATTTGCCACACAGCAACACAGGTCTGCTCCAAACAACTACCTAAAGAATTCTGCTGATTTCTAGGCCCATGGATGTGAACCTTACTCCTAATTGGCTGAGGTTAACATGCTCCATTGGTTCCTGTCCTGTCACATGAAAGAGGCCATGCTATTACATTGTGGAATTCCCAATCACAGAAGGCTATGGCAATCAATTCAGTGAATATATTAAAGGAGGAACCAGAATAGACTTCTCGACAATAAATGAGTAAGAGAGCACTGTAATATGGTATTAAGATAGAGGATCAGCCATGATCGTGCTGAACGGCAACGCAGACTTCAAGAGCCAAATAGCCAACTTCCGCTCCTATTTTCTATGCATCAGGATTAGAAGAGGAATAAGTAACATATGAGTAATTGGAGAAGGTGAATGAACGAGCATTGTGGTGACTCCAAGTGAAATGGGAAAAGCTGAAAGAAGAACTGTAATTAAGGTGGTAGCTTTTTTAAATTCATTTACAAGATATAGGCAGTGCTGGCTAGACCAGCATCTATTGCTCATCTCTAATTTTCCTTGAGAAGGTGGTGGCAATCTAAAATCAATCTGATGTAGGTTCTGTCAATGGAACAATACTAACCTAATTCAAACCTATACCTGGTATTAAGATGTGATGGATAACTAAATTAAGAACAGCAAGGGGTCAAAAACTTTGCTGGGTATTTTTTGTAGGCCACCCAATAGTGACTGGGAAGTTGAGGTGCAGATAGAGAAACAGATCCCAGAGAGATGTAGAAATAACAGAATTGTCGTGATGGGAGACTTTAATTTCCCAAACATTGACTGGAATGTCCCCAGAGTAAGAGGTTCGGATGGTGAGGAGATTGTTAGGTGTGTTCAGGAGAGTTTCCTGACACAGCACGTGAATAAGCCTACAAGAGGAGAGCCTGTACTTGACCTGGTGCTGGCAAATGAACCAGGACAAGTGTCGGATCTCTCGGTAGGAGAGCATCTCGGGAATGGTGATCATAATTCTATCTCCTTCATGATAGCATTGGAAAGAGGTAGGATCAGGCAGGATAGGAATGTGTTTATCTCGAATAGGGGGAAATATGAAGACATCAGGCAGGAAATTGGAAGAGTAAACTGGAAGGAAGTGTTCTTGGGGAAAAGTACTGAAGGAAGGTGGTGGATTTTCAAGGAATGTTTGTCCAGAGCTCTGCACAATAACGTTCCAGTGAGACAAGGAGGTTTTGGTAGATCGAGAGAACCGTGGTGCACAAAGGTTGTGATGAACCTAGTTAGGAAGAAAAGAAAGTTGTACAAAAGGTTCAGGGAGCTAGGAGATGTTAAGGATTTGGAGGCGTATAAGATTTGTAGAAGGGAGCTTAAAAAGGAAATTAGAAGAGCCAGAAGGGGTCACGAAAGGTTTTGGCGGGTAGGATTAAGGAGAATCCCAAGACATTCTACAAATATGTGAAGAGTAAAAGGATAAGAGAAGGGATAGGACCTATAAAAGGTGAAGGGGGAAAAGTCTGTGTGGAACCAGAAGAAATGGCAGAGGTGCTTAATAAGTACTTTGCCTCAGTATTCACAGTGGGAAGTGATCCGGGGGGTTGTACTACAGGATTGCAGCAAACTGAAAAGAATGCAGACATTAAGAAAGAGATATGTTGGAACTGTTAAATTCCATCAAGGTAGATAAGTCGTTGGGTCCAAATGGGATGTACCCCAAGTTACTGTGGGAAGTGAGGGAAGTGATTGCAGAGTCCCTGGCGATGGTCTTTGCGTCGTCAATAGAGACGGGAGAAGTTCCGGAAGATTAGAGGATTGCAGATGTGGTGCCTATTTTCAAGAAAGGGAACAGGGATAGCCTGGAGAATTACCGACCAGTGAATCTGACCTCTGGTCGGTAAGTTGATGGAGGGGATTCTGAGGGACAGGATTTATGAGCATTTAGAGATGTTCAATATGATCAGAAATAGTCAGCACAGCTTTGTTAAGGGCAGATTGTGCCTTACGAGCCTGGTTGAGTTCTTCGAAAATGTGACTGAACACATTGACGAAGGAAGAGCAGTGGACGTGGTTTACATAGATTTCAGCAAGGCGTTTGATAAGGTTCCCCATGCAAGACTTCTTGAGGAGGTGAGAGGGCATGGGATCCAAGGGGCTTTGGCCTTGTGGATCCAGAACTGGCTTGCCTGCAGAAGGCAGAGAGTAGTTGTGGATGGGTCTTTTTCTGCATGGA
This sequence comes from Sphyrna mokarran, assembly GCA_024679065.1. Classification (NCBI taxonomy): domain Eukaryota; kingdom Metazoa; phylum Chordata; class Chondrichthyes; order Carcharhiniformes; family Carcharhinidae; genus Sphyrna; species Sphyrna mokarran. The sequence continues at coordinate 29,646,587 of JAGIQG010000010.1, forward strand.
GGTCAGTCACCAGTGGAGTGCTCCAGGGATCTGTTCTAGGACCCTTGCTGTTTGTCATTTTCATAAATGACCTGGATGAGGAAGTGGAGGGATGGGTTAGTAAGTTTGCTGACGATACGAAGATTGGTGGTGTTGTGGATAGGCTGGAGGGATGTCAGAAGTTGCAGCAAGACATAGATAGGATGCAAGACTGGGCGGAGAAGTATCAGATGGACTTCAACACAGATAAATGTGTGGTGGCCCATTTTGGCATGTCCAATGGGATAAAGGAGTATAATATCAAGGGTAGGAGTCTTGGCAGTGTTGAGGAGTAAAGATCTAGGGCTCTGGGTCCATAGGACTCTTAAATCAGTCCTGCAAGTGGAGGATGTGGTCAAGAAGGCGTATGGTGTACTGGCCTTCATTAATTGAGGGATTGAGTTTAGGAGTCGGGAGGTAACGCTGCAACTTTATAAGACCCTTGTCAGACCCCACTTGGAATACTGGTCGCCTCACTATAGGAAGGATGTGGAAGCTATTGAGAAGGTGCAGAGGAGATTTACAAGGATGTTGCCTGGATTGGGAGGCATGCCTTATGAAGATAGGTTGAGAGAGCTAAGTCTCTTCTCCCTGGAGGGATGAAGGTTGAGAGGCGACCTGATAGAGGTTTATAAGATGTTGAGAGAAATACATAGGGTGGATTCTCGGAGGCTATTTCCCAGGGCTGAAATGGTCACTACGAGAGGATACAGGTTTAAGGTGCTGGGGGGCAAGTACAGAGGAGATGTTAGAGGTAAGTTTTTCACTCAGAGGGTGGTGAGTCAATGGAATTGGCTACCGTCAGTGATGGTAGAGGCAAACTCGCTGTGGTCTTTTAAGAGACTTCTGGATAAGTACATGGGACTTAATGGGATTGGGAGTTACAGATAGTTCTATGTCCTGGTAGGTACTGATATGATCGGCACAACTTGTGGGCCAAAGGGCCTGTTTGTGTTGTAGTGTTCTATGTTCTATGCTCTAAATTCCTTCATCCTACAGACTTAACTATTTCTGGAACTGAGATAATGTGAATTTTCATTGGGCAACATTCACAGCAATCACATTCACAGCAAAAGAAAGTTGTACAAAAGGTTCAGGGAGATACAAACTGATATAAACCAAAATATTTTGTACACTGCTAGGCTTGACAGGCAGATGATACCACTTTCAAAGAGCATTGAACAAAGAACAAAGAACAAAACAGCATGGGAATAGGCCCTTCGGCCCAACAAGCCCGCGCCGCCACTCCAATGTTCCCACCTCTACCCGCGATCCCTGTCCATGTTTATAGACCTATGGATTAAAAACCAAATTTGAGACAATTTAGGAAAAATTTGTTTTGCCAATTAGCCTAAGAGCACATCTTTGGGATATGGGAGGAAACCGGAGCATCTGGAGAAAACCCACACAAGCACAGGGAGAATGCGCAAACTCCCACTGACACAGGCCAAAATCCATGGATCTGCACAGCACAGTGATAGTCACTAAGCTGTCGTGTTGCCCATCAAATGGTCCAGGTCAAGCGTACACTAACAACGTGAAGCACTAGGATACTCTCGAAAAAGATCCAAGAGCAGTCCTCTCACGACCCATCGCGTGTATGCCCCTCATTAGTCAACAAGGTGGACCAAAGCACCTGTAGGATGAAAACAAGTACATCAATATCATCATCTATTTACACACTTCCCAGGGACTCCCAAGGCTCATGATCCCTAGTTTAAATCAGTTTTCTATACTCCTCCATTCCCATTCTGTTCATGTGCTCATCTAAGTATTTCTTAAATAACTCCAGAGTACCTGCCTCCACCACTTTACCTGGCAGTGCATTCCATGCCCCCACCACCCTCTGTGTGAAAAAACTCCCTCTAGCATCCAAATTATACCTTATCCCCCTCACCCTAAGCCTGTGACCCCTCATGCTATTTGAGTCCATCCTAGGAAAAAGCTTAACCCTGTTTACTCTATCTATCCCCTTCATAATCTTGTACACCTCTATCAGATCTCCTCTATGTCTACGTCTTTCTAAGGAAAACAGTCCGAATTTGCCTAATCTCTCCTTGTAACTCAGACCTTCCATATCAGGCAGCATCCTGGTAAACCTCCTCTGCACTTTCTCCAGAGTCTCCATGTCCTTCCGGTAGTAAGGCAACCAGAACTGGACGCAGTATTCCAAATGAGGTCTAACCAGCGTTTTATACAACTGCAACATTAAAGGCCAGCTCTTGTACTCTATACCCCTTCCTATAAAGGCTAATATACTACATGTTTTCTTCACAACCTTCTCCACTTGCTCTGCCACCTTCAGAGACTTGTTCACCTGCATCCCCAGGTCCCTCTGCATTTCTATACTCTTAATAGGTCTACCCTTTATCATATACCTCCCCACTACATTCTTTTTCCCGAAATGCATCACCTCACATTTATCAGGATTGAATTCCATCTGCCATCTGTCTGCCCAAGCTACCAGCCTAAGTCCTGCTGCATCGCTTGACAATGCTCCTCACCATCCGCAAGTCCAGCCATCTTTGTATCGTCTACAAACTTGCTGATCACTCCACTTACTCCCTCTTCCAAGTCATTTATATATTTTACAAATAGAAGAGGACCCAGTACCAAGCCCTGCGGTACACCACTAGTGACCGACCTCCAGCTAGAGAAACACCCTTCCACTATTACTCTCTGTCTCCTATTACCAAGCCAATTAGTTATCCATCTAGCTACCTGTCCTTGGATCCCATTAGCCTTGACCTTCTCGACTAACCTCCCATGAGGGACTTTGTCAAATGCCTTACTAAAATCCATATATGGATATCCATCCATATCAACGGCTCGCCCTTCGTCCATGGTTTTCGTCACCTCCTCAAAAAATTCTACCAGACTTGTAAGGCACGATCTCCCCTTAATAAATCCATGCTGCGTATCCCTAATCAGATCGCAATGCTCTAAGTGCCTATACGTCCTATCTCTAAGAATCCCCTCCAACAGCTTCCCTACCACTGATGTCAAACTCACCGGCCTATAATTTCCAGGGTTATCCCTACTACCCTTTTTAAACAACGGTACAACATTATCTATCCTCCAGTCCTCTGGGACCTCACCTGTGTCCGAAGAAGAGACAAAGATTTGCGTCAGAGGCCCAGCAATTTCACCTCGCACCTCCCTAAGCAGCCTGGGATAAATTCCATCAGGCCTCGGAGATTTATCAGTCTTATTGCTACCTAGAAGCTCTAACACTTCCTCCCTCGGTATGCATATTTCCCTCAACTGGTCCACAGATCCCTCAGAGACAGGAGCTGTCAACAAGCCCCTCTCCTTCATGAATACCAACGCAAAGTATTCATTCAGGATCTCCGCCATTCCCTCGGGCTCAAAGCACAGTTCCCCTCCTCTGTCCCTAAGAGGTCCGATTTTTCCTCTAACCACTCTTTTATTCCTAACATAGGAGTAAAAGGCCTTTGGGTTTTCCTTAATCCTATCCGCCAAAATCATTTCATGCCCCCTTTTTGCCCTTCTAACTCCCCGTTTGAGCTCTCTTCTACTCTCTCTATATTCCTTCAATGCTGTCTCGGTTCCCAGCTGCTTTGACCTATCATACGCTTCTCTTTTCTTCCTAACCAAGTCCTCAATATCCCTAGTAATCCATGGCTCTCTAATCCTACTTTTCCCATCTTTCCTCTTGGCCAGCACATACTTATCTTGCAACATTGAAGACTCTGATCTCAATGTGGCATAGGGCAATATGAAGAGCCATGGTGGAGGTAGAAGTGTTCTTGAAGAAAATCCTTCATGGGCACAATCTTCTGTTATATGTTCTGTTCGTCCTCTCCCTTCTTAGGGATTTGTCTTTTGCACATTTCATCATTTCATAGTCTTGATGTAGATTAAGCGGTACTGCAACCACAACTTATATGCTTTGGTCATCAAATTCTATGTCATCCAAAGATTTGCAGTACTTCTGCTAAATTAGCGTAGGCAGTAGAGATCAAAAGAATCACACCAAGTTGGTGCCTGACTCTTTAGATAATGCTGGTGATGGAACCCAAAGGCTGCTAAGACTGATCAGCACAGATGTTGTTTGGACATGTAGAAAAATTCAGAAATGAATAGCAAATTCTATCTAATTTGACACTATTAGATCACCATTCCTGCCACCTCGGGCACATGCAAAAGATGCCTTTGTCACAGCCTTTCATGCATGATGCAGCCAATACAATTTTCATGTCTCAGAGCATAATGTTACTATGGAGTCAAATATTTCCCTTACTCTATGTCAAATGAAATTACAATATTATATATTATAATAAAATTCCTTCAGGCTCATTAATGAGATGAAATGGCAAAAAGTACCTCACAAATTTGATGGAATTCTTTGAGGAGGTAATGAAGTGTGTAGATGAAGATAGAGCAGCTGATGTCGTACACATGAATTTTAGTATGGCATTTGGGCCACGGTAGGCTCATGAAGAAAATAAGGAGGTATGGGATAGAAGGAAATTTGGCCGATTAGGTAAGTAACTGGCTATCTCATAGAAATGATGTGGAGATGCTGGCTTTGGATTGGGGTAAACACAGTAAGAAATCTCACAACATCAGGTTGAAGTCCAATAGATTTATCTGATAGCAAAAGCCACTGGCTTTCAGAGTGCTACTCCTTCATCAGTGAATGGGAAGTTCTAATCACAAACAAGGCATAGAAAGGCATATAGTTTACAGAATACTGATTAGATTGCAAGTCTTTGCAACTAATCAAGTCTTAAAGATGCAGACAATGTCAGTTCTTGTAAAAGTGAATGAGAGAAAGGGACTGATGATCTAAGACAGAAACAGGGACTTCAGACCATTTAATGGGAGTTTAAGATTATCCATCACTCTAGTTGATTATTGATGAATTTCAGAACCAAACCAAAGGGATTACAGTAAGATACAAAATTGTGGATACTGGAAATCTTAAATAAAAACTGAAAATGCTGGATAAACTGAGCAGCACAGTAGCACAGTGCTCAACACTGCTGCCTCACAGCACCAAGGACCCAGGTTCAATTCCGGTTTTTGGTGAATGTGTAACAAAGTTTGCACATTCTCCCCTTGCCTCGATGAATTTAAAGTCATAGAAGTCATAGAGGTTTACAGCATGGAAACAGGCCCTTCGGTCCAACTTGTCCATGTTGCCTGTTTTTTTTAAATCCTCAAGCTAATCCCAACGCCTGCATTTGGCCCATATTTCTCTACACCCATCATACCCATGTAATTATCTTGCTGAGACAAAAGTCCTAACAAATTATATAACTAGGACTGCAGATAGGGCTTTAAACTTAATAGTTTGGGGGGGGGGGGGGTGAGGTGGTGGTGGGGTGGTGGGGAGGAACAGTTTCAGTTGTATGGAGAATTAGAAAATCAAAGTTAAAGGAATAGGGTAGAAGTGCAGGTTACTAATGAGGACTTTCAAATAGTTAAAGGAGCCAAGGGATCAGGAGAGGTGAGCAAAGTTTCCAGACCATGTAATAGAACACAATAGAGAAAGTGGCAGGAAATATGCCACTTTTGCTCAGACAGACAAATTTGCTCAGACAGAGTTAAAAAAGGCGACAAGTATGAGAAGGGAGGTGGTCAATTCAGGACTGAGGGTGTTGTACCTAAATGTACGCAGTATTCAGAACAAAGTAAATGAGCTTATTGTGTACATTGAAATTGGCTGGTATGATGTTGTGGGCATGATGTGACTGCAAGGGGATCAGAGCTAAATATCCAAGGATGTGTGTCCTATTGGAAGGGGGTGCTCCCACAGAGTGCAGGTTAGGTTGATTGGCCATGTCAAATTGCCCCTTAGTGTCAGGGAGATCAGCAGGGTAAATATATGAGATTATGCGGTTAGAGCCTGGGTGGCATTGTTGGTGGTGCAAACTCAATAGGCTGAATGGCTCCTTCTGCTCTATAGGAATTATATAATGATTTGGCAGCATCTCTGGAAGGCAAAACAGAACGAACCTTTTGAGGTTCCACAGAACATTACTCAGAGAAAGATATGCGCATATACAGAATTGCTCGAGCATGAGTCACCACAGAGAAACAGAAGAAGTTTATCATAGAACATAGAACATAGAACATTACAGCACAGAACAGGCCCTCCGGCCTTCGATGTTGCACCGACCAATATAAAAAGCAATGCCCCTCCAAACTAAACCATTCCCTTCTCTTCCATATACTTATCAACTAACCTCTTAAACGCCACCAAACTTGGCGCATCTACAACCGCTGCAGGCAGGGCATTCCACTCCCGAACCACCCTTTGGGTAAAGAACCTGCCTCTGATATCCGTCCTATAACTATCACCCCTTAATTTAAAGCTGTGTCCCCTCGTGCTAGCTTTTTCCATCCTAGGAAAAAGGCTATCACTGTCCACCCTATCTAAACCTCTAATCATCTTATATGTTTCGATCAGGTCCCCTCTTAGCCTCCTCCTTTCTAACGAAAACAACCTCAAATCCCTCAGCCTCTCCTCATAAGACCTGCCCTCCATACCAGGCAACATCCTGGTAAACCTCCTCTGTACCCTCTCCAATGCCTCCACATCTTTCTTATAATGTGGGGACCAGAACTGCACACAATACTCCAAGTGCGGCCGCACTAGAGTTTTGTACAGTTGCAACATGACGTTGCGGCTCCGAAATTCAATCCCTCTACCAATAAAAGCCAAGACTCCATATGCCTTCCTAACAACCTTCTCGACCTGACTGCCTACTTTCAGGGATCTATGCACATACACACCAAGATCCCTCTGTTCATCTAGACTACTAAGAATCCTACCATTTGCCCTATACTCTACACATTTATTATTTCTGCCATAGTGCATTACCTCACACTTTTCCACATTAAACTCCATTTGCCGCCTCTCGGCCCAGCTCTGCAACTTGTCCAAGTCTCTCTGCAAACTATAACACCCCTCTTCACTATCTACCACTCCACCGACTTTAGTGTCATCTGCAAATTTACTAATCCATCCTTCAATACCCTCATCCAGATCATTTATAAAAATTACAAACAGCAGGGGCCCCAAAACAGACCCCTGAGGTACACCACTTGTCACCGAACTCCAAGATGAATATCTCCCATCAACCACCACCCTCTGTCTTCTATCTGCTAGCCAATTCCTAACCCAATTAGCTAAATCACCCTCTATCCCATACATCTGCATTTTCTGCAGAAGTCTTCCATGGGCCACCTTATCAAACGCCTTACTAAAGTCCATATATACCACATCAACCGCCTTACCCCCATCCACCTCCTTAGTCACTTTTTCAAAAAACTCAATGAGGTTAGTAAGGCACGACCTACCCTTCACAAAACCATGCTGACTATTTCCAATCAATTCATTACTCTCTAAATAACTATAAATCCTATCCCTAATTATTCTCTCCAATACTTTGCCCACCACAGAAGTAAGACTCACTGGCCTATAATTCCCTGGAAGGTCTCTCTTCCCCTTCTTGAACAATGGGACCACATTCGCTATCCTCCAGTCCTCCGGAACCACACCTGTAACCAACGACGACCTGAAGATCAGAGCCAGAGGCTCTGCAATCTCCTCTCTTGCCTCCCAGAGAATCCTAGGGTAAATCCCGTCCGGCCAGGGGACTTATCCAACTTCAAACCCTCGAGAATTTCTAACACATCCTCCCTATCTACTACAATACTCCCCAATTTGCAACCCTGTACCTCAGTGCTCTCCACAGCTACATTTCCAGCACTCTGCGTGAATACCGAAGAGAAATATTTATTCAGTGCCTCACCAATCTCTTCAGGCTCCACGCACAACTTCCCACTGCTGTCTATGACTGGCCCTAATCTTGCCCTAACCAATCTTCTATTCTTAACATATCTAAAGAAAGCTTTAGGATTCTCCCTAATCCTATCAGCCAAAGTCTTCTCATGTCCTCTCTTTGCTCTCCTCAATTCCCCCTTTAGCTCCCTCCTGGCTAATCTATAGCTATCCGTTGCACTAACCGAGCCTTCAATCCTCATCCTGACATAAGCCTCCTTTTTCCTTTTAACCAGCAAATCAACTTTTTTCGTACACCAAGGTTCTCTTACACGACCATTTCCTCCTTGCAAACCTGTGCCAACCCTACTTTTTCCCATACATCTTTACGTTGCTTATCCAATTCCTTTTTGAAAACATTGATTGAATCTGCCTCCAATAACTTTTCAGGCAGTGTGCATTTCAGATCATAATCACTCACTTTTTGAAGAACATTTTCCTTGTTCAATTCTTTAGTCAATCACTTCAAAACTGTGCACTTTTGTCGTTGGTTATCTTTTTGCCCATCTTCCTTTCTCTATTTAATCTCTCTGCAACCCCACATGATTCCAATACCTTTATTTTCTCTCAGTGTTCACTTCTCAAAAGAGAACTATTAAATATTCCCCAATCTATTTATGAAGGAGGCATGGTAAGTAGGTTTGCAGATGACACTAAGATTGGTGGCATAGTGCAAGAGAAGAAGATTTATCTGGAATTGCAATGGGACCTTGATCAATTGGGCCAGTGGGTTGATGAATGGCAGATGGAGTTTAATTTAGATAAATGTGAGGTGATGCAGGACTTACTCAGTTAATGGTAGGGCATTGGGGAGGGTTAGTGAACAAAGAGATTTAGGGGCATATGTTCATAGCTCCTTGAAGGTAGAGTCACAGTTTGATAGTATGGTGAAGAAGGCATTTGGAATGTTTGGTTTCATTGGTCAGAACATTAAATTCAAGAGTTGAGGCCTCTTGTTGAAGTTGTACAGACATTGGTAAGATCACACTTGAAATACTGTGTACAGTTCTAGTCACCCTATAATAGAAAGGATATTATTAAACTAGAAAGAGAACAGAAAAGGTTTATTAGGATGCTACAAGAACTTGATGGTTTGAGTTAAAAGGAAAGGCTGGATAGACTGGGACTTTTTTCCTTGGAGTGTAAGAAGCTTAGAGACAATCTTATAGAGTTTTATAAAATAATGAGGGGCACAGATAAGATAGATAGTCAACATCTTCTCCCAAAGATAAAGGCATCTAAAACTAGAGGGCATAAGTTTAATGTGAGAGGGGAGAAAGGATCCAAAGGGGCAATCTTTCATACACAGGGTGGTGAGTGTCTGGAATGAACAGCCACAGGAGCAGTAGAGGGAGGTACAATTTTATCTTTCAAAAAGCATTTAGACAGTTATATGAATAAGATTGGTACAGAGAGACAAGGGCCAAAAGTGGGGAATTGGGACATAGAGGAATATGGGCCAAACACAAGCAATTGAGACTCACCCGGTTAAAAACTGGGCAGTATGGATAAGTCGGGCTGAAGAACCTGTTTCTGTGCTGTAAACCTCAACAACTCTATTACTCAAAGTCCTTCATACCTGTAGCCATTCCCATAAATCTTTCTGGCACACCCTTCACTAACTCTAGTGCCAAAATTAGACTCAACTAAACTAATGCTATGTAATTTCCTATCTTCTATACTTCATATCTCTATTTATAAAGCCCAAGATCCTTTATGTTTTTTCAAACATCTTTTCACACTGAAATAAAAGCAAGATATTGCAGATGCTGGAAATCTGAAATAAAAACAGAAAATCCTAGATAACCTCAGTAGGTCTGCAATGCATCTGTGGAGGTAGAAACAAAGCTTACATTTTGAGTCCATATGACTTGTTCAGAACTGAAGAGGGATAGAAATGTAAAAGATTATATAATTGGAGAAGAGATGGTAGAGATGGGGTAGAATGGAAGATTAGGGACAGTTTGGAGCTAAGGACAGATTGACAAAGATATCATGACACAAGATAAAGGGAGTGTTAATGGTGGCATTAAAGACTACAGAAGGTGCAGATAGTGGCTAAAAGTTAAGACAGCAGAATATATTAATAGAAGAACAAAAGTCAATGCTCAATAGAAAACAAAACTGAAAAGCAAGTGACAGATGGTCCTGTGAGGGAGTGGAAAGTTTGTATTTGGACAAACCAAGGAAATAGGAAAAGGGGTCAAGATGAAGGAAAAAGTTCACAGTCTCAAGTTATGAATGCAATCTTGAGTTCTAAAGGCTGCAACATGCCTAATACCTGTCCTGCTACCTTCAATATTTTAATATTTTGCTGTTTGGTTATGAATAGAAATTGGGCCCTGCCAAATATTACTATGTACTGTATACTGAGTTCTGTGCGCAGTTCTGATCACCTCATTACAAGAAAGATATGGAAGCTATTGGAAGGGTGTAAAGGAGATTTATGAGGATGTTGCCTGGATTGGGTGGCATGCCTTAAGAGGATAGGTTGAGGGAGCTCAGTCTTTTCTCCCTGGAGAAAGGATGAGAGGTGACCTAAAAGAGGTTTATAAGATGTTGAGAGGTATAGATCGAGTGGGTTCTCAGAGGCTACTTCCCAGGGCTGAAATGGTTGTTACAAGAGGACACAGGTTTAAGGTGCTGGGGAGTAGGTACAGAGGAGATGTCAGGGGTAAGTTTTTCACACAGAGGGTGTGGGTGAGTGGAATCGGCTGCCATTGGTGGTTGTGGAGGTGAACTCGTTGGGGTCCTTTCAGAGACTTCTGGATGAGTACATGGGATTTAATGGGATTGAGGGTTATAGGTAGGCCTAATAGGTAGGGATATGATCGGCGCCACTTGTGGGCCAAAGGACTTGTTCGTGCTGTAGTTTTCTATGTTCTGTGTTCTAAAACTGAGAGTTGAGAAATACCACCCACTTAAAAGGGATCATTACAATCAAAGCATCTTTCTGTTTATTGTTGACTGATAAGATGAGAAATCAGAGCTGTGTTAAATCAATCTCCCTCCTATCTGTAACAATTCCTCTTAATTGCCATCCTTTTTCCAGCTTTTCCTGAAAACTTTATGTCCAGGAATATTTAATATTCAATACTGCATTTTTTTGAGCCAGATTTCTATTATCACCACATCATATTTTCAATGGGGCTATTTGCATATGCAACTCAAAACCTATTTATCAAGCTTTGTGTGTTTACTATATGTTGTACTGTGAATCTAAATTAGACCTTCTTGGATCTGATGTCACTGCAACGGAATCTTAGAATACTGATATATGTGGAGCTAAAAAACATTCAGACTAGATTGAGAAGATGTGTTGAAGGATGGGTCTCAGATATGCACAGTGCAATTTTGCTAGCTTGCTGCACTACTGAAATACTGGCAGGGCGGGGGTGGAGGTAGGATGGTGCGAGGGGAGCAGCGGGGGGCTGGGAGGGCCTGAAATGGAAATTACAACTGGCATCCAGCCAGTTGCAACTTTCCCGGGCCATGCTCAGGTTCATGTTAGGAAACAGTGAGAGGCTGATTACAATATTGTGATGAGTATTTGCATCGATTTAGTGATCGGGATTCAATCTGAGCTTGCTCTACAGCTATCAGTGGGGGAGGTGGGGGTGGCAACAGGGCTGACCATGGGAGGTGTCAGGCCGGTGATGAGGGGGGAGGGCGCTGTCAGGGCCAGTGATTGGATGGGGGAGGTGATTGGGACCAGCGGTTGGGGGAGGTCGAAGGGGCTAGAGTTCGGGGTTTGGGGGGAATTTGGGGAAGCTATTGGAAGGCCAGCAATGGAGTGGCCAGTGTACATACACTGATCTCCCTTAGCACTGTGCTGTAAGCCTCTCAGGTAGGATTATGATCCATACCCTCCCCTCCCCCCAGCATCAGTACTCCGGTGAATTCTGTCTTGGACTAAGTGCTAGAAATTCAATTAGTTAAATTCGCCCAAAAGGCAGGTGGAAAGTGTCCCAAAATCCCACTGTTGGGCACTTAATTTGTTTTTGGGAAAACCGCCCCCTAGTGACATATTGCAGTAATACATGAAATGGTGTCCAGAAGAGTGAGAAAATCTTTTAATCTTTTTGGTATATGAGAGTACTTGAATAACAATGATTGTAATATTTGTTTACCTGTCAGTGTGTTAGGATGTTAAATTATATGTGGAACTAATTTAAGAAGAATTGTATGACAGAATGGATTCTGATAAGTACATAAGGCTGTTGAAATTATTTTTAATATACCCATCTGGATAATTAAGGGTTGGGGGATGTACTGTGAACAGTTATGTTCCACACCTTAACTTCAGCTTTAAATAAGCCTCTGTTAGAAAACTGAAAGTTATTTTTCTCTAAGACCATGATGAGAGTATGGCGAGTATTTTCCACATTTTCTGTAGTTAATATAGTTAAGGCTTTGAAACATTTGGGTTCTCAAACAGTCCAAATGAAAGAAAGAGAAACAATAGAACAGATAGAGGACACTAGCTATGAGGAGAGGCTGGAGAAACTTGGTTTGTCCTCACTGAAACACCGGAGGTCGAGGGAGGATCTGGTAGAAGTCTTTAAGATTATGAGGGGCGTGAACAGAATGGATAGTCAGAAGCATTTTCTCAGGGTGAAAGAATCAGTTACTCGGCAGCATAGATTTAAGGTTTAAAGAAGATGTACAAGGCAAGCATTTTACACAAGAGGGCAGTGGGTGCCTGGAAGTCACTGCTAGGGGAGGTTGTGGAAGCAGATACGATGGTGACTTTTAAGGGACACCTTGACAAATACACGAATAGAATAAGAATAGACGGATTCCATTCTGGAAAGGTAGGGATTTTAGTTCAGTCAGGCAGCATTGTCAATACAGGCTTAGAGAGCTGAAGGGCTTGTTCCTGAGCTGTAATTTTCTTTATTCTTTGGCCTTTGACAAGGTCCTTCATAGCAGACTGATACAGGTACTCCAATATTTGAAAAATGTGTAATATATGAATTCTTAGGTAAGGGGAGAAGTTGTGGGGTGACTGGTTGAATTGTTCCTTTAGTAATTTAGCACGTGTCATGATCTGAATTGCCTCCTCCTAAGCTGCAACCATTCTGCAATTTTGTGTGTTAACATTATTCAGAGTAGCATAACTACTCAATGGAATAGGCACATTTCAAGTGTCATTCAGCCAGAATTGCCAGTCCACATAATGAGCAGCACTTTGTAGCTTTGCAAATACAGAGCAGGGCTGATAAATACACAGTCATTCAAAACTCAGTTAACTTTAATGAGAATAGAACTTCCCTCAAAGGGACAGGCTGTAAAATTCCATCCATGTTCCTAACTAATTTTCTTCCCTTGCAATGGAAGGAATTCCTAATTCTTTGTGTAAGTTGATTGAACCTTATGTTTTGATACCATAATAACATTTAATATAAAAGAACTTCAAAGAATACCTCAATGTTGTTGATGATACCTCTGGAGAGGGGGCCTTATTTACTTTACAGATCTTGGAACAGGAAGGCTGTGAAATTTTACTCAAGTTCTTGATTGATTCTTCACTTGCAATTCTTATGAACTTATCTGTGAATATAGCAACATAAAAATATATTAGTATGAATGAGGCAATGTTACTCAAGTTCCTGGAGTGAACCCATCGCCTTCAGCTTAGAGATGAGAGTTATAACACTGATCCACAATTGATGTACATGTGGTACATTTTGCAAATGGGATCCTAACTTACCTGTAATTCCAAGGAAAGTAGTACAAAGAACAAAGAAAAGTACAGCAGGGGAATAAGTCTTTTGGCCTTCCAACCCTGTGCCAATCATGATGTCTACCTAAACTAAAACTGTATGCACTTACGGAGTCCAAATCCTTCCATTCCCATCATATTTATGTATTCATCTAGTTGGCCCTTAAATGCTGCAATAGTACCTACTCCCATCATCTCCGTGGGCAGCGGTTTCCAGACATGAGTTATCAGGAAAGGCTGGGATTTGTTTTTTCTGAAGCATAGGAGGCTGAGGGGTGACCTTATAGAGATCCATAAAATAATGAGGGGCATAGACAAGGTAGATAGTCAATATCTTTTCCCAAAGGTAGAAAGGTCTAAAACCAGGTTTAAAGTGAGAGGGGAGAGGTACAAAAGTGCCAAGAGGGGCAGTTTTTTTACCCCGCAGAGGGATGTGAGTGTCTGGAATAAGCTGCCAGAGGTAGTAGTAAAGGAGGGTACAATTTTATCTTTTAAAAAGCATTTAGATAGCATTTAGGTACGATGGATACAGAGCGATATGGCCAAATGTGGACAATTGGAATAGGAAAAGATAAAAGCTTAGGAGTTTTTAAAAAAGAGCAGCATGGACAAGTTGGGCAGAAGGGCCTGTTTCCATGCTGTAAACTTTTATGACTCTATGAATTTCACCACCCTTTGTGTAAAAAACTTGTCTCACACACCTCCTCTAAACTTTTCCCCATGCACCTTAAACCTATGTACCTTAGTACTTGACTTTTCTTTCCTAGGAAAGAGCACCTGACTATCCATTCTGTCCAGGCCATTCATAATATTGTACACCCTCTATCAGGTCACACTTCAACTTCTGTTGTTCCAGTAAGAACAAACCAAATGAAGGAGTAATTTTTACTTGGATCACTGGTGATCTGGGATTGTCCCAGTTAGATTAAGAGTATTGTAAATTATAGATAGTAATGTTTATTATTGCAGTATTTGCAGTTACAGTATTTGCAGAATCCGCCACACTGAAGGATAGTGAGATTCAGATTGTTACTATTTGCTGGAATTTTTTGAAAATGTGATTAAGCGTGTCAATGAGGAAAGAACAGTTGGTGTAGTTTATACAGATTTTAGCAAAGCCTTTGACAGTTGTCCCACAGGGGAGACTGGTGGAGAAGGTTAAAGCACATGGAATTTAGGGACACTGAGACAGATGGATCCAAGACTGGCTTACTAATAGGACACAACGAATAGAAGACTATTTGAGTGACTGGCGGCTGGTGTTCAGCCATCCGTGCTCCTATACTCGCATCCTCTTACTATGAATGGCCAATGTGCCAATATACCACTTGTCTTTTTTACTGTCTGCTGCAACTGCATGCTTACTTTCAGTGACTGGTATTCAAGGACACCCAAATCTCATTGCATATATCCCTCTCTAATTTATGATCCTTCAGATAGTCATCTGCCTTCCTGTTACCAAAGTGTAACGTCACATTTATCCAAAGTATACTACAACCACCAATTATTTCCCCACTCAACTTGTCCAAGTCACGTTGAAGGATTTATGTATCCTTATAAAATCAAAGAGTTTCTACAGTGCAGAAGGAAATCATTCGGCCCATCAAGTCTGCACTGATCTGTCTAGGGACAGGTGTTGAAGCAAACTAAATGAAGGGCACTTGGGAGCTGCCAATGGGTTTTTCTAATAGATCTTTTGGAGCAATCAGTGGAATTTCTTTACCCTAAAAGTTGTTTATTTTCTTGTCAGGTCTTCTGAACACATTTTGTTTCAAGTTGACAGTCTCAAATGTTTTTCACTTTAAGGAGGTAGATGACAGCTTAGTATGAGGTTGGATAGATAGCGAGCCTGCACACAGTCCTTTTTTTAAAAAAAATTGCCTTCATCACATCCATTCGTAATGACTTGAAACCCAACAACACTGGAAAGATACAGCAGGTGTGTACTGTGTGAAATATGGTAATATAACATTTCAAACATTTGGAGAAGAATCTAAACCCATAGCACTGACCTCCTTTTTCTCTCCTGTGAATGTTGACATGCTTACTGTGTATTTTCAGCATTGTCATTACAGATGTTCAGTATTTAGGAGTATTTATTTCTTTTTAATCTCATTAGTTATGTAATGCAGCAGCCAATAAAATGCACAGAACCAAAGATGAAGTTCCAAGTAACTTTTTTAAAAAGTTACCATGAATGAAGGTGGGCATGGTAGCAAGTGGTTAGCACTGCTGCTTCACATTTCTAGGGACCTGGGCTTGATTCCCGGCTTGGGTCATTGTCTGCGTGGAGTTTGAACATATTCCTCGTGTCTGCATGAGTTTCCTTTGGGTGCTCCAGTTTCCTTCCATAGTCCACAGATGTACGGTTTAGATTGATTGGCCATATTAAATTGCCCCTTAGTATCCTGAGATGTTTAGGATAGAGGGATTAACAGGTAAAATATGTATAGATATGGGTGTAGGGCCTGAGTTGGATTGTGGTCAGTGCAGACTCGTTGGGCCGAAGGGCCTCTTTCTGCACTGTAGAGTTCTATGATTCTATGATCCTCTGACAGAGCATCCCACCAGGTCCTAGTCCCATAATACCACATATTTACCGTGCTAATCCTCCTCCTCAGAGCTTAACCTCCCACCCAACTTTTTGTCATCTGCTAAATTTGAGATATTACATTTAATTCCCTCATTCAAATCATTAATATATAGTGAATACTGGGGTCCCAACATTGATCCCTGTGGTATCCCACTAATCATTACCCGCCATTTGAAACATAGAAATATAGAATACTACAGCAGAGGTACAGGCCCTTTTGTCCTCAATGTTGTGCCGAGCTATGTCTGAACCCAAGATTAAGCTACCTACTCCCTATCATTCTGGTGTGCTCCATGTGCCTATCCAATAATGCTTGAAAGTTCCTAAAATGTCAGACTTCATTCTCACAGTAAACAGTGTATTCCATACCCCAACCACTCTGAATGAAGAGTCTACTTCAAACATCCCTCCTATATCTCCCATCATGAATCTTATAGTTATGCCCCCTCGTAACAGCTACATCCACCCGAGGAAATAGTCTTTGCAAATCCACTCTATCTATCCCTCTAATCATCTTATAAACTTCTATTAAGTCCCCTCTCATTCTCCTCTACGCTAAAGAGAAAAGTCCAACCTTCTCAACCTTTCCTCATAAGACCTTCCAAACCAGTCAGCATCCTCGTAAATCTCCTTTGCACGCTCTCCAATGCTTCCACATCCTTCTGATAGTGAGGTGACCAGAACTGAACACAATATTCCAAATGTGGCTCACCAACTTCCAGTATAATTCAGCATAACCCCATGGCTCCTCAACTCAAACCCCCTGTTAATAAACACTAGCACACTATAAACCTTCTTCATGGCTCTATTCACTTGAGTGGCAACCTTCAGAGATCTATGGATATAAACCCCAAGATCTCTCTGTTCATTCACATTCCTCAGAACCCTGTGATGTACCAGTGCTGGGTCCTCTGCTATTTGTGATTTTTATCAGTGACTAGGAACCCTACCTTTGACCCTGTAATCCGCATTCAAGTTTGTCCTACCAAAATGAATCACCTCGTACTTATCAAGGTTAAACTCTATCTGCCACTTTTCAGCTCAGCCCTACATCCTATCAATGTCTCTTTGCAGCCTGCAAGAACCCTCCACCTCATCCACTACTTCACCAATCTTGGTGTCATCAGCAAATTTACTAACCCACCCTTCAGCCCCTTCTTCCAAGTCATTGATAAATAGCAGAGGACCTAACACCGATCTTTGCGGTACACTGCTGGTAACTGGCCTCCAGTCTGAAAATTTTCTCTTCACCACCACCCGCTGTCTTGTATGAGATAGCCAGTTACTTATCCAGTTGGCCAAATTTCCTTTATCCCACACCTTGTTACTTTCTTCATGAGCCTACCATGGGGAACTTTATTAAACGCTTTGCTAAGATCCATGCATATGACATCACTGCTCTACCTTCATCTATATATTTATTTACCTCCTCAAAGAATTCAATTAAATTTGTGAGACAAGACTTATTCCTCACAAAGCCATGCTGACCATCCCAGATTAAGTTGCATCTTTCCAAATAGTCATAAATCCTGTCCCTCAGGACTCTTTCCATTAACTTCCCGACCACCGAAGTATTCCTATTTTCTTTCTTGAAGTGAGGAACAACATTCGCTCCTCTCTAGTCCTGTGGCACAATCCTTGTGGACAGTGAGGACCCAAAGATAAAAGCTAAAGGCTTCACAATCTCATCCCTTGCCTCCGAAAGCATCCTAGGATGTATTCCGTCTGGCCCAGGGGACTTATCAACCATCAGGTTTTTCAAAATTGCTAATACATTTTCCCTCAGAACATCTACCTCCTCCATCCTATCAGCCCGTCTCACACTCTCATCCTCAAAAACATGGCCCCTCTCCTTAGTGAACACTGAAGAAAAGTATCCATTCAACGCCTCACTTATCTCTTCTAACTCCATGTTCACATACTATCCTTGATCAACCTTAACCTTACCCTGATCATTCTTTTATTTCTCACATAAGAGTAAAAAGCCTTGGAGTTTTCCTTGATCCAACCCACCAAGGACTTCTCATGCCTCTTCCTAGCTCTGCTAAGCATTTTTTTTAACTCATTCCGAGCTTGTAAACCTCAAGCAACCCAACTGAACCTTGTTTTTTATTCTTACCTATGCTTCCTTTTTCCTCTTGACAAGACATTCAATCTCCTTTGCGAATCATGGTTCCCTCACTCGGCCATTTCTTCCCTGCCTGATAGGGACATATCTATTGAGGGCATGTAATATTTGTTCCTTGAACAATCTCCACTTTTCATTTGTGCCCATACCTAACAGTTTCTGTTCCCATGTTAGAACATAGAACATAGAACATTACAGCACAGAACAGGCCCTTCGGCCTTCGATGTTGCGCCGACCAATTAGGAACAAGCAGTGACCCTCTAACTTAAACCATTCCCCTTTCATCCATAAACTTATCTACTAACCTCTTAAACGCCACCAAACTTGGCGTATCTACAATTGACGCAGGCAAGGCATTCCATACCCTTACCACCCTCTGGGTAAAGAACCTACCTCTGACATCCGTCCTATAACTAGCACCCCTTAATTTAAAGCTATGTCCCTTCGTGCTAGCTTTCTCCATCCTAGGAAAAAGGCTATCACTGTCCACCCTATCTAAACCTCTAATCATCTTATATGTTTCAATAAGGTCTCCTCTTAGCCGCCTTCTTTCTAACGAAGCCGCCTTCTTTATAACGAAATTACACTCCCTAATTCTCGCCTAATCGCATTATAATTACCCCTGCCCTAAATATAAACCTTGCCCTGCTGTTTGACCTTATCCCTCTTCATTGCAATAATGAAAGATACTGAATTGTAGTCACTATCTCCAAAGTGCTCTCCCACAAACAAATTTAACACTTGGCCTGGTTCATTACCCAGTACCAAATCCAATGTAGCTCCACCTCTTGTCAGTTGATCCACATCTTGTGTCAGAAAACCCTCCTGCATACACTGTACAAAAAGTTTCCCATCCAAACTATCCAACCTATAAAGGTTCCAATCAATATTTGGAAAGTTAAAGTCACCCATAATAACTATCCTATGACCTCTGTATCTATCCATAATCTGTTTTGCCATTTCCACCTTCACATCTCTATTATTACTATTTGGGGGATTATAGAAAATCCCTAACAATGCAACCGATCCTTTCCTATTTCTAACTTCAGCCCATATTACTTCAGTAGGCAGATCCTCCTCAAAATGCCTTTCAGCAGCCGTTGAACTATCTTTCATTAACAATGTTACTCCTCCACCTTTTTTAGCATCTTCCCTACTTTTACTGAAACATCTACTCCTCAGAACTGCCAATAACCATTCCTGTCCCTGTTCTAACCATGGCTCTGTAATGGCCACAACATGGTCCCAAGTATCAATCCATGCTCCAAGGAAACTAGTAGATACGTTATATTTGGAATTCCAGAAGACATTTTACAAGATACCTCACAAAATGAGGATAGATTTAGATAAGAGACCATAGTGTTAGAGGTATAATATTGGCATGGATAGAGAACTGGCTAATAAGCAAGAAACAGCAAGTGGGTAAGGATTTTTTTTCAGGTTGACAACATGTAGACCTGTGGGTTCCACAGAGTTCAGGTCTCATCAAAGTTTTATACAACTCCAATATGACCTCCCTGCTTTTGAAATCTGTGCCATGGACACACATACCAACAAGGTTGTTTTGCTCCACAGAATTTCCTAGTGTCATGCTGTTCATTAAATACTTCTTTGTCAAATTACTCTTTCCAAAGTATATTACCACACACTTTTCAGGGTTAAATTCTATCTCCCACTCATCTGCCCATTTGACCATCCCATCTAAATTCCTGTAGCCCAAGACACTCGACTCACTGTTAACCAGCCAGCCAATTTTTGTGTAATTTGCAAATTTCCTAATCCTATACGCCACCCCCCTCATTCCTCCACCTCCCCACCACATATGATGACTAATGGGATCTCAGCACAGATCCCTGTGATACACCACTGTACATTAGCTTCCTCTCATTAAAGCAGCTTTCTATCATCACCTTGTGTCCTACAACTAAGCCAGTTTTGAATCCACTTTATCAGGTTACCTTATATCCCATGTGCACTTGCTTCCTTTGTAAGTTTTTCATGTGGGACTCAGAAAATGCTCTCAAATTTATTTGGCATGACTTCCCTCTGGCAAAGCCATGTTGACTATTCCTGATCAAGTCTTACCTCTCTACGTGGAGATAGATTCTGTCCTTCAGAATTTTCTCCAATAGCTTTTCTATCACTAATCTGAGACTCGCTGGTCTATTTCACAGAATCATAGAATCTATGGCACATTGATACGCCCTTCTGCCCAAACTGGTCCAGGCAACTGAAGAAGTCCATCTAAATTATCCCTACTTGCTTGCATTTGGCCCATATCTCTTGAAACCTTTCCTGTAGTTGTCCGGATTATCCTCAGAAGCCTTCCTAAAGGAAGAAAACATTGGCTATTCTCCAATCCTATGATCGGAAAGGAATTAAAAATTTGGGTAAGAACCCCTGCAATCTCTGCTCTTGTCCTCCACAGAAACCTGGAACACCATTCATCTGGATCTGGAGACTTTTTTCAAAATGCATTACCTCATACTTATCAAGGCTAAATACCATGTGCCATTGCTCTGTTCCATCTGACCAACCCATCTATATCTTTCCATAACCTACAACTTTTTTCTTTATTATTAACCACTGCACCAATTTTGGTGTTATCTGCAACTTATCATTACCTCCACATTATCATCGCTATCATTTATATTTCTAACAAACAATAAGCATCCCAGCACTGTACCTTGTGGTACACCACTGGACAGCAACTTCCAGTCACTCAAACGGCCTTTTGCCAATGCCTTTTGTGTCCTAAGTTAGTTTCGGATCAGTTTCACCAAGCTTCCCTGAATTCCATGTGCTTCATCCTTCTAACATGTCTCCCATGTGGGAAATTGTCCATGTGGGAACTTCACCAAAATCCACATAAGTTACATCAACTACACTTCCCCCATCCATACACTGGATCACATCTTCAAAAAGTTCCATCAAATTTGTTAGGCATAACTTCTCTCTGACAAAGCCATGCTGACTATCCCTAATTAACCCATGCCTTTCCAAATGGATATTACTTCGCGCCTTCAAAATTTTTTCCAATAGTCTCCTAACCACTGATAAGAGATGCGCCAGTCTGTAACGCCCTGGTTCATCTGTACCATCCTTCTTGAAAAGTGAAACCACATTAGCCACTGGACAGTGATAGCCTTTTTCCTAGGATGGAGAAAGCTAGCACGAGGGGACACAGCTTTAAATTAAGGGGTGACAGTTATAGGACGGATATCAGAGGTAGGTTCTTTACCCAAAGGGTGGTTCGGGAGTGGAATGCCCTGCCGGCAGCAGTTGTAGATGCGCCAAGTTTGGTGGTGTTTAAGAGGTTAGTTGATAAGTATATGGAAGAGAAGGGAATGGTTTAGTTTGGAGGGGCATTGCTTTTTATATTGGTCAGCGCAACATCGAAGGCTGAAGGGCCTGTTCTTTGCTGTAATGTTCTATGTTCTATGTAACCTCCAGTCCAGTCCTCTGGCATTTCTCCTGTGGCCAGCGAGGAATTAAACATTTGTGTCAGAGCCACTGCAGTTTCCTGCCTTGCCTCCCACAACAGCCTGATATGCAATTCATCTGGGCCTGGGGATTGGTCCATTTCTAAACCCATCAAACCTCCTCATTTCCTATGTCAAACTGTGCAAGGTCCTCACAGTCCCTTTTCCTGAATTCCGTACCTACGTTCTCCTTTTCCTGAGTGAAAACCGATAACAAGTATTCATTTAACACTCTTCTAATATCCTGCAGTTCACTCAAAGATTGCACCCTTTTTCTTTAATGCACCCTATTCTTTCCCAGTTAACCTCTTTCCTTTAATGTATTTATAAAATATCTTAGGATTCTCCCTGATCTTGTTTGCAAGTCCTTTTTCATACTCCCTTTTTGCTCTTCTAAATGTTTTCTAAGTTTTCTCTTGCACTTCCTATATTCCTCCGCGGTCTCAGTTGAATTAATCCATTTTGCACTAGCTAAAAGTCTTTCTCTTCCTTATCCAGTCCTGAATTGTCCTAGACATCCAGAGTTCCCTCAACTTATTACATTTTCCCTTATACAAAACATGATTGCCCTGTATTCTCCCTCATTCCTTTTTGAATGCCCCAACTGCTCTGATATAGACTTTTCTGCAAGAAGCTTTTTCAGTCAACTTTGGTCAAGTCCTTATTTAAATAAACTCTGCCTTTCCCCAGTCCAATGTCATCTTTTGCAAGTTCATAACAAAATTTGAACTGTACTGTGTTGACATCATTTTCGCTGAAATGTTCCTCCACTATCACATTAAGTACTTGTCTGGCTTTGTTCCCCAAAACATCTTCTCCATCCCTTGTTGGGCTTTCTATAGAGCAAGACAAAATTTCCCTGAATACATTTCAAGAAATCTGCCCCTCTAAACCCTCTCCCAATTTATGTTAGGGAAGTTGAAGTCCCTTAGTATAATTATCTGATCTATTATTCTTAT
This sequence comes from Sphyrna mokarran, assembly GCA_024679065.1. Taxonomy (NCBI): domain Eukaryota; kingdom Metazoa; phylum Chordata; class Chondrichthyes; order Carcharhiniformes; family Carcharhinidae; genus Sphyrna; species Sphyrna mokarran. Next base: position 29,669,308 of record JAGIQG010000010.1, read on the forward strand.
AAACCACAATGAATTTTCTCCATATCTGCTCCTCTATTCGCCACTGACTCTTTAGGGGCGTTTAATACATTCCCAGTAACGTGGTTGCCCCTTTTATATTCCTGAGTTTGGACCACAAAGCCGTCTTTGAAGACCCTTTCAAGATATCATTTCTCATCATTGCAGTAATTGACTACTTAATTAATAATGTTACACCACTTAGATCCTTCTATGTCTCATCTAAAGATCCTATACCCTAGCATTGAGTTGCCAGTTCTGCTCTCGCCTGTCCTGTATACAAGGAGAAGTCTCACAATACCAGGTTAAAGTCCAACAAGTTTATTTGAAAGTAAACCCAGAAGCTTTCGGAATGCTATTCTTTCATCAGGTGAGTGTAAGTTCTGATCAGAAACAGGACGTATCAAAGCACATACACTTTACAGAATACTGATCAGAATGCAAGTCTTTACAGCTAATCTGCTATTCAAGGTTAGCAGATTAAAGGTGCAGACAATGTGAGTGGAGGTAGCATTAAGCATAGGTTAAAAAAATGTGTATTGCCTCCAGATAGAACAGTAAGTGAGATGTTGCAAGTTCAGGCAAGTCATAGGGGTTACAGATAGTGTGAGATGAACCCAAGATTCCGGCTAAAGCCGTCCTCATGTGTGGAACTTGGCTATCAGTTTCTGCTCAGCAACTCTGCGCTGTCATATGTCATGAAGGCCACCTTGGAGAACGCTTACCTGAAGATCAGAAGCCGAATGCCGATGACTATGGAAGTGTTCGCCAATGAGAAGAGAACAGTCTTGCCTGGTGATTGTTGAGCAGTGTTCATTCATCCGTTGTTGTATCTACCTGATATGCTGCAGGAAAGTATGTCCCAAGGCATGGTACATTGGGGAGACCATGCAGATGCTGCGACAATGGATGAATGAACACTGCTCAACAATCACCAGGCAAGACTGTTCCCTTCCTGTTGGCGAATATTTCAGCGGTCACAGGCATTCGGCCTCTGATCTTCGAGTAAGTGTTCTCCAAGACAGCCTTCACAACACATGACAGCACAGAGTCAATGAGGAAGACTGAAAGCCAAGTTCCGCACACACGAGGACAGCCTCAATTGGGACCTTAGGTTCATGTCATACTATCTGTAACCCAATGACTTGCCTAAACTTGCAACATCTCATTTACTGTCCTGTCTGGAGACAATCCACATCTCTTTAACCTATGCTTAATGCTATCTCCACTCGCACTGTCTGCACCTTTAAGACTTGAATAGCAGATTAGCTGTAAAGACTCACATTCTAATCAGTATTCTGTAAACTATGTGTGCCTTTATATTCCCTGTTTCTGATCAGAACTTTCCACGCACCTGACGAGGGAACAGTGTTCCAAAAGCTTGGGGGTTTACTATCTAATAAATTTGTTGGACTTTAATCTAGTATTATGAGACTTCTTACTGTGTTTAGACCAGTCCAATGCCAGAATCTCCACATCATGACCTGTACACAAAAAAACAGGAAAAATCCAACCCAGTCAAATAACTACCATTGATTTATTCCCGATTGTGAGTAGAATGATGGAAGGGGGTCATCAATAGTATTTACTCAGTAATAACTTGCTTACTAATGCTCACTTTGCACTTTGTCAGGGTCACTGAGGTCCTGCCAACATTATAGCCTTGGTTCAAAAGTCAAAAAGGGCTGAAGTTTATATAGATGGGCTGAGAGCAACTATCCTCATTTTCAAACCTGCATTTGAATTAGTGTGTAATTAAGGAGCTCTAACAAAACTGAACTTAATGGGAATCAGGGGAAAAGCCATCCATTGCTTGGAGTCAAATCTCACTCAAAGGAAGATGGCTGTGGTTGTTGGAGGTCAATCATTTCAGCTCCAGGACATCACTGCAGGAGTTCATCAGAGATGGGGATATTTCCCTTAAGGTACTCAGTATAGTGATCTAGGCCTAACCATCTTCATTATTAACTTTCCTTTCATCATAAGGTCAGAAGTGGAGATGTTCGCTGATGATTGCACAATGTTTAGCACATTTGTGACTCTTCGGGATACTGAAGCAATCTATGATCAAATACAGCAATATCTCAACAATATCCAGACTTCGGCTGACAAGTGGCAAGTTACATTTGTACCATACAAGTGCTAGACAATGGTCATCTCCAACAAGAGAGAATCTAACCATCACTCTTTGACTTTCAATTGTGAGGCCCCACAATTAACATTCTGGGGGTCACCTTTGATTGGAAACACAGCTAGATGAGCCATATAAATATTGTGACTACAAGAGGAGGTCAGAGACAATGTGAAGTCACTTACCTCTTAAGAGGCTCACAGAACATGTCCACAATATACAAGGGACAAGGCAGCAACATTCCATCACACTGCCCGATGAATACAGTTCCAATAACACTCAAGAAGTTTGACACCATCCAGGACAAAGTAGCCTTTTTGTTTGGCATTCTGTATTTACATATTCACTCCCTTCATGACTGATGCAGAATAGTAGCATTGTATACCATCTACAAAATGCACTGCAGGAGACAAGGCTCCTTAGACAGCATCTTCCAAATCCAGAACCATTACTATTTAGAACAACAAGGCAATGGATAGATGGGAGTACCACCACCTGCAAATTTGCCACTTGCCACCCTGACACAAAAATATGTAATTGATCCCTTACTGTCACTGATCAAGATCCTGGAACTCCCTCCCAAACAACACTGTGGATAAACCTACACCTCATGGACTGCAGCAGTTCAAGAAGAAGGTTCACTACATTCTCAAGGACAATTAAGGATGAGCAATGGATGCTGGCCTGAAAAATGAAGCCCACATTCTTTGAATGAATAAAAAAAAATCTGCTGAATATTACAAGTGGCTGGAAGATTTTTTTAGGTTTCTTTTTATATTAACTGCCATTTGTAGGGTGGCATGATGGCACAGTGGTTAGCACTGGTGCCTCACAATGCCAAGGGCCTGGGTTCTATTCTGGCCTTAGGCGACCATGTGGAATTTGTATGCTTTCTCTATGTCTTTGTGAGTTTCCTCTGGGTGCTTTGGTTTTCCCTCATAGTCCAAAGATAACTAGGTTAGGCTTATAGGCCTTGCTAAATTGCACCTTTATGTAGCAAGATGTGTAGGTTCGGTAGATGTTGGGGGAGGCATTGGTTAAGGGGATATAGAGAGATGTGAGCTTAGGTGGGATGCTGTTTCAGAGAGGTGGTGCAGATTCAAATGCCCAACTGGCCTTCTTCTTCATCTATGGGGCCAAGCCTGAATGGGGCCATGACAAGGGGGCAATGCGGGGCAGAGGCAGTTCTGATGGGGACTATGCAGTGGGTGTCTGATGGGAAGGCTATGTGACAGCAGAGTTGTGCAGGGGGTTTCATGTGGTGGTGGATCATGATGGGGGTCCATGTCACGAGTCATCATGGAAGGCATGTTGGATGATGTGATGGGTGCATGTAAGGGGACATGATGGGAGCATGTTGGGGAACATGATAGGGACATGATGAGAGCATGTTGGGGACATGATGGGAGCAGATCGGGGACATGATGAGAGCAAGTCAGGGGACATAACGGGGGCATGTTAGGGCACGTGATGGGGCCATGTCGGGGAACATAATGTGAGGCATAAAGGGAGCATGTCAAAAAAAAAAGTGACCAGAGAGGTGGATGGGGGTAAGGCGGTTGATGTAGTATATATGGACTTTAGTAAGGCGTTTGATAAGGTGGCCCATGGAAGACTTCTACAGAAAATGCAGATGTGTGGATTAGAGGGTGATTTAGCTAATTGGATTAGGAATTGGCTGGCAGATAGAAGACAGAGGGTGGTGGTTGATGGGAGATATTCATCGTGGAGTTCTGTGACGAGTGGTGTGCCTCAGGGGTCTGTTTTGGGGCCCCTGCTGTTTGTAATTTTTATAAATGATCTGGATGAGGGTATTGAGGGATGGATCAGTAAATTTGCAGATGATACTAAAGTTGGTGGTGTGGTAGATAGTGAAGAGGGGTGTTTTAGTTTACAGAGTGACTTGGACAAGTTGCAGAGCTGGGCCGAGAGGTGGCAAATGGAGTTTAATGTGGAAAAGTGTGAGGTAATGCACTTTGGCAGGAACAATAAATGTGTAGAGTATAGGGCTAATGGTAGGGCTCTTAATAGTGTTGAGGAACAGAAGGATCTTGGTGTATGTGTCAATAGATCCCTGAAAGTAGGCAGTCAAGTGGATAAAGTTGTTAAGAAGGCATATGGAGTCTTAGCTTTTATTGGCAGGGGGATTGAATTTAGGAGCCGCAGCATCATGTTGCAACTGTACAAAACTCTAGTGCGGCCGCACTTGGAGTATTGTGTGCAGTTCTTGTCGCCACATTATAAGAAAGATGTGGAGGCATTGGAGAGGGTACAGAGGAGGTTTACCAGGATGTTGCCTGGTATGGAGGGCAGGTCCTATGAAGAGAGGTTGAAGGATTTGAGGTTGTTTTCGTTAGAAAGGAGGCGGCTAAGAGGGATCTTATTGAAGCATATAAGATGATTAGAGGTTTAGATAGGGTGGACAGTGATAGCCTTTTTCCTAGGATGGAGAAAGCTAGCACGAGGGGACACAGCTTTAAATTCAGGGGTATGAGTTATAGGACGGATATCAGAGGTAGGTTCTTTACTCAAAGAGTGATTAGGGAGTGAATGCCCTGCCTGCAGCTGTTGTAGATGCGCCAAGTTTGGTGGCGTTTAAGAGGTTAATTGATAAGTATATGGAAGAGAAGGGAATGGTTTAGTTTGGAGGGGCATTGCTTTTTATTTTGGTCGGCACAACATCGAAGGCCGAAGGGCCTGTTCTGTGCTGTATTGTTCTATGTTCTATGTTCTATGTCGGGGGTATGAAAGGAGCATGTCAGGGGACATGACAGGTATTTGTAGGGAGATATGATGAGGGCATATGATGGGGGCATATGATGGGGAACCCATTGTGAGGGCCCTATTTCAGCGACCCATGTCAGGAAGAAGATAGAGAGGACCCATGCCAGAGAGAGGATAGAGAGGACCCATGCCAGAGAGAGGAACATAGAACATAGAACATTACAGCACAGAACAGGCCCTTCGGCCTTCGATGTTGCGCCGACCAATATAAAAAGCAATGACCCTCCATACTAAACCATTCCCTTCTCTTCCATATACTTATCAACTAACCTCTTAAACACCACCAAACTTGGTGCATCTACAACTGCTGCAGGCAGGGCATTCCACTCCCGAACCACCTTTTGGGTAAAGAACCTACCTCTGATATCCGTCCTATAACTATCACCCCTTAATTTAAAGCTGTGTCCCCTCGTGCTAGCTTTCTCCATCCTAGGAAAAAGACTATCACTGTCCACCCTATCTAAACCTCTAATCATCTTATATGTTTCGATAAGGTCTCCTCTTAGCCGCCTACTTTCTAACGAAAACAACCTCAAATCCCTCAGCCTCTCCTCATAAGACCTGCCCTCCATACAGGCAACATCCTGGTAAACCTCCTCTGTACCCTCTCCAATGCCTCCACATCTTTCTTATAATGTGGGGACCAGAACTGCACACAATACTCCAAGTGCGGCCCGCACTAGAGTTTTGTACAGTTGCAACATGACGTTGCGGCTCCGAAATTCAATCCCCCTACCAATAAAAGCTAAGACTCCATATGCCTTCTTAACAACCTTCTCGACTTGACTGCCTACTTTCAGGGAACATGCTGCAAAGAGTTGGGGAGATGGGTCCTGATGTCCATGGCAGAGGAAGGGGTCTCCCAGTGTACTGAGAGATCTGGGCACATTTGCAAAACAATGCTCAGGTGCTCTGAAGTCAGGCTCGATGGTGTGTTCATCCAGCTTTTTCCCTCAATACTAACACAAAACTCTACTCTCTAAAAGAGTGATTGTGGGACTATTGTGGTGTGGAGCATACCTGAGAGACATTTTCTTGCTGTAATGACACTAATGGGGCAGCAAGGTGGCACAATGGTTAGCACTGCTGCCTCACAGTGCCAGGGACCTGGGTTTGATTCCTGGCTTGGGTCACTGTGTGAAGTTTGCACGTTCTCCCCGTGTCTGTGGGGTTTCCTCCAGGTTCACGAGTTTCCTCCAACAATCTGAAAGGTGTGTTGGATAGGTGCATTAACCATGCTAAATTCTCCTTCAGTGTGCCTGAACAGGTGCCTGAGCGTGGCAAGTTGGGGATTTTCATAGTAACTTCATTGCAGTGTCAATGTAAGCATACTTGTTACTAATAAATAAACTTCACTTTTACTTCTTACACTCACTTTTATTCTGGGAAAAATCGGAACCTGGTGTCTGCTCTGGTTACATGTTACATGTGCTTTCTGGGGGAGGGTGAAATCAGATCAGAGGTGAGGCCTAATCGCTCTCTCATGTTCTCACTTTGTTAGTCATATTTTCCTCTTCACTTCCCCATTCAACCTACTGTATTTGACTTAGTTTTCCCATCTGACATGCATCATACATCCCCTTTCCTTAGAATCTATTTGAATAAACTAACAATTAAAAATTTCAAAAGATTTAAGTGTTTTTGAAGTAGTTGAATCAAAATAGTAATTCAGATTCATTGTAGCATAATAGAATGGAATCACTATGGTACAGAAAAAGGCCAATCGTTCCATTAAGTTTGCATCAATTCTCTGAGAGAGCATCTTACCAAGGCCCATCCTCTGCCCTATCCCCTTAATTTCATATATATATCCCACTAATCCTCATAACCTATGCACATAAATTGCACATTCTTTGTACTGCAAAAAATCCAAACTTTTTTTGTATTCACTGTAGGAAAAAAGATAGGGTACATGATACAATAAGTCTTACTTTTTAAATGACAAAGATTGTTTTTTCCTTTAATCGTATCCTCAACCTTGCGTGACAAGCTTTCGCGGAAGAGGAAAAAGTCTGGAAATGCTTTTGATTTTTCTTCCCTGTCACAATCAACAACATCCAGAATTCTTGTAAGCTGGCCTTCAGAAATGCCTTGAACATCCTATGAATTAAGTGTTCCATAATGTTAATGAAAAAAAAACAGAACTCTGAATACTTTCTAACTAAAATTATTCACTATTGCACTCATAAATTAAATATAGTACAAGCTGGTAATCTTGTGGCAAATACATTTCAAAGGTGAAATTATTCTTACTGTAAAGGTTGAGTTAAATATATTAAGCTGAAATAGAAGCAAAAATATTTGCCTTGCTTTGAAATTAAAGGCACAAATTTTGAACTTTAATTTGCTTGCCATCTAGAAGTATTAGTGCATGAGAATTGCTTAAAACAATGCAGTTGAAAGCTCAAGCAATATTACCAGGAAGAATGCTGTTAATTGGTTACATTTTACTAGATCAAGCAACAAAGTGAACAAATTCTATAGGAAATGAGATGACAGCACAAAAGATTTTCTGATCATGATAAAACACAAGAGAGAATATTCTACTGAATCCTTGGGCATGCCACAAATGTGGTACTAAAATTCAACCAGTTGTAGAAAACCATCACACTAAAGGATAATCGGGATTATATTAGAAATGCTGGAAAGATATTCCATACTTGTTAGAATCAAACTCCTCTGGACTGAAAAGATTGAGTGTGTGGACATTAAGAAAGAGGATGTGTTAGAACTTTTAAATTCTATCAAGATAGATAAGTCACCGGGACTGAATGGGATGTACCCCAGGTTGCTGTGGGAGGTGAGGGAAGAGATTGCAGAGCTCCTGGCGATGATCTTTGCGTCATCGATGGAGACGGGACAGGTTCCAGAGGATTGGAGGATTGGGAATGTTGTTCCTGTTTTCAATAAAGGGAACAAAGATAGCCCGGGAAGTTACCAACCAGTCAGTCAGACCTCAGTGGTTGGTAAGTTGATGGAGAGGATACTGAGGGACAGGATTTATGAACCTTTAGAGAAGTTTAGTATGATCTGAAATAGTCAGCATGGCTTTGTCAAGGGCAGATCGTGCCTTATGAGCCTAGTTGAGCTCTTTGAAAATGTGACTGAACACATTGACGAAGAAAGAGCAGTGGATGTGGTTTACATGGACTTCAGCAAGGCATTTGATAAGGTCCCCATGCAAGACTTCTTGAAAAGGTGAGAAGGCGTGGGATCCAATGTGCTGTTTTCTTGTGGATCGAGAACTGGCTTGCCTGCAGAAGGCACAGAGTGGCTGTAGATGGGTCTTTTTCTGAATGGAGGTCGGTCACCAGTGGAATGTCCCAGGGATCTGTTCTAGGACCCTTGCTGTTTATTATTTTCATAAATGACCTAGATGAGGAAGTGGAAGGATGGGTTAGTAAGTTTGCCGATGACACGAAAGTTGGTGGTGTTTTGGATAGTCTGGAGCGATGTCAGAAGTTGCAGCAAGACATAGATAGGATGTAAGACTGGGCAGAGAAGTGGTAGATGGACTTCAACATGGATAAATGTGTAGTGGTCCATTTTAGCAGGTACAGTGGGATGAAGGAATACAATATAAAGGGTAGGCCACTTAGCAGTGTTGAGGAGCAGAAAGACTTTGGGGTCTATAAGACTCTTAAATCGGCCTCGCAGGTAGAGGATGTGGTTAAGAAGGCATATGGTGTGCTAGCTTTCATTAATAAAGGGATTGAGTTTAGGATCAGGAGGTAATGCTGCAACTGTATAAGACCCTTGTCAGACCCCACTTGGAGTACTATATGCAGTTGTGGTTGCTTCACTACAAGAAGGGTGTGGAAGCCATTGAGAGGGTGCAGAGGAGATTTACAAGGATGTTGCCTGGATTGGGAGGTATGCCTTATGAAGACAGATTGAGGGAGCTAGGACTCTTCTCCCTGGAGAGACGAAGATCGAGAGACGACCTGATAGAGGTTTATAAAATGTTGACAGGAATAGATAGGGTGGATTCTCGGAGGTTATTTCTCAGGTCTGAAATGGTTGCTACAAGAGAACACAGGTTTAAGGTGCTGGGGAGCAGGTACAGAAGAGATGTCAGGGGTAAGTTTTTCACTCAAGAGGGTGGTGAGTGGAATCGGCTGCTGTCGGTGGTGGTAGGTGCAAACTCACTGGGGTCTTTTCAGAGATTTCTGGATGAGTACATGGGATTTAATGGGATTGAAGGTTATAGATAGGCCTGGTAAGTTTGGATATGATCAGCACAATTTGTGGGCTGAAGGGCCTGTTTGTGCTGTAGTGTTCTATGTTCTATGTTCTAAAGTAAAGTGCTAAAGTGAGAAACAAGCATCAATAAGTCGATCCTGCCTTACAGTAAGCCTTGTTTTTATACCTCACTAATACATAGCACCCAAAACATTCCAGTCCCCTTCAGCAAGTGGCCTTAGAGATTGTGAATGCAATTTTCACTCAAAGCAAATGAGTCAGTCCATTAAAATCAGGCCCTAGAACTCAAAGAGAAAACAGCTGTACAGCACAGGAACAAACCCTACAACCCTCCAAGACTGTGGTGATCATGATACCTTACAAAATTAAAAATAGCCTTCTGCATTTACTCTGTCTGTATCCTATTATTCTCTCCTTAATCATGTACCCATCCAGATGCATCTTAAATATTGCCAACGTGCCTACTTCCAACACTTCCTCTGACAGCATGTTCCGGATACCACCATTCTCTATGTGAATGTCTTCCCCTGTCCATCTCCCTTAAACTTATCCCCTCTCACCTTGAACCTGTGCTTCCTTGTAATTGACACTCCCACCTTTGGAAAAAGCCTTTGACTATCCACCCTGTCTATGCCTCTCATAATTTTGTAGATCTCTATCAGGTCTCCCCTCAGCTGCAGTCTTTCCAATGAAAACAATTCTAGTTTATTCAACCTTCCCTCATACTCAACACCCTCGAGACCAAGCAACATCCTGATGAGCCCTCTTTGCACTCTCTCTAAAGCTTCCTCTTCCTTCTGGTAGTATGGCAACCAGAACTGCATGCATAATGCAGCCTAACCAAGGTTTTATATAGCTGTAATATGACTTCCCAGTCTTGTACTCCTGGGGCTTATCAGTAAGACTGTATAATATCTCAAATGCAATACAACTAAAGTCAAATAATAAGTTTACCAATGCTTCCTTGTATTTTTATTCAAATGAGAGAAGCACAAAAGAATGTAGTGGCAGCAGAGCACACTATAGTGATTGACATTGCTCTCCTTAGCAAGAAGTGAGAATCCAGACGGCTATATTACCTGCTTGGTACCAAGGTTCAGGACATCTTCTCAGGGTTGAAGAGAAACTAATGGTTTGAGGGGGAGGATCCAGTGGTCACAGCCCATGAAAGCACCAACGACATCAGCAAGGCAAGGAAGGAAGTTCTGCATAATCACCCAATTAAAGCCAAAATGTTCTGGTCCTTCCCAACAGTAGAGCCTTCCAATCCTGCTACCAAATAAAAAAATCCTGCGACCAAAATAAAAAAGCAATGCCCCTCCAAATTAAACCATTCCCTTCTCTCCCATATACTTATCAATTAACCTCTTAAACGCCACCAAACTTGGCGCATCTACAACAGCTGCAGGCAGGGCATTCCACTCCCTAATCACTCTCAGAGGTAGGTTCTTTACTCAAAGAGTGATTAGGGAGTGGAATGCCCTGCCTGCAGCTGTTGTAGATGCGCCAAGTTTTGTGGCGTTTAAGAGGTTAATTGATAAGTATATGGAAGAGAAGGGAATGGTTTAGTTTGGAGGGGCATTGCTTTTTTATTTTGGTCGGCACAACATCGAAGGCCGAAGGGCCTGTTCTGTGCTGTACTGTTCTATGTTCTATGTTCTATGTTCTATGGTGAACCACAATCATGGATTTTCCAAATCTGGAGGGTGCAAGCCACAGAAAATTGACATTCACAGAGCCAGAAGATACAGTCATTAGCCAGTGGTGGGAGTGGACCACTTCCTCTGTCACAAAACTTGCAGCAGGGAGGGGAAAGTTCCATCCAAAGAAGCAGAACCTCAAAGGTAAACATTTATGGATGATTATTACCTGAACCATGTGCAATCTGACATAGTACAAATAATGTTAGAAAAAATGAAAATGTGGTTCAAAGGCTGGTTGATCCAATGTATGGAGGAGTTTTTCTAGAGGTTGAGTAAAATGGCAAAGCAGGTTCAATGAGCTTTATGGCTTACTTCTGCTTTTGTATCTTATGGTCTTAGTGGGATAAGGGATCAAATTTTGGAAGATGTAATAAAACAAAGCAGGGGAGAAATGTACTAATGTGGAAAGTGATGAACAGATAATGACAGGAAGGGACAGAAAGTACAAACCTAAGAATAAATGAATAGATTATACAAAAATAATAAAGGACAAAATTAAGAGCTCTGTACCTAAAAGCATGGAGCATTCAAAACAAAAAAAGATCAGCTGATGGCGCATTCAGAAATTAATAAGTGTGATATGAATTTGATTTGATTTGATTTATTATTGTCACATGTATTAACACACAGCAAAAAGCATTGTTTCTTCACACCGTACAGACAAAACATACCATTCGGGAAGGTAAGTGCAGAATGTAGTGTTACAGTCTAGCTTGGGTGCAGAGAAAGATTGACTTAATGCAAGGTTAGTCATTCAAATGTCTGACAGTAGCAGGGAAGAAGCTATTGTTGAGTCAGTTGGTACATGATCTCAGACTTTTGTATTGTTTTCCCAAAGGAAGAAGGTGGAAGAGAAAATGTCCGGAATGTGTGGGCTTCTTTGCTGAGGCAGTGGAAAGTGTAGGCAGAGTCAATAGGTGGGAAGCTGATCTGTGCGAAGAATTAGGCTACATTCACGACTTTGCGTAGTTCCTTGTGGTCTTGCGCAGAGCAGGAGCTATACCAAGCTGTGATATAATCAGAAAGAATGCTTTCTATATTGCATTTGTAAAAGTTGATGAGAACCATAGTTAACATGCTAAATTTCCTTAATCTTCTGAGAAAATCAAGGCATTGGTGGTTTTCTTAACTATAGTGTCGGCATGGGGGATCAGGACAGGTTGTTGGTGACCTGGACACTAAAAACTTGAAGCTCTCATCCGTTTCTACTTCATTCCTGTTGACGTAGACAGGGACATGCTCTCCTTTATGCTTTCTGAAATCTATGACAATCTCCGTTTTGTTGACATTGAGGGAGAGATTATTGTTGCCACACCAGTTCACCAGATTCTCTTTCTCATCCCTGTTCTCTGTCTTGTCATTGTTTGAGATCTGACTCACTACAGTGGTATCGTCAGCAAACTTGAAAATTGAATTGGACGGGAATTTGGCCACACAGTCATACATGTATAAGGAGTATAAGAGGGGAGTGAAAACACAGCCTTATGGAACACCTGTGTTGAGGATGATTGTGGAAGAGGTATTGTTTCCTATCCTTATTGATTGTGGTCTGTAAGTTAGGAAGTTCAGGCCAGTCGCAGAGGGAGGCCTAGGTCATAGAGTTTGGAGATGAGTTTCTTGGGAATAATGGTATTGAAGGCTGAGCTATTGCCAATAAATAGGAGGCTGACATAGGTGTCCTTGTTATCGAGGTGTTCCAGGTTGAGTGCAGGGCCAGGGAAATGGCGTCTGCTGTGGACCTGTTGCAGCAGTAGGCAAACTGGAGTGGATCCAGTAGTCCAGGAAGCTAGAATTGATTCACGCCATTACCAGCCTTTCAAAGCACTTCATAATGATAGATGTCAGAGCCACCAACCGATAATCATTAAGATACGCTGCTCAGTTTATCTGGATAATGGTCATCTTCTTGAAGTAGATAGGGACCTCAGATTGTTGTAAAGAGAGGTTGAAGATGTCTGTTAATACCTGCGCCAGCTGACCTGCACAGGGTCTGTATGCTTGGTCAGGTACCCCATTCGGGCCAGTCACTTTTTGTGGGTTGACTTTCGAGAAGGTTGCTTTAACATCTGGTTCCCCCAGGTACCAGTTCAGCCAGGGCTTCCAGGGTGGAGGACATGCTTTCACTAACCTCTTGCTCAAAATGGGCATAGAATGTACTGAGCTCATTGGGAAAGAATGCATTGGAGCCAGTGATTTTATATGCCTTCATCTTGTAGCCTACTATGTCTTGCAGACCTTGTCATCATCGGTGTGGCTAGCCTGGAATTCTAGCTTGGTCCGGTACTGTCTTTTGGCACTTTTGATGGATCTCCTTAGATCGTATCTCGCTTTCTTGTGTTGTCTGACTTTAATGCCTCAGACCTGGACTTCAGCAAGCAGTGACTATCCCTGTTCATCCATGATTTCCAGTTGGGAGACACACAGATTTGCTTCTTTGGCACACAATCTTCAACACACTTACTAATGAAGTCAATTACTGTAGTGGCGTATTCATTCAGGCTGGTCGCAGAGATTTTAAGCTTTGAGTCAAGATGTCACTAGCCAGAGTTGATAGCCACTACAGAGATATGGCTACAGGATGACATAGATTGGGATCTGAATATTGAAGGGAATGTGATATTTAGGAAAAGTAGGAAGTTACAGCAAGTGGAGGGTTGGCTCTGTTAATTAATGATGGTATTAGCACATGAGAGAAGTTCAGGAAACCAGAATACAGAAGCAGTTTGGATTGTAATGAGAAATTACCTGTGGGAGTAATGTACAAGCCCCCTAACAGTAACTATGTAGTACAGAGCATAAAAAAATGAGAGAATGGGGGTTATCAGAAAAGTATGCAATAATCATAGGAGATTTTAATCTGTCCATATAGATTGGAAAAGTCAGAAGGTAAAGGTAATGTAGATGAAGAATTCATAAACAATATTGAGGATTGGAAGGGATGGAAAGGGATGTTCTGATGAAAACCAGAAAGAACAAAGAATAAAGAAAATTACAGTATAGGAACAGGCTTTTGGCCCTCCAAGCTTTACAGCTAATCAATGTCCAGCGAATCTTTACAGCTAATCAATTTTAAAGATGCAGACAATATGAGTAGGGACAGCATTAAGCACAGTTTAAAGACATGTGTATTGTCTCCAGACAGGACAGTAAGTGAGATGTTGCAAGCCCAGACAAGTCATGGAGGTTACAAATAATGTGACATGAACCCAAGATCCTGGTTGAGACTGTCCTCACTGTAAAAACTCGCATTCTAATCAAGATTCTGTAAACTGAGTATGTGCCTTTATATACCCTGTTTGTGATCAGAATTCCTGATGAATTCACCTGATGAAGGGGCAGAACCCTGAAAGCTAGTGGTATCTGTTACCAAAAGCACGTGTTGGACTTTACCCTGGTGTTGCAAGACTTCTTAGAGTGTTTACCCCAGTTCAACACCAGCATCTCCACATCATGGCCCCCGCTCCAGAGCAGCCCACTGTCCAGCCTACCCCCTCCTAGCAGTGGTGATTCCATAACCTTTTGGATACTGATGGAAAAGGACAAGTGTTGTTCTAGAGTTAAGGTGCTAAATGGGGGAAGGCTAACTACAATCAGATTTGGCATGATTTACAGGATGTTGTTTGGGAGAGGCTGTTTGAGGGCAAATCCACACTTGGTATGCGGAAGTTTTTTAAGGAGCAATTGATCAGAATGTAAGACAGGCATGTGCCTATGGAAAAAAAAGGCAGGATTCAGGAACCCTGGATGACTAGGAAAATTGTTATCTAGTCAAAAAGAACAAGGATGCATACATGAGGCCTAGGCAATTGAAAACAGCTGAAGCATTTGAAAAATACAGGGAAAGTAGAAAAGAGCTCAAACAGGGAGTTAAGAGGGCAAGAAGAAGTTACAAAATGTCCTTGGCAAATAGAACTAAGGAGAATTCCAAGGCATTTTATACATATATTAGGAACAAGTGGGTAGCTAGAAGATGAGTTGGTCCCCTTAAAGACAAAGAAGAGAAATAATGTGTGGAACCAAAGGAAGTGGATGAGATCCTTAATGAGTACTTTGCACGGTATTCACGAAGGAAAGGGATATGTCAATTGATGGTATCTTGGAGGAGTGTGTAAACTCTTTAAAAAATGTCATCACTATGAGGGAAGAAGGTGAATTAAAAAACATTAAAGTAGACAAATAACCAGGGTCAGATGGCATCTATCCTAGATTATTGAGGAAGATAAGAAATTAAGTTGCTGGGCTTCTAATAGAAATCTTTATTTCTTCATTGGCCATTGGTGAGATACCAGAGGACAGCCAATGTTGTCCCATCATTTAAGAAGGGTAGCAAGGAATACCAGGGTAATTATAGGCCAATGAGCTTGACGTCAGTGAGAGTGAAACTCTTGGAGAAGATTCGTAAGAATAAGATCTATAAATATTTGGAACTGAATGGTCTTGTCAGCAACAGACAGAATGGTTTTGTACATGGGAGGTCATGTCTCACTAAGTTAATTGAGTATTTTTGAGGAGGTGACCAATATTATTGATGAGGGGAGGGTTGTTCACATGGACTTTAGTAAGGCATCTAACAAGGTCCCTCATGGCAGGTTGGTGCAAAAGATTAAATCTCACGGAATCAGGAGTGAACTAGCCAGATGGATTCAGAACTGGTTTGGTCACACTGCACTTGCCTGAGGAAGACACAAGAGTGTTGAAAGCTCGCGGATTTACTATCAAATAAATCGGTTGGATTAATAATTGGTGTTGCTAAATTCTTACTTGGTCATGGAAGACAGGGGTAGCCGTGAAAGTGTGTTTTCTGAATGGATGTCTATAACTAATGGTGTTCTGCATATATCAATGTGGGACTTCTGCTGTTTATAATATATATAAATGACTTGGAAGAAAACATAGCTGGTCTGATTAGCAAGTTTGTAGATGAAACGATGATTGGCGGAGCTGTGGATAGTGATGAAGATTGTCAGAGAATACAGCAGGATGCAGATAGACTGGAAAATTGGGTGGCAAAATAGTAGATGGAATTTAATCCGGAGGAATGTAAGGTGATGAATTTTGGTAGATCCAATTCAGATAGCAGCTATCAAATAAATGGCTGAATAATCAGGAACATAGACACACGGACAGATCTGGGGAAACAGGTCCAAAGATCCTTAAAAGTGGCAGCATACGTGGAAAAAATGAAGAAAGCATATGACACGTTTGCCTTCATCGAACAGGCACTAAGTAAGAAAGTTGGCAAATTATGTCATAATTGTATAACATGTCGGTTACGCCACATTTGGAATACTGTGTCCAATTTTTGTCACCACACTATCAGAAGGACATGGAAGTTTTGGAGAGAGTGCAGAAAAGATTTACCAGGATGTTGCTTGTTATGGAGGTATTAACTTCGGGGAGAGATTGAATAAAATGGGATTATTTTCCCTAGAAAGATGGATGCTGAGCACTGATCTGACAGAAGTTTGTACAATTATGAGAGGTATAGATAGGGTGAATAGTTAGAAGCTTTTTTCTGTGGCAGAAATAACAATTACAAGGGAGCACAAATTCAAGATAAGGGGGAAACAATTCAGTGGAAATGTGCGGAGAAGATGCAGTAGGGCCTGAAATGCACTATCAAGTGAGGTGATTGAGGCAGTTGCCTTGGCCATATTTAAGGCTTATCTTGATAGGCATATGAACAAATGGGGAAGAAAGGGATATAAGCAGTTGGTTTAGAAACGACAACATGATTGGTGCAGGCTTGGAGGGCCAAAGGGCCTATTCCTGTGCTGTGCTGTACTGTTCTTTCATAATTCCTGGTTCTGGACATTCCCGCCATTGGGAATATCCTTCCTGCATCCACCAGGTCTAGTCCTTATTCTTATAAACTGAGCAAATATAATCCAAATCAATTCAATTTCTTCTCATATGTCTGTCCCTTTATTCCAGGAATCAATCCGGTAAATTTTTGCTGCACCACCTCCATAGCAGTAACGTCCTTCTTCAGATAAAAAACCAAAACTGCACACAATATTCTCGGTGTGGTCTCACCAAAACTCTGCATGACTATAGCAAGACAGCCATGCTCTTGTACTCAAATCCTCTCAGAATAAATGCCAATGTGACATTTGCTTGCATCACTACGCCCAGGTTCAGTGGGTGACCTCAAACCATGTTTACAATTTTTGTCCAGGTTTGCTTGGTAAGTGAGGCTGGAGGAGAACCTTCAATGAAGTATTACTAAACTGTGAGGCCGCCAGAAGTCTTCTTATTACCATTTTTGCTGCAAGCTTCAATCTAGTTCCTTGGCAGAAGGCAATAGTCAGGCAGAGACTGTTTCAGAGTAAATTGAGTGAATGCAGGACTGGCAACACTTTAGATGCCATGATTAACTATAGCATCATTACATCACTTGATACCATCTTAGAAGCCTCACTTCTCACCTCTACTGTTCATTTAGCTGGCCCAGGTGCTTCCCTTAAGTTAACTTTTGAAACTTTATTCATTGAATGTGGGCGTCACTGGGTGGGCCAGGATTTGTTGTCTATTCCCTAATTATCCTTGAACTGAATTTCAGAAGCACATGTAGGATAGGCCAGGTAACGACAGCAGATTTCCTTTCTTAATGTACTAGATGTGATTTTAAAACAATTGGCAACAGTTTCATAGTCATTATTAGACTTTTAACTTAGGTTCCAGAGCATTGCACCAGTTGTCTGGATTAATATTTCAGTGACAATACCTCTATTCCACTGCTTCCCTGACTGGATGTTGTAAGATTGTATGTAATTAGCTGTGGAACACCGACTGCCAAGACGTGCAGCCTTGCTTGCAAAATCTAACCAATATTTTTGGACTTCTGGGTCAGGCACAAAGCAAATAAAAATTCTGGAATGCAATCACTTGCATTTGTAACCGTGGCTGCAGATTTGAACAACAGATGGAACTTGCCATCTCACGCTGCTACAATGCAGTGGTAACACATCTGGTACTTTCCACTAACTAGAGGATGCTGTAAAATCAAAAAATATGTTTTACCTACTATACAAAATAGTAATGTGGCTTATTTGCTAGTGTGCTGCCAAGAACACAGGCCACAGATCTCAGTGAATGACAGATTTTATCAAACAACATGTCTCTTTGTTGTTTGCAATAGGTAAAATACTCATTGTGCTCAACAAGCCCATGCTTGCAAAATTCAGAACATAATGTCAAACATAAGGGGTGGGATTTTATGGCCTCGCTTGTCCCACAACCCCAACAAACGTAAAATCCTACCAAAGGTCAACAGATATTTCCATTGTCCACCCTTTACCCACTCTGATTTCGTGGCAGATAGGGCAGTAAAATTCCAGCCTATATGTGATTCCATGATTGGATAGCTTGTTGAATAATCTCAAGTGTGCTAAGAATTATACTAACGACTAATTTATATAGAACATAGAACATTACAGCGCAGTACAGGCCCTTTGGCCCTTGATGTTGCGCCGGCCAGTGGACCCTCTAACCTAAATTATTCCAATATCATCCATATACCTATCCACCGACTATTTGAATGCCCCCAAAGTAGGCAAGTCCACAACTGCTGCAGGCAGGGCATTCCACGCCGTCACCACCCTCTGTGTAAAGAACCGGCCTCTGACATCCGTCCTATAACTACCACCTCTTAATTTAAAGTTATGTCCCCTCGTGTTGGTCATCACCATCCGAGGAAAAAGGCTCTCACTATCCACCCTATCCAATCCCTTGATCATCTTATATTCCTCAATTAGGTCACCGCGTAACCTTCTTCTCTCTAATGAAAATAACCTCAGGTCCCTCAGCCTTTCCTCATAAGGCCTTCCCACCATACCAGGCACCATCCTGGTAAACCTCCTCTGCACCCTTTCCAATGCTTCCACATCTTTCTTATAATGCGGCGACCAGAACTGTACGCAATACTCCAAGTGCGTCCGCACCAGAGTTTTGTACAGTTGTAACATAACCTCACGGCTCCTAAATTCAATCCCTCTACCAATAAAAGCTAACACACCGTACGCCTTCTTAACAACTTTATCAACCTGGGTGCCAACTTTCAAAGAGCTATGTACTTGTACCCCAAGATCCCTCTGCTCAACAACACTATTTAGGGTCCTTCCATTTAGTGGTCCTTCCACTCACGCAGAGTGCTGGAAATGTAGCTGTGGAGAGCACTGAGGTACAGGGTTGCAAATTGGGGAGTATTGTAGTAGATAGGGAGGATGTGTTAGGAATTCTCGAGGGTTTGAAGTTGGATAAGTCCCCTGGGCCGGACGGGATTTACCCTAGGATTCTCTGGGAGGCAAGAGAGGAGATTGCAGAGCCTCTGGCTCTGATCTTCAGGTCCTCGTTGGTTACGGGTGTGGGTCCGGAGGACTGGAGGATGGCGAATGTGGTCCCATTGTTTAAGAAGGGGAAGAGAGACCTTCCTGGGAATTATAGGCAAGTGAGTCTTACTTCTGTGGTGGGCAAGGTATTGGAGAGAATTATTAGGGATAGGATTTATAGTTATTTAGAGAGAAATGAATTGATTGGGGATAGTCAGCATGTTTTTGTGAAGGGTAGGTCATGCCTTACTAACCTCATTGAGTTTTTTGAGAAGGTGACCAGAGAGGTGGATGGGGGTAAGGCGGTTGATGTAGTATATATGGACTTTAGTAAGGCGTTTGATAAGGTGGCTCATGGAAGACTTCTACAGAAAATGCAGATGTGTGGAATAGAGGGTGATTTAGCTAATTGGATTAGGAATTGGCTGGCAGATAGAAGACAGAGGGTGGTGGTTGATGGGAGATATTCATCGTGGAGTTCGTGACAAGTGGTGTGCCTCAGGGGTCTGTTTTGGGGCCCCTGCTGTTTGTAATTTTTATAAATGATCTGGATGAGGGTATTGAGGGATGGATCAGTAATTTGCAGATGACACTAAAGTCGGTGGAGTGGTAGATAGTGAAGAGGGGTATTATAGTTTACAGAGTGACTTGGACAAGTTGCAGAGCTGGGCCGAGAGGTGGCAAATGGAGTTTAATGTGGAAAAGTGTGAGGTAATGCACTTTGGCATGAACAATAAATGTGTAGAGTATAGGGCTAATGGTAGGGCTCTTAATAGTGTTGAGGAACCGAAGGATCTTGGTGTATGTGTCAATAGATCCCTGAAAGTAGGCAGTCAAGTGGATAAAGTTGTTAAGAAGGCTTATGGAGTCTTAGCTTTTATTGGTCGGGGGATTGAATTTAGGAGCCGCAGCATCATGTTGCAGCTGTACAAAACTCGAGTGCGGCCGCACTTGGAGTATTGTGTGCAGTTCTGGTCGCCACATTATAAGAAAGATGTGGAGGCATTGGAGAGGGTACAGAGGAGGGTTACTAGGATGTTGCCTGGTAGGGAGGGCAGGTCCTATGAAGAGAGGTTGAAGGATTTGAGGTTGTTTTCGTTAGAAAGGAGGCGGCTAAGGGGGGATCTTATTGAAACATATAAGATGATTAGAGGTTTGGATATGGTGGACAGTGATAGCCTTTTTCCTAGGATGGAAAAAGCTAGCACGAGGGGACACAACTTTAAATTAAGGGGTATGAGTTATAGGACGGATCTCAGAGGTAGGTTCTTTACTCAAAGAGTGATTAGGGAGTGGAATGCCCTGCCTGCAGCTGTTGTAGATGCGCCAAGTTTGTGGCGTTTAAGAGGTTAATTGATAAGTATATGGAAGAGAAGGGAATGGTTTAGTTTGGAGGGGCATTGCTTTTTATATTGGTCGGCGCAACATCGAAGGCCGAAGGGCCTGTTCTGTGCTGTAATGTTCTATGTTCTATTAGCCCTATATTTCATATGCCTGTTATTCCTACCAAAGTGAATCACCTCACACTTATCCGTATTGAATTCCATTTGCCACCTCACGGCCCAGCTCTGCAACCTATCTATGTCCCTCTGCAAACTGTAACATCCATCCTCGCTGTCTACAACTCCCTCCACTTTGGTATCGTCAGCAAATTTACTAATCCAACCCTCTACACCCTCATCTAGGTCATTTATAAAAATGACAAACAGCAGTGGCCCTAAAACAGATACTTGAGGTACACCACTTGTAACTGCACTCCAGGTTGAATATTTCCCATCAACCACCACCCTCTGTCTTCTATCAGCTAGCCAATTCCTAATCCAAACTGCTAAATCACCTTCAATCCCATGCATCTGCACTTTCTGCAGTAGCCTACCATGGGGAACCTTATCAAACGCTTTGCTAAAATCCATATACACTATATCAACTGCCTTACCCTTATCTACCTCTTTGGTCACCTCCTCAAAAAACTCAATAAGGTTTGTGAGGCACGACCTACCTTTCACAAAACCATGCTGACTATCCCTAATCAATTTATTTCTCTCTAGATGCTTATAAATCCTATCCCTTATAATTCTTTCCAAAATTTATTATACAGTGCAAACAGAAAATGCTGTAAAATCGCAGCAGGTCCGACAGCATCTCTGGAAAGAAAACATGGGGACGATTTTCCCATCACGAGCCACAACTTTTCTGGTGGGTCTGGGCTGAGAGAAGCCCTTGTCTGGGATTTGCGCATCTTCCAGGGCTGGAGAACAGTTGGAGTCCAGACCATGCTAGAAACTGGCAGGAAGACAGATAAGTTGATTTGAATCTTTTTTTAATGCAGCTTAAATATGTTTAGCATTTCATTATCAAGAACTTACTGGTCCCCATTGAATCTCCCAGCGCGACCGGAGTAATTCATTCTGGCGGAGTTTAAGAGTAGTTCTCCACATTCGGGGAACTAACAAGAATCTATGCCGGGATGAAGTGGGGGGAAATTGGGGCCCTTCAAGGGGGCTAGGAGGCAGGGGTGGTGCTCCTGGGCATGGCCACCCTGGCAGTGCCAGCCTGTGCCCAAGGGGCAAAATACCCATGCCCAGAGGTTACCTTGGCACTGCCCACCTGGCATCAGACAGTGCCAAGGGGATACAGCCTATTGTTGGTAGGGTTGTGGGGTTCCTGTTGCCACTCTGCATGGAGATCGGTCTAGGCAGAAAGAAGGCTAGGTATGGGGTGGGTTGGGGAGGAGTCATGGATGCCAGGGAGTTGGGGAGAGGGGTCCGACCCTGGGGAATGGCGGAGGCGTGTCAGTGGATGGGGGAACTGGGTGGGTCTTCCCGAGGTGAAGAGGCTGGAAGGATCACCACTGCTAGGTGCAGGGGGCTGGATATTGGGGCGCGGCAGGGTGGGGGGATAGGGCTAGCCCGGGAATTGTTGGGGGCTCGTGATCAGGCCATAGAATGGCCTGGAGAGGCAGCACTGTGAGGGTCCTGGGCTGGCCAGTGATTGAGCTGGCCAGCAAACAGGGAGTCTGACAGATCAGGACCACTGCGCAAGCGCAGAATTCAAGAAATATCAGACTCTGGTGTGAATAGGCCCCAGCCCCCTCGGGTTTTAACGAGATTCACAATTGTGATCTTCCCATAGAATGGGGAGATTCAAGTGTGAAGTTGAACTGAGAAAACAGTCATGATCTAGGTTGTGTAGATAGCTTGAGTCGTGTTGAGATCAAAAAGGAGGAAGGTTAGGGGGGTCTTGAGAAATATTAAGGCAGAAATACCCCGTAGGCCTGATGCAATATGCCCCAAAATACTGAGAAAGGCAAGGGAAGAAATTGCAGATAGTGTGACATGAACCGGGATCTTGGGTTCATGTCACACAATCTGTAACCTCCATGACTTGCCTGGACTTGCAAAATCTCACTAACTGTCCTGTCTGGAGATAATACACATCTCTTTAACCTGTGCTTAACCCTCTCTTCACTCACATTGTCTGTACCTTTGAGACTTACCTGTAAAGACTCACATTCCAACCATTATTTTGTAAGCTGAGTTTGTGTCTTTATATGTCCTGTTTGTGAATAGAACTCCCCCTCACTTGATGAAAGGACAGCAAGTGCGCCGAAAGCTGGTGCTTTTGCAATAAACCTGTTGGACTTTTTGCTGTGTTTATGGGTAGGTCCCAGAGGATCGGAGAATAACCAAAGTTGATCCTTTGTTTAAGAAGGATAGCAAGAATAATCCGAGTAACTACAGGCTGGTGAGCCTTATAGCACCAGTGGTAGGAAAATTATTGGGGAGGATTCTTTGAGTGTTTACTCCCGCTTAGAAATAATTGTGTGAGAGGCAACATAGTTTTGTGAAAGGGAGGTCGTGTCTCACTAGCTTGATCAAGTTTTTCAAGAAAGTGATAAAGATGATTAATGAGGATAGGGCAGTGGATGTTGTCTACTCGGACTTCAGTAAGGCCTTTGACAAGGTCCCTGCTGGCAGACAGGTGCAGAAGGTGAAGTTGCATTGTATCAGAGGTGAGTTGGCAAAGTGGATACAGAATCAGTCACAGAAGACAAAGGATAGCAGTGGAATGGAGGGCTGTGACAAGTGGCATTCCTCAAGAATCAGTGCTGAGATCTTTGCTCTTTGTAATATATATATAAATGATTTGGAGGAAAATATAACTGGTTTGATTAGTAAGTTTGTAGACCACGCGAAGGTTATGCGAATAGTGATGAGGACCATCAGAGGATATAGCAGGATATAGATTGGATGGAGAATTGGTCGGAAAGTTGGAACATGGAGATAATCTGGACAAATGTGAAGTAATGCAATTTGAAAGGTCTAATACAGAGAGGAAATATACAGTAAATGGCAGAACCCTTAAGAAAATTGATAGGCAAAGGGATCTGGGTGTACAGATGCATAAGTCATTGAATGTGGCAACACAGATGGAGAAGGTAGTCAAGGAAGCACACAGCATGTTTGCCATCATCAGCCGAGGCACTGAGTTTAAGAATTGGCAAATCATGTTACAGCTTTATAGAATCTTAGTTAGGCCGCACTTGGAAAATAGTGTTCAATTCTGGTCACTACACTACCAGAAGAATGCAGAGGCTTTGGAGAGGGCACAAAAAACATTTACCAGGATGTTGCCTGGCATGGAGGGCATTAGCTATGAGGCAAGGTTAGAGAAATTTGATTTGCTCTCACTGGAATGACGGAAGCTGAGAGTCGATCTGATAGAAGTTTACAAGAATATGAGGAGCATCGACAGAATGGATATTCAGAAGCTTTTTCCCAGAATGGAAGAGTCAATTACTAGGAGGCATAGGTTCAAAGTGTGAGCAACCAAGATTTAAAGGAGATATTTGAGGCAAATCTTTTGCATAGAGGGTGGTAGGTGCCTGGAACTCGCTGCTGGGGAAGGTCGTGGAAGCAGATACGATGGTGACTTTTAATACATATTGACAAATACATTAATAGGATGGGAACAGAGAGATATGGTCTCCGGAAGAGTTCAGTCAGGCAGCATGGTCAGTACAGGCTTGGAGGGCAGAAAGGCCTGTTCCTGAGGTGTAATTTTCTTTGTTCTTTAGAACAGTTTTCCCACCAATTCAGCACTTTTTGGAGAATCGCCCCTAACGTTTCAGGTTTATTGATCCTTTATCAGATCATTAATTTAATATGATCAGCCACATTGTCTGGTTAAATTTCAATCAATGCTTGGTAATAAATATTATCGATCATCATGAAATGGTGCATTCTTCGTGGCAATGCCTCCAGCAGTAAGAATCCAATTGCACTCCCTTCTCATATGGTAAAAAATGTTGGGGGCGGTTGTCCCAAAAAAATTCTAAGTGTCAAATTGGCTTAAAAACTGGAGTAAATCTTACTGGGTTTTTTTCAGTGGGTGTTTCAAAATGAATCTCCTACATTCTATGCACTGCAGATTGCACTAGTGTAAATCTCATGGAAGATCAGTAGTTAGGGCCTATTCCCGCTAAAGAGACCAGCAGCACAGCGCTGAGCATGTCACTATGCATATGCCAATCTGTTAACACCCACTGCTGGCCTCCCAATTGTTGGTGAGCTCCGCAACTCCCACATTCTTGCCCCTCCAACATTCTCATGACCTGATTGCTGGCCCCACTCCCAATGTGAGCAGGTCAGCCTTGGACTCTGTAGCTCAAAGAACAAAGAACAAAACAGCACAGGAAACAGGCCCTTCGGCCCAACGAGCCCGCGCCGCCACCCCAATGTTCCCACCTCTACCCGTGATTCCTGTCTATGTTTATAGATCTACGGATTAAAAACCAAATTTGAGACAACTTAGTGAGAATTTGTTTTGCCATTTAGCCTAAGAACACATCTTTGGGATGTGGGAGGAAACAAGAGCACCCGGAGAAAACCCATGCAAGTACGGGGAGAATGCGCAAACTCCCACGGACACAGGCCCAAATCCACGTATCTGCACAGCACAGTGATAGTCACTGAGCTGTCATGTTGCCCATCAAATGGTCACCTCGATCTCTCCCCATATCTTGCGCAGCCCCGATTCCATCTAGCCCCCCCCGCCCAAAACTGGCAGTGCCAACCCCCACCCACACGCTCAGAGTCCTGACCTTTCCAACATCCCTGCCACACTAAATTGATGCTCAGCCCTGAGCACCAGCCTCCCTCCCTGTCACTCATCATGAGTGCAGAGTGGCAGCAGGACCCACTGTCCCAGCAATCATCCTCCAGAGACCCTGCTCCAATTATGTTCTGCCCCCCTCATTAGGCTCTGCCCTCTTGACATTCCCAATGCCTAGTGGGCAGTGCCACAATGCCATCTGGGCATTGCTGCTTTGTCTTTTGGGCAGTGCCAGGAGTCCAGGCTGGCAATGTCAGGCTGGCAATGTCCAGGGACAGCCCTTAGCACCCGATGCTCTTGGGGGTCTCGATTGCCCTTCAATCCAGTAGAGACAAATGTGGGACTTCACTGAAGCATTCTGGGAAAAGTCAACGCAGCAACATCTATTAAGAAGCGGGAAGCAAAAGAACATCTCCAGTGATAAACAGAAAGAAGAGCATCTGATAGAGGTGACTGAGGAACTTCACTGGAGCAACAGCAACCATAGACACATCTGAGGTACTTCTCTGGAGCATTCTGAAGAACTGGTGTCAAGGAGTGGTAAGCCTGAAATACTACATAAGAGTTTTTCTCCTTCCCTCTTCTTCTAACCAAAAAAAAGAGCACTGTGAGGAAGTAGAAGGTAAGAATCATAGAACCCTACCGTGCAGAAAGAGGCCCTTCGGCCCATCGAGTCTGCACCAACCACAATCCCACTCAGGCCCTCCCCCCATATCCCTACATATTTTACCCACTAATCCCTACATATTTTACCCACTAAGGGGCAATTTTTATCATGGCCAATCAATGTAACCCGCACATCTTTGGACTGTGGGAGGAAACCGGAGAACCCCATGGAAAGCTTCTGCAGAAAATGCAGATGTATGGGATTGAGGGTGATTTAGCTAATTGGATCAGGAATTGGCTAGCTGATAGAAGACAGAGGGTGGTGGTTGATGGAAATTATTCTTCATGGAGTTCGGTTACAAGTGGTGTACCTCAGGGATCTGTTTTGGGGCCCCTGCTGTTTGTAATTTTTATAAATGATCTGGATGAGGGTATTGAAGGATGGATTAGTAAATTTGCGGATGACACCCAAGTTGGAGGAGTGGTAGATAGTGAAGTGGGGTGTTATAGTTTGCAGAGGGACTTGGACAAGTTGCAGAGCTGGGCCGAGAGGTGGCAAATGGAGTTTAATGCGGAAAAGTGTGAGGTAATTCACTTTGGCAGGAATAACAAATGTGTAGAGTATAGGGCTAATGGTAGAACTCTTAATAGTGTTGATGAACAGAGGGATTTTGGTGTATACGTGCATAGATCCCTGAAAGTTGGCAATCAAGTCGATAAGGTTGTTAAGAAGGCATACAGAGTCTTGGCTTTTTATTGGTAGGGGGATTGAATTTCGGAGCCGCAACGTCATGTTGCAACTGTACAAAACTCTGGTGTGGCCGCACTTGGAGTACTCTGTACAGTTCTGGTCCCCACATTATAAGAAAGATGTGGAGGCATTGGAGAGGGTGCAGAGGAGGTTTACCAGGATGTTGCCTGGTATGGAGGGCAGGTCTTATGAGGAGAGGCTGAGGGATTGAGGTTGTTAGAACATAGAACATAGAACAATACAGCACAAACAGGCCCTTCGCCCACGAGTTGCGCCGATCACATCTACCAATCCACAGACCTATCTATAACCCCCTATCCTATTCTTTTCCATATACTCATCCAGAAGTCTCTTAAAAGACCCCAGTGAGTTTGCCTCAACAACCTCCGACGCAGTCGGTTCCATTCACTCACCACCCTCTGAGTGAAAAACCTACCCCTGACATCTCCTTTGTATTTGCTTCCCTGCACCTTAAATCTGTGTCCTCTCGTATTGACCATTTCCGCTTGGGGTCCACCCTATCTGAGAGTCCACCTATTCCTCTCAACATTTTATAAACCTCTATCAGGTCGCCTCTCAACCTATGTCTCTCCAGTGAGAAGAGTCCCAGCTCCCTCAATCTATCTCCATAAGGCCTGCTTCCCAATCCAGGCAGCATCCTTGTAAATCTCCTCTGAACCCTCTCAATAGCCTCTACATCTTTCCTATCATGAGGCGACCAGAACTGCGCACAATACTCCAACTGGGGTCTGACAAGAGTCTTATAGAGCTGCATCATTACCTCCTGACTCCTAACTCTATTCCTCGATTAATGAAGGCCAGTACACCGTATGCCTTCTTGACCACTTCCTCCACCTGCGAGGCCGATTTAAGAGTCCTATGGACCCTGACCCCGAGATCCTTCTGCTCTACAACACAGCTAAGACTCCTACCCCTTATATTGTACTCCTTCATCCCATTATTCCTGCCAAAATGGACCACTACACATTTATTTGCGTTGAAGTCCATCTGCCACTTCTCCGCCCAGTCTTGCATCCTGTCTATGTCCCGCTGCAACTTTTGGCATCCCTCCAGACCATCCACAACACCACCGATCTTTGTGTCGTCGGCGAACTTGCTAACCCATCCCTCCACTTCCTCATCCAGGTCATTTATGAAAATGACAAACAGCAGGGGTCCCAGAACAGATCCCTGGGGCACTCCACTGGTTACTGACCTCCATGCAGAACAAGACCCATCCACAACGATTCTCTGCCTTCTGCCAGCAAGCCAGTTCTGGATCCACGAGGCCAAAGCCCCTTGGATCCCATGCCCTCACACCTTCTCCAGAAGCCTTGCATGTGGGACCTTATCAAAGGCCTTACTAAAGTCCATGTACACAATTCCACCGCCCTTCCTTCGTCAATGTGTTCAGTCACATTTTCAAAGAACTCAACTAGGCTCGTAAGGCATGACCTGCCCTTGACAAAACCATGCTGACTATTTCTAATCAGTCCAAACTTCTCCAAATGTTCACATATCTTATCCCTCAGAAGCCTCTCCATCAGCTTACCAACCACTGAAGTCAAACTCACCGGTCGGTAATTTCCTGGACTATCCCTGTTCCCTTTCTTAAGAAAGAAAGAAAGAAGGCGTTAGAAAGAAGGCGTCTAAGAGGAGACCTTATTGAAACATATAAGATGATTAGAGGTTTAGATAGGGTGGACAGTGATAGCCTTTTTCCTCGGATGGAGAAAGCTAGCACGAGGGGACATAGCTTTAAATTAAGGGGTGGTACTTATAGGACGGATGTCAGAGGTAGGTTCTTTACCCACAGAGTGGTAAGGGTATGGAATGCCCTGCCTGCTGCACCAAGATGTAGATGCGCCAAGTTTGGGGGCATTTAAGAGGTCAGTGGATAGGTTTATGGATGAAAAGGGAATGGTTTAGGTTAGAGGGTCATTGCTTTTTCTTAATTTGTCAGCGCAACATCAAGGGCCGAAGGGCCTGTTCTGTGCTGTAATGTTCTATGTTCTATGAAACCCACGCAGACACGACAAGAATGTGCAAACTGCACACAGACAGTGACCCGAGTCAGGAATCAAACCCAGGTTCCTGGAGCTGTGAAGCAGTGGCACCAACGCGGTGAGGACAAAGAGCAGTAGAGCAATAGCTATAGGGGACTATCTAGTTAGGGGTGCAGATAGGTGCTACTGTGGAAATGAAAGGACTCCAGGTTGCCTCCCTGGTGTCAGAGTCTGGACGGGCAAAAAGAATTCTGAAGGGAGAGTGAACAGTCAGAGATTGTGGTACATATTGGTACTAACGACATAGGTAGGAAGAGTGATGAGATCCTGCAGCAGCAGTTTAGGGAGTTAGAAAGTTAAAAAGCAGAAACTCCAGGGTTATAATCTCAGGATTACTCCCTGTGCCACCTGCCAGTGAAGCTAGAAATAGGAAGATAATACAGCTCAACACATGGTTAAATAGCTGGTGTATTAGGGAGAGTTTCAGATATCTAGACCATTTGGATCTCTTCTGGGGCAGGTGGACTTATACAAGAAAGACAGATTGCAACTAAACTGAAGAGGCATAAATAATCCACAAAGGCACGGGGAGAACGTAC
Organism: Sphyrna mokarran; assembly: GCA_024679065.1. NCBI lineage: Eukaryota > Metazoa > Chordata > Chondrichthyes > Carcharhiniformes > Carcharhinidae > Sphyrna > Sphyrna mokarran. The sequence continues at coordinate 29,698,532 of JAGIQG010000010.1, forward strand.
AAATTCCACACAGATAGTGACCCAAGCAAGGAATCGAGTCCGGGTTCTGGCATTGTGAAGCAGCACTTAGGACCACTGCAGCACCATGCTGCCCGTGATTTGATTAGTGGGCATGGGACTGAAATCTTCTGGCACACTATTGTCTTTGGGAAGCTGGTGGCCAGACCTCAGTGAAATGAACAAAGAGCGAAGAAAATTACAGCACAAGGAACAGGCCCTAACCCTCCAAGCCTGCAGCAACCATGCTGCCTGACTGAACTAATGCTACGCTTCCAGCGACCATACAGCTGTACAAAACTCTAGTGCGGCCGCACTTGGAGTATTGTGTGCAGTTCTGGTCGCCACATTATAAGAAAGATGTGGAGGCATTGGAGAGGGTACAGAGGAGGTTTACTAGGATGGTTGCCTGGTATGGAGGGCAGGTCCTATGAAGAGAGGTTGAAGGATTTGAGGCTGTTTTCGTTAGAAAGGAGGCGGCTAAGGGGGGAGCTTATTGAAACATATAAGATAATTAGAGGTTTGGATAGGGTGGACAGTGATAGCCTTTTTCCTAGGATGGAAAAAGCTAGCACGAGGGGACACAACTTTAAATTAAGGGGTATGAGTTATAGGACGGATATCAGAGGTAGGTTCTTTACTCAAAGAGTGATTAGGGAGTGGAATGCCCTGCCTGCAGCTGTTGTGGATGCGCCAAGTTTGGTGGCGTTTAAGAGGTTAGTTGATAAGTATATGGATGAGAAGGGAATGGTTTAGTTAGGAGGGGCATTGCTTTTTATTTTGGTCGGCACAACATCGAGGGCCGAAGGGCCTGTTCTGTGCTGTATTGTTCTATGTTCTATGTTCTATACCCCTTTATTTCCATCCTATTCATTATTTGTCAAGACGTCCTCTAAAAGTCATTATTATATCTGCTTCCACTACCTCCTCCAGCAGTGAGTTGTAGGCACCCACCGCCTTCTTGTTAAAATGCTTGCCTCGTACATCTCCTTTAAACCTTGTCCCTTGCACCTTAAACCTATGCCTCCTGGTAGTTGATGCATTCACCCTGGGAAAAAACTTCTGACAATTGTTTCTTGGGAGCACTGTGGAGAGGCAGCGATTTGCAAGTGGAGAGCTTGTGAGTGAGTAGAGCGATTTTTAAGTCTAAATTTTACTAGTTTTTTTTAAAACTTTTTAAACTTTTAAACCCGGAAGGTGTTGCAAAGCACCTTGGGTAGTGTAGTTTTTTTCAACCTTTAAAAGTTACTCACCTCGGGAATTCGACCTAATTGTTCCTTGGGAGCACTGTGGAGAGGCAGCGATTTGAGAGTGGAGAGCTTGTGAGTGAGTAGAGCGATTTTTAAGTCTAAATTTTACTAGTTTTTTTAAAACTTTTTAAACTTTTAAACCCGGAAGGTGTTGCAAAGCACCTTGGGTAGTGTAGTTTTTTTTTCAACCTCACTATAAATTGGGGTGGTTTGGAATCCTGATACTCTACACAAGTAAAGTATCCCAACCCCCCCCTCCTCCTCTAACCTAAAAAAAAAAGAGAGAGAGAGAGGAGCTCTGAGAAGGAGCAGGTAAGTTTGTTTTTGTGTGAGCTGTAAGGTCCTTGGCTCACAGGGCCTAAGCAAAAAGGGGAGGCAAGGTAAGTTTTAATCTTTCTTACTTTTTTTTTCTCTGGGTTACTAAGAAGGGACAAGCATGGGTGTGAGGCCAGCATGTTGTTGCCAGTGTAACATGTGGGAGGTCTTGGAGGCTGCTGGTCTCCCAGATGTCCATACCTGTGATCGCTGTGTGGAGCTGCAATCCCTACAGGACCAGGTAAAAGAACTGAAAATGCAGCTTGAGGACCTTCGACTCATTAGGGAGAATGAGGAGATTATTGATAGGAGCTACAGACAAGTAGTCACACCAGGGCAAAGGGGAGAAGGCACATGGGTAACTATTAGGAAGGGGAAACCTCAGGTGATGGAAAATACACCAGTGGATGTCCCCCTTCAAAATAAGTACTCTTGCCTGAGTACTACTGTGGGGGACAGCTCATCCAAGGGAGGCAGCGGTGGCCAGCTCCCTGGAGCTAAACAAAAACCTAAAAAACAGAGCAAAAAGGCAGTGCTTATAGGGGACTCCCTAGTGAGGGGGGCGGACAGGCGTTTTTGTGGACGCAGATGGGAGTCGCGGATGGTGATATGTCTCCCTGGAGCTGGGATTCGGGATGTTTCTGGACACGTCCCAGACATCCTGAAAGGGTAGGGTGAGGAACTGGAAGTTGTAGTACATATAGGTACTACTGACATAGGCAGGAAGAGGGAAGTGGACATGAAAAGGGATTATAGGGAACTGGGTAGGCAGCTGAGAGAGAGGAAAGTGAAGGTAGTAATCTCAGGATTGCTGCCTGCGCCTTGGGAGAGTGAGAGCAGGAATAGTATGAGGTGAAGGTTGAATACGTGGCTGAGGGACTGGAGCAGGGGGCAGGGATTCCGGTTCCTGGATCATTGGGACCTCTTTAGGGGCAGGTGTGACCTGTACAGCAAAGACGGGTGGCACCTGAATCCCAGGGGGACTAATATCTTGGCGGGAAGGCTGGCTAGGGCTACTGGGGGGACTTTAAACTAGAAAGGTTAGGGGGAGGGAATAGTGATGTGGAGACTGGGAGCAAGGAAGTTAGCTCCCAGGTAGGGAAGGACTTTAGGCAGGATGAGAGGCAGGTTGGACGAGTGGGGGAGAAGGGAAATGTCCAGTCTGAGGGACTGAGCTGTGTCTATTTTAATGCCAGGAGTGTAGTAAATAAGGTGGATGAACTTAGGGCGTGGGTTGCTGCTTGGGATTGTGATGTGGTGGCCATTACAGAGACTTGGATGTCTCAGGGACAGGACTGGGTACTACAGGTCCCAGGATTCAGATCCTTCAGGGAGGGAGGCAAAAGAGGTGGTGGAGTGGCACTGTTGATCAGGGACAGTGTCATGGCTGCAGAGAAGGTGGATACCGAGGAGGGAATGTCTATGGAGTCTCTGTGGGTGGAAGTTAGGAATAGCAAAGGGTCGGTGACGTTTGCTATGTGTATTCTATAGGCTGCCCAATAGTGACAGGGAAGTTGAGGTGCAGATAGGGAAACAGATACTGGAGAGATGTAGAAATAAGAGTTGTTGTGATGGGAGACTTCAATTTCCCAAACATCGACTGGAATATCCCAAGGTAAGGGGTTTGGATGGGGAGGAGTTTGTTAGATGTGTTCAGGAGGGTTTCCTGATACAGCACATGGACAAGCCTACGAGAGGAGAGGCTGTACTGGACCTGGTACTAGCTAATGAACCAGGACAGGTGATGGATCTCTCGGTAGGAGAGCATCTTGGGGATGGAGATCATAATTCTATCTCCTTCACCCTTGCATTGGAAAAGGATAGGATCAGGCAGGCTAGGAAGGTGTTTGTCTGGAATAAGGGGAAATATGAAGACATCAGGCAGATGTTGGGGTGAATAAACTGGAAGGAGGTGTTCTTGGGGAAAAGCACAGAAGGAAGGTGGCAGATATTCAAGGAATGCTTGTCTGGAGCTTTGCACGACAACGTTCCGGTGAGACAAGGAGGTTTTGGTAGGACGCGGGAACCGTGGTGCACGAAGGCTGTGGTGAACATAGTCAGGAAGAAAAGAAAGGTGTATAAAAGGTTCAAAGAGCTAGGAGATGTTGGGGATCTAGAGAAGTATAAGGCTTATAGAAGAGAGCTTAAAAAGGAAATTAGGAGAGCCAGAAGGGGTCATGAGAAGGCCTTGGCTGGTAGGATTAAGGAGAATCCCAAGGCCTTCTACAAATATGTGAAAAGTAAAAGGATGAGAAGAGAAGGGATAGGACCTATAAAAGGTGAAGGGGGAAAAGTCTGTATGGAACTGGAAGAAATGGCAGAGGTGCTTAATGAGTACTTTGCCTCAGTATTCACGGTGGAAAGTGATCTGGGAGGATGCACTACAAGTTTGCGGCAGACTGAAAAGATTGAGTATGTAGATATTAAGTAAGCGGATGTGTTAGAACTTTTAAATGCTATCAAGATAGACAAGTCTCCAGGACCAGATGGGATGTATCCGAGGTTATTGTGGGAGGTGAGGGATGTCATTGCAGAGCCCCTGGCGATGATCTTTGCGTCGTCGATGGAGACGGGAGAGGTTCCGGAGGATTGCGGATGTGGTCCCTATTTTCAAGAAAGGGAACAGGGATAGTCCTGGAAATTACCGACCGGTGAGTCTGACCTCAGTGGTTGGTAAGCTGATGGAGAGGCTTCTGAGGGACAAGATTTACGAGCATTTGGAGAAGTTTAGGTTGATTAGAAATAGTCAGCATGGTTTTGTAAAAGGCAGGTCGTGCCTTACGAGCTTAATTGAGTTCTTCGAAAATGTGACTGAACACATTGACGAAGGAAGAGCAGTGGACGTGGTGTACATGGACTTCAGCAAGGCATTTGACAAGGTCCCACATGCAAGACTTCTTGAGAAGGTGAGAGGCCATGGGATCCAAGGGGCTTTGGCCTTGTGGATCCAGAACTGGCTTGCCTGCAGAAGGCAGAGGGTGGTTGTGGATGGCTCTTTCTGCATGGAGGTCGGTCACCAGTGGAGTGCCCCAGGGATCTGTTCTAGGACCCTTGCTGTTTGTCATTTTCATAAATGACCTGGATGAGGAGGTAGAGGGATGGGTGAGTAAGTTCGCCGATGACACGAAGGTCGGTGGTGTTGTGGATGGTCTGGAGGGATGTCAGAAGTTGCAGCATGACATCGACAGGATGCAAGACTGGGCGGAGAAGTGGCAGATGGACTTCAATGCGGATAAATGTGTTGTGGTCCATTTTGGCAGATCCAACGGGATGAATGAGTACACTATCAAGGTAGGAGTCTTAGCTGTGTGGAAGAGCAGAGGGATCTTGGGGTCCGGGTCCATAAGACTCTCAAATCGGCCTCCCAGGTGGAGGATGTGGTTAAGAAAGCTTACGGTGTACTGGCCTTCATTCATCGAGGGATTGAGTTCAGGAGTCAGGAGGTAATGCTGCAGCTTTATAGGACCCTTGTCAGACCACACTTGGAGTACTGTGCGCAGTTCTGGTCGCCTCACTATAGGAAGGACGTGGAAGCTATTGAAAGGGTGCAGAGGAGATTTACAAGGATGTTGCCTGGATTGGGAGGCATGCCTTATGAAGACAGGTTGAGGGAGCTGGGACTGTTCTCCCTGGAGAGACGAAGGTTGAGAGGCGACCTGATAGATGTTTACAAGATGTTGAGAGGAATAGATAGGGTGGACTCTCAGAGACTATTTCCCAGGGCTGAAATCGTCGCGACGAGAGGGCACAGATTTAAGGTGCAGGGAAGCAAGTACAGAGGGGATGCTAGGGGAACGTTTTTCACTCAGAGGGTGGTGAGTGAATGGAATCGGCTGCCATCGGTGGTGGTTGAGGCGAACTCGCTGGGGTCTTTTAGAAGACTTCTGGATGAGTATATGGGATCCAATGGGATTGGGGGTTATAGATAGGTCTATGGCTGGGTAGGTTTTGATGTGTTCGGCACAACTTGTGGGCCGAAGGGCCTGTTTGTGCTGTAGTGTTCTATGTTCTAAATACGTTCTAAATTCACTCTGTCCATGCCCTTCAGAATCTTATAGACTTCTATCAAGTGGCCCCTGCACTTCCATTGTTCCAGTGAAAACAAACTAAGTTTCTCCAACCTCTCCTCAAAGCTAATGTCTTCCGTACCAGGCAATATCCTGGTAAATCTTTTCTGTACCCTCTCCAAAGCATCCACATCCTTCTTGTAGTGTGATGACTAGAATTGAACACTATATTCTAAGTGCAGTCTAACTAAGGTTCTATAAAGTTGCGACATGACTTGCCAATTCTTAAACTCAATGCCTTAGCTGATGAAGGCAAACAGGTTGTATGCCTTTTTGACTATCTTCTCCACCTGCAGTGCCACTTTCAGTGACTATGTACGCCCAGATCCTCTGCCGATCAGTATTCTTAAGGATTCTGCCGTTTACTGTATATTTCCTCTCTGTATTATACCTTCAAAAGGCATTGCCTCACATTTGTCTAGATTATCTCTCTGCTCAAGTTTCTATCTGATCTATATTCTGCTGTATACTTTGATGGTCCTTATTGCTATCTGCAAATCCACTAACCTTCGTGTCATCCACAAACTTACTAATCAAAGCAGTTACCTTTTCTTCCAAATTATTTATATATATATTACGAACAGCAAAGATCCCTGAGGGACACCACTTGTCATCGCCTTCCATTCAGAAACGCACCCTTCCACTGCTACCTTCTGTCTTCTATGACTGAGCCAGTTCTGTATCTATCTTGCCTGCTCACCTCTGATCCCATGCAACTTCACCTTCTGTACCAGTCTGCCATGGGGGACCTTGTCAAAGGCCTTACTGAAGTCCATGTAGACAAAATCCACTGCCCTACCCTCTTCGTCATATGTTTTCCCTATCACTGGCTCATTGGCCTGTAATTTGCCGGATTATTCTTGCTACCTTCTTAAATAAAGAAACAATATTGGCTATTCTCTGATTTTTCTGGATCTTTCCTGTAGCCAGTGAGGATATAAAGGTTTCTCTCAAGGCACCATCAATTTCTTCCCTTGCCTCTCAAAGTATTCTGTAGTATATCCTATCAGGCCCTGGGGATTTGTGTAACTTAATGTTTCTCAAGGCCCTCAATACCTCCTCCTTTTTGTGCTCAACATTACTCAAATATCTACACATCCTTTCCCAGACTCATCATCCATCAAGTCCTTCTCTTTGGTGAATAGTGATGCAAAGTACTTATATAATACCTCGTCCGTTTCCTCTGGCTCCACATTGTCCTTGAGCGGGCCAACCTTCTTTCTGGCTACCCTCTCGCTCTTTCTGTATATATAAAAAGCTTTGGGATTTTCTTTAATCCTGCTGGCCAATACTTTATCATGACCCCCCCTTTAGCCTTCCTTACTCCTTGCTTAAGTTCCTTCTTACTTTCCTTGGATGCGCTGGAGCGTAGAAGAATGAGGGGAGATTTGATAGAGGTGTATAAAATTATGATGGGTATAAATAGAGTGAATGCAAGCAGGCTTTTTCCATTGAGGCTAGGGGAGAAAAAAAACTAGAGGACGTGGGTTAAGGGCAAAAGGGGAAAAAGTTTAAAGGGAATATTGGGGTGGGGAGTTCTTTACACAGAGAGTGGTGAGAGTGTGAAATGAGTGCCAGATGAAGTGGTAAATGCAGGCTCACTTTTATCATTTAAGAAAAATTTGGACAGGTACATGGATGAGAGGGGTGTGGAGAGATATGGTCCAGATGCAGGTCAGTGGGACAAAGCAGAAAAATGCTTTGGCACAGTCAAAAAAGGCCAAAAGGCCCTTTTTTGTGCTGTAATGTTCTATGATTCTACAGTTCTATTCCACACTTGCTACGTGTGTGTTTAAAAAAAAAAAAAAAAATTGCCTTTCAAATCTCCTTTAAAATTTCCCTCTTTTACCTTGAACCTATGTTCCCTTGGAATTGAAATTTCTACCATGAGACAAAGACACCATGTATCTCATTATTTTGTAAACTTCTATCTGGTTGTCCCTCTACTCTGACATTTAAGTGAAAACAAACCACATTGTCCATTCTCTTCTCAAAGCTAATACCCTCCAAACCAAGCAATAAACCTGGTAAACCCTTTCTTGTACCCTCTCCAGTCTCCACATTGTTCTATTAGTGTGGTGATCAGAACAATACCAAATGTGGCCTAACTAAACTTCTATACAGCTATACAACATGACTTGCCAATTTTAATACTCTGTCCTGACTGATGAAGATAAGCATGCATTAACCTTCTTGATCACCTAATCCACTTGTGTTGCTACTTTCAGGCAACTATGGACTTGCACATCAAGTTCCTCAGTATGTTAATGCTTCTAAGGGTTCTGCCATTTACTGTATACTTCTCTCCTTCATTAGATCTTCCAAAATGCTTTACGTTGCATTTTTCCAGATTAAATTCCATCTGCCTTTTCTTAACCCATGTCTCCAGCCTATATATATCCTGCTGTATCCTTTGGCAATTCTCTTCACTATCCACAGCTCCCCGAATCTTTGTGCCACCTGCAGACTTACTAATGAGACCACTGACATTCTCTTCCAAATCATTTATATATGTGACAAACAACAGAGATCCCAGCACTGATCCTTGCAGAACACCACTGGTTACAGATCTCCAGTCAGAAAAGTACCCTTCCACCATTACTCTCTGTTTTCGGTGACAAAGCCAGTTCGGGATATATCTTACTAGCTCAACATGGATGCAATGTGACTTCACCTTCTGTATCAGCCTGACATGAGAAACCTAGTCAAACACCTTGCAGAAGTCCATGGAGACCGCCCTGCCATCAACAACCATCTTTGTTACTTACTCAAAAATCTCAATCAACTTTGTGGGACATGACCTCCCACGTACAAAGCCATGCTCCCAATCACCAATAAGTCCATATTTTTATTTTTACAGGAGTAATCCTGTCCCTAAAAATCTTTTCCAATAATTCCCTATCAACTGATGTAAGGCTCACTAGCCTGTAATTTTCTGGATTATCCCTGTGCTCTTCTAAAACAAAGGAACAACACTGGTTTTTCTCCAGTCCTCTGGACTTTCTGTGACTAAAGAGGATAGAAAGATTATGTGCAAGGCCCCAGAAATTTGCTCCATTGCCTCCCTCAGTATTCTGGAATAGATCCCATCAGGTGCCAGGGACTTGTTTGCCTTAATACTTTTGAAAACACCCAATATCCCCTCCTCTTTGATATCGCCATTTCCTAGAATATCAACATACTTCTCTAGACTCACTATCCATGACATCTTTCTCTTTTGTAAATGCTAAAGACCTCAACCATATTCTTGATTTTGATTTGATTTATTATTGTCACATGTATTAATATACAATGAAAAGTATTGTTTCTTGTCCTCTATACAGACAAAGCATACTATTCATTGAAAAGGAAACAAAAGCGAACAGAATGTAGTGTTACAGTCATCGCTAGGCTGTAGAGAAAGATCAGCTTAATGCAAAGTAAGTCCATTCAAAAGTCTGAGAGCAGCAGAGAAGAAACTGTTCTTGAGTCAGTTGGCATGTGACCTCAGACTTTTGTATCTTTTTCCTGAAAGAAGAAGATTGAAGAGAGAATGTCTGGGATGCATGGAGTCCTCAATTATGCTGGTTGCTTTGCCAAGACAGCAGGAGTCAATGGATGTGAGGCTGGTTTACAAGATGGATTGGGCTACACTAATGACCTTTTGTAGCTCCTTGCGGTCTTGGGCATAGCAGGAACCATACCAAGCTGTGATACAACTAGAAAGAATGCTTTTTATGGTGCATCTGTAAATGTTGGTGAAAGTTGTAGCTAACTTGCCAAATTTTCTTAGTTTTCTGAGAAAGTAGAGGCATTGGTGAGCTTACTCTGGCTCCTCGCATCAATTCCCTCCTTTGCCAATGAGTGGGGGCAAAATACAATATTCAGGTTGAATTTTTAACTTGCTGTACTAATAATTCTGCAAAACATTTCAGTTAAGATAGCATTTTCTAATTTAATATATGCACATAAAAATACTTACTGGGTTTATCCCTAGTGTTTCTAATTTTTCTGCCAAATTCTGTTCCACTATTTTGTGCAATTCCTTCACCAGATTTGGATTTTTGTTTAAAACTTTTCTAAGGTCTTTATTGCATGTGGATACTTCTGGTAGATTTTTCATATCTGGAAAAAAATTATAATTGTTACTCAAATTGTTCAGTTTGCCAGACAAACACATTGGGGTGGTGGTGGGGGGAGTGTAATTTTAATTGGTAGATTGAGGTTTTGGATGCAGTCAAAACCAGCAAAAATGAGAACCTGGCTCCAACCCATTGACTTTGGCATTTTAGTGAGCAAGCTAGATTACTTGTGCCACCTTGGGAGTGATGGGTTTCCTAGTAACATGTAGGAATTGCTCAATTATAGTAAGATAGTTGAGTTGGGTGGTTTACAGCATGTTTACAGCATATCAATATATGAATTAGGAGAAAGAACATTTAGCTTCTTAAGCCTGGTCTGCCATTCACTCATGGCTGATCGGATTGTAACCTGAATCCTCTTTTCAGACAATTATAGAATCTATGGCATGGAGAGAGGCCCTTCAGTTCAACCTGGTCCATGCCAACCAAAAAGCTCATCGAAGCTAACTCCATTTGGCCTATATCCCTCTAAATCCTTCCTGTTCATGGTATTATGTATCAGTCTACTTCCCCAGCTGACAAAGATCCTGCTGTAATTTTTGACAACCTTCCTCACTGTCTACAATATCACCTATTTTAGTGTCATCTGCAAACTTACTGCTCATGCCTTGCACGTTCTCATCCAAATCATTGATACAAATAACAAACAGCAATGGGCCCAGCACTGATCTCGGAGGCACACCAGAGGAGATGATTAAAATGTATTGAAGTGGATAAATCTCCTGGCTCTGACCAGGTATATCCAAGAACACTTTGAGACTGCAGAAGAATTTGCAGGAGCTGTGTGGGTGAGATATTTGCATCATCATTAGCTACATGTGAGGTACCAGAAGACTGGAGGGTAGCAAATATTGTGCCTTTATTTAAGAAAGACTGCAAAGAAAATCCTGGGAATTATAGACTAGTAAGGCTAACATCTAGATAAGTTACTAGAGAGGATCCTGAGGGATAAAATATACAGGTATTTGGAAAGACAGGATTTGTTTAGGAATAATCAGCCATAGTTGTGTACATGGAAGTTACACGCCTCCAGTCTGACAAGCATCTTTTCACCATAACTCTCTGCTTTCTACCATCAAGCCAATTTCCAGCTTTTTCTGGATTCCATGTAATCTAACCTTCCAGAGCAGCCTACCACGTGGAACTTTATTGAAGGCTTTACTGAGGCATTACATTGGTTGTACAAGATGTTGGTAAGGTGACACTTGGAATACTCTGTGCAGTTCTGGTCACCCTATTATAGAAAAGATATTATTAAACTAGAAAGAGTGCAAAAAAGATTTACTAGCATGATACCTGGACTTGATGGTTTGAGTTATAAGGAGAGGCTGGGACTTCTTTCTCTGGAGAATAAAAGGCTGACAGATGATCTTATAGAGATCTATAAAATGAAGGGCATAGATCAGTTAGATAGTCAATATATTTTCCCAGAGATAGGGAAATCTAAAACTAGAGGGCATAGGTTTAAGGTGAGACGGGAGAGATACAAAAGGGTCCAGAGGGGCAATTTTTTCACTGAGTGTCTGCAACAAGCTGCCAGAAGTAATAGTAGAGTTGAGTACAATTTTGTCTTTTAAAAAGCATTTAGACAGTTACATGGGCAAGATGGCTACAGAGGGATATGGGCCAAATGCAGGCAATAGGGACTAGCTTCGGGGTTTAAAAAAAGGACGGCATGGACATGTTGGGCCAAATGACTTGTTTCCATACTGTAAACCTCTATGACTCTAAATCCACACAGACTAAGTCTATTGCCCTGCCCTCATCAACTTTCCTAGTCACTTCATTAAAAAGCTTTAACAAATTTGTAAGGCCATCTTCCATGTACACAACTATGGCTGATTATTCCTAAACAAATCCTGTCTTTCCAAATACCTGTATATTTTATCCCTCAGGATCCTCTCTAGTAACTTATCTAGATGTTAGCCTTACTAGTCTACAATTCCCAGGATTTTCTTTGCAGTCTTTCTTAAATAAAGGCACAATATTTGCTACCCTCCAGTCTTCTGGTACCTCACATGTAGCTAATGATGATGCAAATATCTCACCCACACAGCTCCTGCAAATTCTTCTGCCGTCTAATAAAGTGTTCTTGGACATACCTGGTCAGAGCCAGGAGATTTATCCACTTCAATACATTTTAATCATCTCCTCTACTGTAATGTGAAATGTCCCCAAAATATCACCACTAACTTTCCCAGGTTCCCAAACCTTTGTGTCTTCCTCCACAATAAACACAGAGGAGAAATATTTTGTGAGAACCCCAACCATCTCCTGCTGCTCCACACATGTCCACTTTGGTCCTTGAGAAGTTTTATTTCACTCTAGTTATTCTTTTTCCTTTAATATTTTTAAAGAATCCCTTTGTTTATCTTAATCCACTAGCCAAAACTACCTTATGTTCCCTTTTGCCCTCCTAATTGCCTTCTTGAGTATACACCTGTACCCCATATATCTCCAGGGAATCCCTTGATTCCAGCTACTTGTACCCGAACCATGCTTCCTTTTTCCTGGCCAAAACCTCAATATGTTTTGTCGTCTATGATTCCTTATTTCTGCCAGCCTTGCCCTTCACTCCAACAGGAATATTTTGATCCTGAACTCTAGCTATTTCACTTTTAAAGGCCTCCTACTTGCCAGAGGTTCCTTTGCTCTCAAACAAGCTACTTTAATCAACTCTTGCAAGCTGCTGTTTAATTCCATCAAAAATCATCTTTCACATCATTGTTAATCAAGTATCCATCTAGCTCTGCCTTAAAAATATTCGAAGATTCTGCTTCCGCTGCCTTTTGAGGAAGATATTTCAAGAGACTCACAACCCTCAGAGTAAAATATTCTCCTCATCTGTCTTAAATGTGTGACGCCTTATTTTTAAACAGTGACCCTTAATTTTAGATTCTCTGATAGGTAGAAACATTCTTTCCACATTGACCCTGTCAATACTGCTCAGGATCTTAAAGGTTTAAATCAAATTGCCTCATTCTTTTTTTAATTCATTTGTAGGACATAGATATCACTGGCTGGCAGCATTTATTGCCCATTCCTAGTTGCCCTCGAAGGTGGTGATGAGCTGCCTTCTTGAATTACTACAGTCCATGTGCTGTGGGCTGACCCACAATACCATTAGGAAGAGAATTCCAGGATTTTGGCCCAGTGACTGCGAAGGAACAGTGATATATTTCCAAATCAGAACGGTGAGTGGTTTGGAGGGGAACTTGGAGGTGATGGTGTTCCCATGCATCTGCAGCTTATTCTTCTAGATGAAGGTGGTCATGGGTTTGGAAGGTGCTGTCTAAGGATCTCTAGTGAATTGCTGCAGTGCATCCTATATACTGAGTGTCGGTGGTGAAAAGAGTGGATGTTTGTAGATGTGATGCCAATCAAGTGGGCTGCTTTGTCCTAAGTGGTGTCAAGCTTCCTGAGTGTTGTCGGATCTGCACCCATCCAGGCACATGCGGAGTACTTCATCACACTCCTGACTTGTACCTCGTACATGGTGGATAGGCTTTGGGGAGTCAGGAGACAAGTTACTTGCTGCAGCATTCCTAACCTCTGATCTGTTCTTGTAACCACTGAGTTTATGTGGCGAGTCCAGTTGAATTTTTATATGGTGGGTCCAGTTGAATTTTTGGTCAATAGTAACCCCTAAGAAGTTGACAGTGGGGCTTTCTGAGGAGTCGTGAATAATGCTGAACATCACTGAATATCCCCACACTGCCTTTGCAGCTTGGCATGTCCCTAATCAGGACCCCAAGACCTCATAGTCGCATCCAGAACTGCCCCTTTGCTGTGGCTGCCTTCCACTCAGTTTGCAGCTCCCAACGATGAAGGGCATCTACTCAGCTATTGTTTGAACACAACCCAGCAAGAAGGAACCAGGAAGCAATGCCTTCTTAGCACAAGCAGATGCCTTCAGAGTAATAAGCACTCAATATGAAGAGAAGGTAAGGCCTCTGAATGACCCACAAGTCCCCAACCCCCTCCTTACCCAATGATGGCAGTGATCTTCGTATTCCCCCGCTCCACCACCAACCCCAACCTAGCCCTGAGCTGTACTTGGGTTCGGCATTCTCCCTTTTGCTCCTTCTTTCTTGGACTGCCTGGGAAGCGTTGGTCACCTGAGCACTGACCTCCGATATCCCCTTTGGAGGTGATGTTGTCAGCTTCATGCTGGTGGAGAGCTTTTGTAAATGACGTCGGCAGATCATCATGTCAGTGCAAGCTGAATATTTGGTGCAAGTTCAACATCCAGACTGAATTCAAATTAGATTCCTGGCCTTCTGTGGCATGTTCCACATCAGTCCGCTGGAAGGGTTAGTTCGAAATCAAAAAACATGACCTTTCTTTTCTGAACTGTCCACATTTTGAGCCTGCACTGCCTTTCCCATGAATGGTGGCTGCAGGCTCAGGATCCCACCCCTACCTTTTTCTTTTCCATTACAAATTTAAATCATATTGTATTGTGATTGCTATCACTAAAATGCTCCCTCTCTGCTACATCAAACACTTTTCTGACTTTGTTCTTCAGAAATAGATCCAACAATAGATCCTTATTGGACCTTCTTTTTTTTTTTGGCATAAATGCTCTGCTGAATACATTTCAAGAAATCCATCCTCTCTAAACACTTTACATTATGACTATACCATTCAATGTTAATACTTATTATTAGAGCTTTAAACTAAGGGGTGGTAGTTATAGGACGGATGTCAGAGGTAGGTTCTTTACCCAGAAGGTGCTAAGGGTATGGAATGCCCTGTCTGCTGCAGTTGTAGATGCGCCAAGTTTGGGGGCATTTAAGAGGTCTGTGGATAGGTTTATGGATGAAAAGGGAATGGTTTAGGTTAGAGGGTCATTGCTTTTTCTTAATTGGTCGGCGCAACATCAAGGGCCAAAGGGCCTGTTCTGCGCTGTAATGTTCTATGATCTTAATCTCTTATTATTATTGTTACAAAGCTCAGTGAATTGTCTATATATCTGCTCCTCTATTGCCCGCTGATTGTTTAGGGACCTATGATACATTCTCAACAATGTGACTGCTTCCTTTTTATTCCTCAGCTCTACCCACAAAGCCTCATTTGAAGAACCTTCCAAGATATCATCCCACATTACTGTAGCAATTTACTCCTTAATGATGGAACATCACCTCCTGTTTTGCTTCCTGTCTTGCCTAAAGATCCTATACCTGGAATATTGAATAGCCAATCCCGAACTTTCCCTCAACCATGTTTCTACAATAGCAACAATATTACACATCTATGTCTCAATCCACACGCTTAACTCACCATGGTGGCACAGTGGTTAGCACTGTTGCTTCACAGCGCTGTAGCCCTGGGTTCAATTCTGGTATTGAATGACTGTCTGCCTGTTTCAAATCAATCTAGAAATTGCAACCTTTGAGGTCCTATTTTTTAATCCGCTGCCTAGTTCCCAGAATTATTGTAATGAGGATCCTGGGAGATTTATTTAAATGATTTCTTTCTAAATCAGAAAGTCTTATACATATTACAGAATGCAGTGAGTTATTTGTCTGCTAACACTGCCATCTTCAGGAACTGTTCTGAATGATATCACTTTTGTTAATTTTAGTGAATGGCATGGTTAGTGCTGCTGCCTCAAAGCACCAGGAACATGGGTTCAATTTCAGCCTTGGGTGATTGTATAGAGTTTGTACATCCTTATCATGTATGTGTGGGTTTCCTCTGGGTGCTTTGGTTTTCTCCCATAGTACAGATAAGATGGATCAGCTATAGTAAATTGCCCCTTAGATGTGGAAGATATTAGTAGGGTTACAGGAGAGGTTCTGTCTGACAGTCAGTGCAGACCTGAAGAGCTAAATAACTTCCTTCTGCACAGTAGGGATTCTTCAATTCTATGCGTAATATTAATATTAAGTTACCTCTGAACAAGTAGGAGCTGCAACTGTCCTTTCTAAGCCACAGCAGGGAGAACATTTTTCAGATAGGGGTGGTAGCCCTTACAGCCATTTAATGCCTATAGAACCAACTGGAGGCAGAACTTCTGCCCCTCACTTTCCTGCCTCAAGTACCAGCTGAGCAATCTGATAGGAACTGGAGCATAAATGTATTCCCAGCAGAAGCAATTGGGAACCGTGACACTGCTGGGACCAACAGAGCTGTTGGTCAAAATGATCATAGCCAAAGACCAGTTAAGTGTGGGGGTTTCATCATGGGGATTAGAGGTGAAGCCCTGGGGTGTGTGGGGGAGAAGTTGGAAAGACCAGATGTTGGTTGACTGATTGGGAAAGTGAGTGTGACACCCCCTTTTTAAGCGTACAAAAACAAAAATGAATAACTCATGGACTATTTCCTCCCACAGACAATTATTCACATATCAGAATTTTGTATAAATTTGACAGAAACTCCATTTTCTACACACTGACTCTATGCTACTCAATGTCAATGTCTAAACCAGAGAGTTTTCAATCTTTGTGACCTATTTAATTTGAGAGAAGCTTCCAACATCTTATCTTCAGCCATACATCTCCATAAGACCGCCTTACCCCACCACTGGCTTAGTTATGTGATGTGAACTGTCATCAATATCTTTTTAACTTCTACACTTGACTATTCTAATGCTTTCATGGCCGGCCTTTATGTCCTTAACCTCGAGTTTGCCTAAACGTTACTGATTCTATCTCAATCCCAATTTTGTTCTGCCATAATTTCTGGGCTATATTGGCTCCCGTCCAGCAATACTCAATTTAAAAGTATTTTAACCATATTCAGATCTCTCAAGTCCTGTCTCTTCCTTTCTCTAATCTCCATCAGTCATATAACCCTCTGATATCTCTGAATTCCTTCACCTGTTTCTAGCCTCTTGGGCTAACACAATTTTCATCACTCCTCTATTGGTGATTGTCTTCAGCTGCCTTGTGCCTAATCTCTAGAATTTCTCCCCAATACTCCTCTTGATACCCAACAAAATCTACAGTCCTGATAGAACCTCCCATTTCAAAGCAACCTGAACCCTCAGTCCATACTGTACAGCAGTCTTGACTTGCTGCTGTTTGACAGAGATGAAGGAGGCAATCCTGACCACAGTAGGCTTCAGTAGAATTATGGAAGGATTGAATAAATGCAGGCAGAGTAAAGGAGAGTATGAAACTGCCAAGTGCCTGTGGATTCAGTTCACAGGAGTCTTTGGCGATATAGACAGAACCATGCTAACAGCACTGAAAAGGGTCAACTGGACTCAAACTCTTATTTCACACATCATCGAGGCGACAGACATTTGTAAGAACAGGACATTTGTTTCATGAGTTTCTGTGATTAGCTTAAGTTTTCGCCATTTCACGGAAAACCCCTACAGGGCACAAATGTAAAATCTACCCTTTGGGTTTGCATCAAATCACACCTCGGTATATTGTTCATTCTATTTGCTCCAATGTTTATACCTGTTCTAGCAGTTAAAGTTTTAAGTGGAGATGGAAATTCACTCAGTTCCTGAATGTAGGAACAATGCTGAGCAGGCGTGGGCAGAGAGCCCTGCGCAGCCAATATCATGTAGCTAATTTATCATGTATAAGATCCCAGGCAACTTCAAAATAATTTTATCAACACTACTAAACAAACTCTACTTTATCAGATATAAAGTTATTATAGTAGTGTGTGTGTAGTTTTTTTTCTCTCCTGCAAATTAAAGTAACAGTGATGGCAGTGCAGGTAGTACATTGCACCTCCTGCGGTATGTATGAGGTGAGGGACACCAGTAGTGTTCCTGCTGATTATACCTGCAGGAAGTGTGCACATTTGCAGCTCCTTGAGGATCGTGTTAAGGAGCTGGAGCTGGAATTAGAGGAGCTCAGAGTAATTCGAGAGGTTGAGGAGGATATAGGCAGGAGTAACAAAGAGATTGTAACTCCTATAAGTGATAATTGGGTAACTATTAGGAGGAGGGGTAAGAAGCAATCGGGGAGACAATCCCCTGGGGCTGTTCCCCTCCAAAATAAATTTTCTGTCTTGGAGGCTACAGTTGAGGAAGAATCAACTGGAGCTGACCAAAGGGAGCAGGTCTCTGGGGGTGAGACTGCTGAGAATGCTCAGGTGGGTGGGGGGAATAAGAGATTAGGCCTAGTTATAGGAGACTCCATAGTTAGAGGGACAGATAGGAGGGTAAATAGTAATAAACAGGACTCAGGGCTGGTGTGTTGCCTCCCAGGGGCTGGGGTCCAGGATGTCGCAGATCGGGTTTTTAGGATTCTTAAGGGTGAGGGGAGTCAGCCCCAAGTCATTGTTCATGTGGGGACACATGATGTAGGTAGGACAAGGGAAGGGGATATTAAACAGAAATTTATGGAGTTAGGGTGGAAGCTTAGGTCCATAACAGGCAGAGTGGTTATCTCTGGACTCTTGCCTGTGCCAAGGGATAGTTTAGAGATGAACAGAGAAAGGGATAGTTTGAACTCATGGCTGCGTGGATGGTGCAGGAGGGAGGGGTTCAGGTTCCTTAACAATTGGGACTCATTCTGGGATAGGTGGGACCTCTTCAAGAGAGATGGTCTACACCTGAACCAGAGGGGGACTAATATCTTGGGGGGAAAATTTGCTAAGGCTATGATGGGGGCGTTAAGGGGCGTGGGTTTTAGTTAGGAGGGGCATTGACTTTTTTATTTTGGTCGGCCACAACATCGAAGGCAGACGGGGCCTGTTCTGTGCTGGATTGTTCTATGTTCTATGTTCTATGTATAATACTTAAATATCGACCAATGAATTTTTTTTTTCATTTTTCTTCCTTATCTATTTTTATTTTGTTAATAGTATTATCATAAAATAGTGCAGGTTTTGTTATATATATTTGGGCCCTTTGCCTGGGAACTTGGTAGTTGTTATTTGTGCAATGGCTTCGACATGCTGTGATCCAATTTACTTGACACTTGTTGGACAAACAAGAGGGCATGTGGTCAAGTGACCCTTGATTTCCAGGATTGTTACAGAATATTGATTATATATCATGAGCATAGATAAAAACTTGAAATGTTGAAGCCATGTTTAAACCTATCAAGCTGGTACACACTGTTTTCATTCAGCTGGGCCTTGAACAATCAAACTTGGAACTGCTTTGCTAGGTGCTAATGGTCACATTGTTTCAGAACAGATGCTGTTTACATCTCCAATGAATATTACACAGATTTGGTGGCACCTGGCTCAGTGGAAATGTGACAAGAATAGTACTTGACAGATAAAGGTTCAAAATCATGTACTGTGACCTCCAGATATGGAAAGTAGTCATCTCATTGGATCTTCTTGCCCTCACCTGATGTTAGAATTGGACACAGGCCACAATATGTTTGAGAAGAATAAGAGGAGGGAGATAAATAGGGGCAACCTGGAGTCCCAGCTCTTTTTGACTTTGAATCTTCTTCAACATTATCTCCAGAGAGCACCTTTGAATGGCAGCTGAATAGCACAGCATCTCCAGCTTTTTGTACCTTGTGTTGAGCATCATCAGGCTAACCAGACCCAAACTACTATCCCAGTGAGACAACCCCTAGAATCAAGTCACAGAATCGTACAGTGCAGAAGGAGGCTATTTGGCCCATCAAGTTTGCACTGACCACATATCCACCCAGGCCCTAACCCCATAATCCCATGCATTTATCCTAGCTATTCCTCCTGACACTGAGGTAATTTATCATGGCCAATCCAACTAACCCACATATCTTTGGACTGGGAGGAAACTGGAGTACTTGGAGAAAACCCACACAGACATGGGGAGAATATGCAAACTCCATCCAACAGTGACCCAAACTGGAAATCGAACCCCAGGTTCCTGACGCTGTAAGGCAGCAGTGCTAACCACTGCTCGACCGTTCTGCCAAAGACCAGAACCAGTTGTAGACAAGAGGAAAAGCCCAACTCAATGAATGTGGATCCTAAAACAATAGCTAATCTTCAAAAATTAAGAAACAGCCTATCCCAGCCTTATTGACTGGGCGTTACCTGTCCTTTCAGACATACTGTTCAAAGACAGTGATAGGAAACTATCACCTGATAGGGTGTAGAATCATAGAAACAAGCATTGCATAGGCTCCTAGGCCCATTGAACCTGTACCAACACAAGAAATACCTGATCTCATACCTTTATGGTATGGAATACTGCGTCCAATTCTGGTGGCCCTACTACCGGAAGGACGTGGAGACTCTGGAGAGAGTGCAGAGGAGGTTTACCAGGATGCTGCCTGGTATGCAAGGTCTGAGTTATGAGGAGAGGTTAGGCAAATTGGGATTGTTTTCCTTAGAAAGACATAGACTTAAAGGAGATCTAATAGAGGTGTACAAGATTGAGGGGTATAGATAGAGTAAACAGGGTTAAGCATTTTCCTAGGATGGACTCGAATAAGCACAAGGGGTCATGGGCTTAGGGTGAGGGGGGGGGTTAGGTATAATTTGGATGCTAGAGGGAGTTTTTTCACAGTGGTGGGGGTATGGAATGCACTGCCAAGTAAAGTGGTGGAGACAGGTACTCTGGAGTTATTTAAGAAATATTTAGATGGGCACATGAACAGAATGGGAATGGAGGGGTATAGAAAACTGATTTAAAATAGGGATCATGAGCCTTGGGAGTCCCTGGGAAGTGTGTAAATAGATCACGATATTGATGTACTTGTTTTTATCCTACAGGTGCTTTGGCCCACCTTGTTGTCTAACGAGGGGCATACACCTCACGATGAGTCGTGAGAGGGCTGCTTTTGGATTTTTTTTTTCAAGAGTATCCTAGTGCTTCACGTCATTAGTGTACGCTTGACCTGGACCATTTGATGGGCAACACGACAGCTCTGTGACTATCGCTGTGCTGTGCAGATACATGGATTTGGGCCTGTGTCTGTGGGAGTTTGCGCATTCTCCCTGTGCTTGCCTGGGTTTTCTCCGGATGCTCCAGTTTCCTCCCACATCCCAAAGATGTGCTGTTAGGCTAAATGGCGAAACAAATTTTCCCTAAATTGTCTCAAATTTGGTTTTTAATCCATAGATCTATAAACATGGACAGGGATCACGGGTAGAGGTGAGAACATCGGGGTGGCGGCACGGGCTCGTTGGGCCGAAGGGCCTGTTTCCCGTGCTGTTTTGTTTTTGTTCTTTGTTCTTATCCCACCACCCTCAGTGTAAAATACATCCCCCTCATATTTGTATCGAACCTTGTCCCCTTATCTTGAACTTGTGACTGCTTGTGTTTATCATTTCCGATCTGGGAAAAAGTTTCCAA
Source organism: Sphyrna mokarran (assembly GCA_024679065.1). Classification (NCBI taxonomy): domain Eukaryota; kingdom Metazoa; phylum Chordata; class Chondrichthyes; order Carcharhiniformes; family Carcharhinidae; genus Sphyrna; species Sphyrna mokarran. The sequence continues at coordinate 29,719,506 of JAGIQG010000010.1, forward strand.
CTGTTCACCCTATCTATGCACTTCATAATTTTATAAAGTTCTATTAGGTCGCCCCTCATCCTCTGAATTTCCAGGGAGAACAACTCTAGTTTACTCAATCTCACCTCTTGTAGCAGGCAACATCCTGGTAAACCTTTCCTGCACTCTTTCCAAAGCCTCCACATCCTTTTGGTAGTGTGGCGAACAGAACATTGAATATAGGAATTGAGACATCTTGTTGAAGTTGTACAAGATATTGGGAAGGCCACACTTGGAATACTGTGTACAATTCTAACTACCCTATTATAGAAAAGATATTAAACTAGAAAGAGTGCAGAAAATGTTTATAAGGATGCTACTGAGACTTGATGGTTTGAGTTATATGGAGAGGCTGCATAGACTGGGACTTTTTTCTCTGGAATGGAGGAGGCTGAGGGGGTGATCTTATAGAGGTCTATAAAATAATGAGGGGCACAGATCAGCTAGATAGTCAATATCTTTTCCTGAAGGTAGGGGAGTCTAAATCTAGAGGGTGTAGGTTTAAGATGAGAGGGGAGACTTACAAAAATGGCCAAAGGGGCAATTTCTTCACACAAAGGTAGTGAGTATCTGGAACAAGCTACCAGAGATAATAGTAGAGGTGGGTACAATTTTATCTTTTAAAAAGCATTTAGATAGTTACGTGAGTAAGATGGGCATAGCGGGATATGGCCAAATGCAGGCAATTGGGATTAGCTTAGGGGTTTAAAAGGGCATAGACAAGTTGGGCCGAAGGGTCTATTTCCATACTGTAAACCATACTGTAAATTATGATGTCAATTGATTTAGGTGACCATTTTTAGGTTTGTAACAGCAGGTAAGAATCAAAGGGTAAGTAGAAAGCTAATTACAGTGGGATTTAGTCAGCCAGTATTTCGAGTTTGACAGTTTGAAATACACCGGGAATTGTGTAAAGAAGAAACAATCAAGGTTTCGCTATTCATTTAACAGGATGAGAGTGGCACTGACTGAGCTAACATTTATTGCCTATCCCAAATTGCTGAGGATTTGAAGTTACGTGGAGGCCAAACCAGGTGAGAAAGCAAATTTCATTCTCTAAAGGACATTAGTGAACTAGATAGTTTTCATGGTCATAGAACATAGAACATAGAACATTACAGCACAGAACAGGCCCTTCGGCCTTCGATGTTGTGCCGACCAAAATAAAAAGCAATGCCCCTCCAAACTAAACCATTCCTTCTCTTCCATATACTTATCAACTAACCTCTTAAACGCCACCAAACTTGGCGCATCTACAACAGCTGCAGGCAAGGCATTCCACTCCCTAATCACTCTTTGAGTAAAGAACCTACCTCTGATATCCGTCCTATAACTCATACCCCTTAATTTAAAGCTGTGTCCCCTCGTGCTAGCTTTCTCCATCCTAGGAAAAAGGCTATCACTGTCCACCCTATCTAAACCTCTAATCATCTTATATGTTTCAATAAGGTCCCCTCTTAGCCGCCTCCTTTCTAACGAAAACAACCTCAAATCCCTCAGCCTCTCTTCATAAGACCTGCCCTCCATACCAGGCAACATCCTGGTAAACCTCCTCTGTACCCTCTCCAATGCCTCCACATCTTTCTTATAATGTGGGGACCAGAACTGCACACAATACTCCAAGTGCGGCCGCACTAGAGTTTTGTACAGTTGCAACATGATGTTGCGGCTCCTAAATTCAATCCCCCTACCAATAAAAGCTAAGACTCCATATGCCTTCTTAACAACTTTATCCACTTGACTGCCTACTTTCAGGGATCTATTGACACATACACCAAGATCCTTCTGTTCCTCAACACTATTAAGAGCCCTACCATTAGCCCTATACTCTACACATTTATTGTTCCTGCCATAGTGCATTACCTCACACTTTTCCACATTAAACTCCATTTGCCACCTCTCGGCCCAGCTCTGCAACTTGTCCAAGTCACTCTGTAAACTATAACACCCCTCTTCACTATCTACCACTCCACCGACTTTAGTGTCATCTGCAAATTTACTGATCCATTCCTCAATACCCTCATCCAGATCATTTATAAAAATTACAAACAGCAGGGGCCCCAAAACAGACCTCTGAGGGTCAGAAATAAAGTTAGGCCAATTCCAGAGTAAAACCAATAAAAGGCCTGCTTTGATCCACATCTTGTCAGAAAATTGCACTATTGGTCACAATTGGTTATCGTGACTATTAATTTTCTCCTCCAATGGGAAAATCCTGCCTTCCGCACTTCTCTTTTATACAAACTATACTGCTACAATTGATTCATTATATGATCTATTTTATGATCCACTGTGATTGTTGGAAAATTAAATATTCTTCCTCATTCTTCTTGCTTTCACATTTCACAGGAGTAAACACATGTTGTCAAAGGGAACACCAATATGATAACTATAAGTAATGAGGGAATTGAGTTATTTGAATGAAATGCAATCACTTAGCATAATCAATATCAAGAATATTACAATTAGTGATAGAGGAAGGTAACAGAGGAAGTTGAGATTGTTGAAAAATATTGGCTGCAGTTCAGGGTGTGAGTACTTGATGTCCAATATGTGAATGTTTTTCTGAACAATGGAGAGGGCATTGAACAATATTGCTGATATCATCAATGCCATAGGGACACAAGCCCATATTTAGCAAATAATTCAATTACTCATTATAGTGTTGAAAAGTGAGTCTAATCTCAAAGTCTCCAGACAGGCTGCAATATGCCCAGCCACTGAGGGAACATAGTTTGCACGCTGCTGCTCATCCTTGGTGGAACATGTGCCCAGGATACTCCCCTAACCTACAGTGAAATCTGGCAGCATATGCTTATGGGGACAAGTGACAACTCCAGATTACCAGAATCTTATAGCAGGAACAAGTTGGTGATGGTGAGACCATCATGTTGCTTGCACAAGAGACTCATGAGCATGTAGTGTGACAATGTGTGGAATGTGGTACAAATACACAAAGCCTCATTTAAAAACATGCCAAGCATGGTGTGGAAATTCTCTCCACTATGGATCCTTAGGGACTCCAAGGTTAACATTTAACAATGTCTCTTGTTTCTCACACATATGTCAATGCAACATATGACATGTTGAGCAGTGTGAATGGGACCTCAGTGGTAGTCCATATTCTTGCATTACATTCATCAAGCAAACAGGAAAGCAAAGGCAGAGTATGTTCTGGAGGAGGATGAGGGTGCTACACAGCTTATGGCATCCTCTTTTTCCGGCAGTCTCGAATCCTTTAACAGAGGGTGCAACTGTGTGCCAAATTCCAGTGATGGTGGCTGTCCCTGCTGTGATGCAAGCAGAACAGTCCCAGGAAAAGGTCCAACTGTATAACAGTTCTGCATTGACATTTGTTTTTGACTGTTGTTCATGAAAGATAAATATTACCAAGATGAACTTAGACTAAACTTATTCATTATAAAATAATCAAAATGTTAATTTAAATAAAGTTGAAAGCAGAATTTACCTAAATGTAATGATTTTCGTAGTGAAGGAGTTGCAGAAACTATAAAAAATAAATAGAATTAGTGCTTTTTTTTAACCAGTCATTTTCAGAAGTTCAATAATTTGACAATAACAAAGTATCATACATTTCAAAAAGCTAATTTTTAAGTGACATTTTATTTGTAACTTTATACTAGAAAATTAAATGAATTCCGAATAAAAGGAGATGTTTTTTAAAAGTCCGTTGTAATTATTCTTAAGCTGCAATCTCTAAATATTGACTGTAGCCTTCACAGCAGCAACTCAATAGAACAGGTTCAAATCTCAAGTTAAGATCAATAACTCCATAATTGGACCTCAATTTTACATGATTTAATCTTCAAAAAGTGTATTTTTGAAATCTAAAGAGGTGTTAATTCTTTCAATATCTGTACTATTAATTATGTTCTGAGCTGTGGCTTGTTTTTCTGGCTGCAAGGTGCTTCACCATTGGCTGGCAGCAGAATTTTCCAGTTCTACCGTTGTCAATTTTATTTCGCATTGGTCATAATCAATGAGACTAGAAGATCCCAACAGCAGGAAGGGCCAGAAATTTCAGCTTTAAAACTTCTCGTTACTGACATTATCTATGCTGGATATTAATTAGTAAGGAAAATATTGAATTTTCCCAAGATTGGTAATCCAAAATTATGGGTTCATTTGCAGTTTAGGGGATTTGATACTTTTCATCCAGGCTTTGTAATTCTTTTGATGCCAGTGGAAAAGATAAAAAGTACTAGATTTTTCGATATCAGAAGGTATCACAATGTGTACCAATGTATGGCATCCTTTTTACTGGAGTACAAGCATTTGTCCTTGAAGATCAAAGTAATGTTAATCTTTTAAGAATAATGAAGACTTCATGAGAATCCAGTTATAAAATTAAATATATAGCACTCAGCAAATCTGCCACCACCTTTCCATTGAAACTAAGAAAATTTTAGAAAATTTATATCACCAAACAGTTCTCATAGAGCATCCTACTTCAAACATATAAAATTTTGGATTTGTCTGTCTCTTTTTTTTTAATCAAAATGGCATTTGTGTTAGTTTGTTAAAGGTTTGTTTTTCTACCAGGTGTTCTTGATCTGAAATTCAGAGTGTTGACATTCTGTCCATTGATGTGTGTTCCAACCTGTTTTCAGCCAATGAGAGAGGCAATTTTACAAGTTCACACCCAGCACCCTGGCTCATAGCATGAGAAATGATTCATACACAGCTTATCTCTGAGGATCATTTGTGATCCCACAATTTTGATTTTGATTTATTATTGTTACATGTATTAGCATAGTGAAAAATATTATTTCCAGTGCAGCATACAGACAAAGCATACCATTCATAGAGAAGGAAATAAAAGAGGTGGCTAGATGGATAAGTAACTGGCTTAGTAATAGGAGACAGAGTAATAGTGGAAGGGTATTTTTCTAGCTAGAGGTCAGTCACTAGTGGTGTGCCGCAAGGCTCGGTACTGGGACCTCTTCTATTTGTGATATATATAAATGACTTGGAAGAGAGAGTAAGTGGAGTGATCAGCAAGTTTTCAGATGATACAAAGATGGCTGCACTTGTGGATAGTGAAGAGCATTGTTAGGCACTGCAGCAGGACATAGACAGGCTGGTAGTTTGGGCAGATAGATGGCGGCAGATGGAATTCAATCCTGATAAATGCAAGGTGATGCATTTTGGGAGAAAGAATGTAGGGGGGAGGTATATGATAAAGGGTAGACCTATTCAGAGTATAGAAATGCAGAGGGACCTGGGGGTGCAGGTGCACAAGTCTCTGAAGGTGGCAGAGCAGGTGGAAAAGGTCGTGAAGAAAGCCTTTATAGGAAGGAGTATAGAGTACAAGAGTTTGCCTTTAATGTTGTAGTTGTATAAAAAGTTGGTTAGACCTCATTTGGAATACTGCGTCCAGTTCTGGTCACCTTACTACCAGAAGGACATGGAGACTCTGGAGAGAGTGCAGAGGAGGTTTACCAGGGCAGGTCGTGAGAGGGCTGCTCTTGGATTTTTTTCGAGAGTACCCTAGTGCTTCACATCGTTATTGTACACTTGACCTGAACTATTTGATGGGCAACATGACAGCTCAGTGACTATAGCTGTGCTGTGCAGATACATGGATTTGGGCCCGTGTCTGTGGGAATTTGCGCGTTCTCTCCGTGCTTGTGTAGGTTTTCTCCGGGTGCTCTGGTTTCCTCCCACACCCCAAAATCTGCTCTTAGGCTAATTGGCAGAACAAATTCTCCCTAAATTGTGTCAAATTTGGTTTCAATCCATAGATCTATAAATATAGACAGGGATCATGGGTAGAGGTGGGAACATCGGGGTGGCGGCACGGGCTTGTTGGGCCGAAGGGCCTGTTTCCCATGCTGTTTTGTTTTTGTTCTAATGTACTGTGACAGTCATAGCTAAGGTGTAAAGAAAGATGTTGAGGTAATGTGAGGTAAGTCTGTTCAAAAGTCTGAGAGCAGCAAGGAAGAAGCTGTTCTTGAGTTGGTTGGTACATGATCTCAAACTGTTGTATCCTTCCCGATGAAAGAAGGTGGAAGAGAGAATGTCTGGGGTGCATGAGCCTTAATTGTGCTGGCTGCTTTGAGTAACACGAAGTATAGACAGAGTCAATGGATAGGAGGCTGGTTTGCACAATAGATTGGGCTACCTTTTGTAGTTCCTTATGGTCTTGGGCAGCAGGAGCCATACCAAGCTGTGATACAACCAAAAAATGCTTTCTATGGTATATTTGTAAACATTGGTGAGTGTCGTTCCAAATTTCTTTAGTTTTCTGAGAAATTAGAGATGTTGGTAGACTTTCTTTACTTTAGTGTCAGCATAGGAGGGGGGGGAGGGAGGTGGGGCAAGGAACCAGAACAGGTTGTTGGTGGTTTGGACACCTAAAAACTTGAAGTTCTCGACCCTTTCTACTACGTCCTCGCTGATGCAGACAGGTACATGTTCTCCTCTATACTTCCTGAAGTCAATGACAATCTCCATCATTGAGGGAGAGATTATTGTCACCACACCAGTTCACCAGATTATCTCATTCTTATACTCTATCTCATTACTGTTTGAGACCCAATCCACTATGATTGTGTCATCAGCAAACTTGAAAATCGAGTTGGAGGGGAATTTGGCCACACAGTCATAAGTGTATAAAGATTACAATAGGGGGCTGAGAACACAACCTTGTGGGGCACAGGTGTTGAGGATGATCGTGGAGGTGTTGTTGCTGATCCTTACTGATTATGGTTTGGGTTAAAAGTTCAGAATCCAATTGAAAAGGGAGGAGTCCAGGCCCAGACCACTGAACTTGGAGATGAGATTTGTAGAAATGATAGTGTTAAAGGCTGAGCTATAGTCAATAAATAGAAATTCTGACATAAGTGTCTTTATTATCTAGGTGTTCCAGAGTTGAGTGCTGGGCCAGTGAGATGACATCTGCTGTGGACCCATTGCAGTAGTAGGCAAACTGTAGTGGACCCAGGCATTTTAGGAGGCTGGATTGATTCGTGTCATGTCTGGCGTTTTGAAGCACTTCATCATGACGGACGCTAGTGATTAAGATACCCTGGTTTTTCTTTGGAACTGGGATGATGATCATCTTCTCAAAGCACATAGGGACCTCAGATTGTTGTAAAGAGAGGTTGAAGATGTGTGTGAATGCCCCGTCCACCTGATCTGTGCAGGATCTGAGCGTTGTCTGGGTACCCCATTCGGGCCAGTTGCTTTCCGTGGGATGACTTTTGAAAAAGCTGCTCTGACATCTGCAACGGTGACCTTTGATACAGGCTTATCCAAGGCTTCCAGGATGGAGGGCATGCTGTCACTGACCTCTTGCTCACAACAGGAGTGGAAAGCATTGAGCTAATCAGGAAGGGGAGCATTGAAAATGGTGATTTTACATACCTTCATCTTGTAGCCTGTTACGTTTTGCAGACTTTGACATAGTAAGCAGGGGTCTGTGTGGTAGTTTGGGACTTTAGCTTGGTCTGGCACAATCTTCTGGCATCTTTGATGGGTCTCCTTAGATTGCATTTAGCTTTCTTGTATAGGTCATTCTTGCCTGACTTGAACACTCAGACACAGGGTAACATGGTGGCACAGTGGACAATGGTTAGCACTGCTAACACAGGGTCCCAGGTACAATTCCAGCCTGGGTCACTGTCGGTGTGGAGTTTATACTTTCTCCCTGTCTGAGGTTTCCTCCACATTTTCCAGTTTCCTCCCACAGTTCAAAGATTTTCATGTTCGGTTGACTGACCATGCTAAATTGACCCTAGTATCAGCAGGATTAGCAGAACAAATGTGTGGGATTGCGGGAAACACAGGCCGGATTGTGCTTGGTACAGATTAGATGGGTGGAATGGCCTCCTTCATACTGTAGGGATTCTATGATCTATATCCTAGACTTCAGAACGCAGTGGATATCCTTGTTTATTCATGATTTCCAATTGGGGAAACATGCAGATTTGTCTATTCTATCTTGAATGAGTAACTCTTCAATTTCTCCACGTTCACATTACTTTGCTCATTTTCTGAGCTCAGTTACATATTGACTAATGTCACTGACTTGCATGCATATAAATAAATTGCATCTTTCATATATGATGTTTACCTTAAGATTGCAGTAAGCTTTGATTTTTTTCCATTATTTCTTTGAAATCATTTTGTAACTCATCACTTTCAAACATGAATGCATAATAAACATCCAGGGCTTCTTCTCTTACTACGTAAAAAAAAACTGTACCTATGAATCTTTCTCATCATTGACTGTCACTGTGAGGTATAGGCCAAAGCACTGCTGGAATCTACTGTGGGTGTCTGAGAGATTGCCCTCCGAACTGTGGTTTCAGAATCTCCATTGTTACATTTTATTCATTTTCAACGTCATGTCTTGTTTTTATATTGCAGGATGATCAATACCATTATTGCAAACTAACTTTATTAAGTTCGGAATATATACACAAAATATATATATCTCGGTCAAGTGATCCCATGAAGTACTGGGTGTACCATATTATATATAATATGGAGTTTACTACCACAATCACTTGAATATCATGATGATCTGTGCAGCTTTAATGAAAACTGCAGAATAAGTCATTAGTTCAGAAAGGTAATGCACAGTGTGTGTTGAATGTTAGCAGCTTGCTTGTTGTAGAGGCAACAATTGTCTTCTCAGAAAGCCTACCAAACTCTTGTTTTTTCATTCAATTTAAATTTATCTCCATAAATTTATCTCCAATGGAATTAATTAGTCATTTATATCTGGTCTTGCTGTAAAACTTTCATGTATTTTACCAGCTGCAAATTTTAACTGGACAGTACATTGCAGAAATGTTAGTAAGGTTAGGTTTGTGTGCAGCCTGTAAGGTTAACAATCAGTCAAAAAGTGAATCAATTTGACAACCTGTTAGATATAAAGTTTAAAAAATCCAAAGATGAGGAAAGCTAAGATTTATAAGTCTCTTCATTTCACTTAAGATGCATCATGAAGATATACCATGATGGCACTTCACCCAGAATAAAATTTTGGTACAAAGATTAGTCATTTTAACATCATGAAAATAGAATCTTACATGGAGGTTCCAATATCTTCTTTGGCACTTTGATTGGACATGTTTTCAGCTAGAAAACAAAAGCACAGTTCTATTTAGCAATTGGACTTACTTGGACTTATTCTGGTACAGACACAATTGTTTAAAAGAACGAAGAAGAATAAAGAAAAGTACAGCACAGAACAGGTCATTCAGTCCTCTAAGCCAATGCTGATCATGATGCCCTAATGAAAAAGACATCTGCCCTTATTCAGTCCATATCCCTCTATTCCCTCCCTATTTATTTACCCATCTAGATACCTCTTAAATGTTGCTAATGTCCACCACCTCCTCAGAGCATTCCAGCCATCCACCACTCTATGTGAAAAACCTCCCCCTCATATATTTCCCTCAAACATTCTCACTCTCATCTTGAACCCTGTGTCCCCTTGCAACTGACACTTCCAACCTGGGAAAAAGCCAATGAATATCCACTCTCTCTATGCCTCTCATAATTTTGTAGATCTCTATCAGCGTCTGTCTTCCCAGTGAAAAAAGTTCAACTCGCCACCTTCCATGTTATTGACAAACTTAATGGGATTTTCCAACTTTTCCTTCTGGCAGGATCTTCTGGTCCTGCTGATGGTGACCCCCCCCCCCCCCCCCACCTCCTCCACCCTCCCTGCTAGTTTCCTCACCAATAGAGTGTGCAAACAACGAGAAAGCCTGTTGACAATGGAGAACACAGTATGAAGTCTCACAATACCAGGTTAAAATCCAACAGGTTTATTGGTAGCAAAAGCCACTACCTTTTGGAGCGCTGATCCTTTGTTAGATAGTGGGAGGCAGAACTCCCATTTACCTGATGAAGGAGCAGCACTCCAAAAGGTAGTCTTTTCCACCACCTTCCATCAGGAAAAAGAAACAAAAGATGAAGTCATGTACCAACCGACTCAAGAACAGTTTCTTCCCTGCTACTATCACACTTTTGAATGAACCTACCTTGCATTAAGTCAATCTTTCTCTACATTCCAGCTATGACTGTAACACTACATTCTGTACTCTCTCCTTTTATTCTCTATGAACAATATGCTTTGTATGTATAATGCACAAGAAATAATACTTTTCTTTGTACACCAATACATGTGACAATAATAAATTAAATCAAATCAAACTCAAAAGCTTCAGTGATATCATTGTTGCTGAACTGACTATAATGAGTCATTTTATTGCTACTTAAGTAATCTAAATGGGGTTTTTAGTTTGGAATTAATTTTATGATCCTGCATTGTTAGGAGGACGGTCATGTATTTTTGCACAGTCTTTTTTCTTTTATTTTCAGATCTAAGCTACAGTTAGGTTTTAGAAGGGGCAGCAAGTTAAAATGAAGTATTTTCCCTTGCTACATATTGTTTTGAAAATTCTGTTGGTTAGCTGAAAACAAGATCTTGTTTTCCTGAAGGGTGAAATTCTGCTGTTACTGGGGGCTTCACAGGGACCAGAGTCTCTCTGGTGTGTTGGCAAGCTGTCTTGTCTTCAAACTGTTCAAAGTAAATCCAGAGAACTGCAGACTTCAACCAAAGGACTCAATTTCCAGTATCACATGAGCATTAGTCTGTGTTATGTTAAACCTATGAAAAGGGTCTTTTGTCTGTGGGATTGGTTTAACTGGAACACTGTAGATACCTTTGGCAAGGGTTATACGTTATCACAATTGTCTGTTTCTTGTTAGTAATTGATAAAAGTTTTAGCTAAATTTCTTACTATACTTGTTAACTATATTCTTAAATAATCTTTTGTTTAATAAAATCTCCCTACTAGGTCACTTGAATCATATCTGAAGTAAAACATCTATCTCATGCTTGTCCCAGCCAAATTCAATTTGCAAAACTTATGATCCAGGCAAATTCCATAGAACACTCTGTAGTTTCTAACTTGAATCATACAACTAGACTGAGGCAATTTGATTGAAACATGGGCATGACAGGGTAGATGTGAAGGCATTTCCTCTTGAGAGAATATAAAAGTGTGCAACCATCAGCAAACAATCATAGATCATACAATGCAGAAGAAGTCTTTCAGTCTGCCTGCTGGTCTGCACTGACACTCGAGAAACACCTGACCTCCCACCTTTTGCCAACACTTGCCTTAAATGTTATGAGGTGCCAAGTGCTCATCCAGGTACTTTTTTAAAGAATGCGAGGCAACTTGCGTTTGCCATTCTGCCAGGCAGTGCTTTCTAGATTATCAGCTCCACCTGATTTTCATCACATCCCTCTAAAATCCATGCTCCTTACCTTAAAACTATGTCCTCTCATGAATGACCTTTCAATTAAGGGATCAGCTGCTCCTTTCAACCCTATCCATGCCTCTCATAATATTGTACACCTCAATCAATTCAATCCTCAGTCTTCTCTGCTCCAATGAAAACAACATAGGTCTATCCAATCTCTCTTCATAACTTAAATGTTCCATCCTGACAGCATCCTGGTGAAGCTCTTCTGCATCCCCTCCTGTGAATCACATCTTTCCTATAATATGGTGACTAGAACTGAACATAGTAGTCCAGCTGTGGCCTCAGCACATGAGTGCAGCACCATTTGCAACTCCTCAAATACTGAAACAGTTCATGTCCAATGGATGGTACATCTTGGCTCTTCCAGAGGTCTCCACCTTTACAGTTGTCAGTCTTCAGCAAAGACCTGTACATTACCAGACTTTGGCTGATAAGTGGCAAGTGACATTCATGCAATACAAGTTCCAGGTAATTTGCTATTACCAACAAGAGAGAATGTAACTGTCTTTCCTTGACGCTCAAAGAAATTGCCATCACTGAATTCCCCTGCTGTCAACATCCTGGGTGTTATATTTGACCAGAAATTTTATAGTATGGAATGGAATGTTGTGATAAGAGGTGTTCCTCAGGGATAGTGCTAGAACCTTTGGTCTATATCAAATGATTTGGAGGAAAATGAAATTGGTTTGATTAGTAAGATTGGTGGAATTGTGGGTAGCGATAAGCATAGTCAAAGATACAGCAGGATATGGATTGGTTGGAGACTTGTGTGGAGAGATGGCAGATGGACTTTAATCTAGACAAATGTGAGGTAATGCATTTTGGGAGATCTAATGCAGATGGAAAATACAGAAAAATTGGAAGAACGCAGAGACTCTGGAGAGAGTGCAGAGGAGGTTTACCAGGTATGCAAGGTCTGAGTTACGAGGAGAGGTTAGGCAAATTGGGACTGTCTTCCTTAGAAAGACGTAGACTTAGAGGAGATCTAATAGAGGTGTACAAGATTGAGTGGTATAGATAGAGTAAACAGGATTAAGCTTTTTCCTAGGATGAACTCAAATAGCACGAGGGGTCACGGGCTTAGGGTGAGGGAGTGTAAGTTATAATTTGGATGCTAGAGGGAGGTTTTTCACACAGAGGGTGGTGGGGGTATGGAATGCGCTGCCAAGTAAAGTGGTGGAGGCAGGTACTCTGGAGTTATTTAAGAAATATTTAGATGGGCACATGAACAGAATGGGAATGGAGGGGTATAGAAAACTGATTTAAAATAGAGATCATGAGCCTTGGGAGTTCCTGGGAAGTGTGTAAATAGATGATGATATTGATGTACTTGTTTTTATCCTACAGGTGCTTTGGTCCACCTTGTTGTCTAACGAGGGGCAAACATGCGATGGGTCGTGAGAGGACTGCTCTTGGATTTTTTTTAAGAGTATCCTAGTGCTTCACGTCGTTAATGTACACTTGACCTGGACCATTTGATGGGCAACACAACAGCTCTGTGACTATCGCTGTGCTGTGCAGATACATGGATTTGGGCCTGTGTCTGTGGGAGTTTGCGCGTTCTCCCTGTGCTTGCATGGGTTTTCTCTGGGTGCTCCGGTTTCCTCCCACATCCCAAAGATGTGCTCTTAGGCTAATTGGCAAAACAAATTCTCCCTAAATTGTCTCAAATTTGTTTTTTAATCCATAGATCTATAAACATGGACAGGGATCACGGGTAGAGGTGGGAACATCAGAGTGGTGGTGCAGGCTCGTTGGACCGAAGGGCCTGTTTCCCATGCTGTTTTGTTCTTTGTTGTTTAGTAAATGGTAGAATTCTTAAAACTATTGATGGGCAGAGGGATCTATACAGGTACATAGGTCACTGAAACTAACAACGCAGGTGGAGAAGGTAGTCAAGAATGCTTACAGTGTGCTTGCCTTTATCAGCCGGGACATTGAATTTAAAAATTGGCAAGTCATGTTGCAGTGTTATAGAAGTTTGGTTAGGCTGCACTTGGAATATAGTGTTCAATTCTGGTCACTGCATGACCAGAAAAATGTGGAGGTTTTGGAGAGGATACAGAAGAGGTTTACCAGGATGCTGCCTGGTCTGGAGGGTATTAACTATGAGGAAAGATTTAATAAATTTGGTTTGTTCTCATTGGAATGATGGAGATTGAGGGGCAACCTGATAGAAGTCTACAAGATTATGAGGGGCGTGTACAGAGTAGATAGTCAGAAGCTTTTTCCCAGAATGGAAGAGTCAATTACTAGAGGCATACATTCAAGCTGCGAGTGGAAAGGTTAAAGGAGATGTATGAGGCAAGTTTTTATACAGATGATGGATGCCTGGAACTCCCTGCTGGGGGAAGTCGTGGAAGCAGATGCAACAGTGACTTTTAATGGATGTCTGGACAAATATATGAATAGGATAGGAATAGATGGATATGGTCCCCAGAAGAAGGTTTTAGTTCAAACGGGTAGTATGATTGGTGGAGGTTTGGAGGACCGAAAGACCTGTTCCTGTGCTGTAATTTTCTTTGTGCACTGCTGGATAAATAGAGGATGAATCCAGAATTCAAGCCATATCAAACAAAGAAACTTGAGTTCAAGGTTTAAAAAAAACAGGGCAAGAGCACTTTTGTGGGGGAATTAAAGTGGTCATTCCTCCATGCTTAAAGTCATATATTGGATCAACTCCATGAAGGACATTCAGGAGTCATGTGTATTAAAGAACTTGCAAGTATATATTTCAGGAATAAACTCATAGATTGCAGAAAGAGTAGGGCATTGTCAGCCTTGTGCTAGGATACAAAATACTCCACTCCTTCAACCACTTCACCCATGGAATTAACTGAGACAACCTTGACAAAGAACTTATATTGACTTTGTGAGACCAACTGCAGGATATATGTTCCATGTCCAAGGCTGATACACATTCCTAATGGCCCAGAATCATGGTGCTGAAATCAATGACTAATGAAAAGACAATCTAGATATACTACTTGCATAGTTTGACAAATTAAAGCAATTAGTTAGTGATAATGGGACTCAGTCCATAGAGTCATAGAGGTTTACAGCATAGTAATAGGCCTTTCTGCCCAACCTGTCCATGCTGCCCCTTTTTTTTTTAACCACTAAGCTAGTCCCAGTTGCCCACATTTGGCCTACATCCTTCTATACCTATCTTATCCATCTTACTGTTTAAATGCTTTTTAAACAACTAAATTGTACCTACCTCTACTATTACCTCTGGCGGTTTGTTCCAGACACTCACCACCCACTGTGTGAAAAAATTGCCCCTCTGAACTCTTTTGTATCTCTCCCCTTTCACCTTAAACCTATGCCCTCTAGTTTTAGACTTGCATACTTTTAGGAAAAGATGTTGACTATCTTGATGACATACACCCCTCATTATTTTATAGACCTCAATAAGATCACCTGTAAGCCTCCTACACTCCAAAAAAAAAGTCCCAATCTATCCACCCTCTAGAACATAGAACATAGAACAATACAGCACAAACAGGCCCTTCGGCCCACAAGTTGCGCTGATCACATCTACCAATCCACAGACCTATCTATAACCCCCTATCCTATTCTTTTCCATATACTCATCCAGAAGTCTCTTAAAAGACCCCAGTGAGTTTGCCTCAACAACCTCTGACGGCAGTCGGTTCCATTCACTCACCACCCTCTGAGTGAAAAACCTATCCCTGACATCTCCTTTGTATTTGCTTCCCTCTACCTTAAATCCATGTCCTCTCGTAGTGACCATTTCAGCTCGGGGAAATAGTCTCTGAGAGTCCACCCTATCGATTCCTCTCAACATTTTATAAACCTCTATCAGGTCGCCTCTCAACCTATGTCGCTCCAGTGAGAAGAGTCCCAGCTCCCTCAACCTATCTTCATAAGGCCTGCTTCCCAATCCAGGCAGCATCCTTGTAAATCTCCTCTGAACCCTCTCAATAGCCTCTACATCCTTCCTATAATGAGGTGACCAGAACTGCGCACAATACTCCAACTGGGGTCTGACAAGAGTCTTATAGAGCTGCATCATTACTTCCTGACTCCTGAACTCTATTCCTTGATTAATGAAGGCCAGTACACCTTACGCCTTCTTGACCACTTCTTTCACCTGCGAGGCTGATTTAAGAGTCCTATGGACCCGGACCCCGAGATCCTTCTGCTCTACAACACAGCTAAGACTCCGACCCCTTATATTGTACTCCTTCATCCCATTATTCCTGCCATGTGTAATGGACCACTACACATTTATCTGCGTTGAAGTCCATCTGCCACTTCTCCACCCAGTCTTGCATCCTGTTTATGTCCCGCTGCAACTTTTGGCATCCCTCCAGACCATCCACAACACCATCGATCTTTGTATTGTCGGCGAACTTGCTAACCCATCCCTCTACTTGTAACTCAAACCATCAAGTCCCAGAAAATCTAGTAAACCCTTTTTTCATTCTTTCTAGTTTAATAATATCCTTTTTATAATAGATTATGAGGGGCATGAACAGAGTGGATAGTCAGAAGCTTTTTCCTTGAGTGGAAGATTCAATTATATAATAATCATGTCAAGAGAACTTGTCAACTATCTCAGAAACCATGGCATACAGCATATCAAAACTGTGCCTTATCAGCCTTCCTGGAAAGACTGGTGCAGTTAATGATGAATGCCATTAAAGCATCAACATATGAAGGACTGTTTGCCAAAAGAGTAAATAATTGTCTCATATTGTACAGAAACACAGTCCATACAACAACCCCAAAATTGCCAGCAATACTGTTTTTACACAGGAAGTTGAGAACCAAATTTGATTTGCTCTTACCGCCCATCACTTCTACTTGAGCAGTGCAACAATAACAAAGCTAAGTTACTTGCCATGTACAAACATTAGTGTTGATCCCCTGATCAATGCTAATCAGAAAAAGTTATAGTGACAAACTATTCCTCAAGTGAGAAGTCACAAAGCTAGGGCCTATTGCTTACACAATGCAAACTGACGACAAGAGAGTTTGGAGGAGATTTACAGATGAAACCCTCAATTTAAAAAGAAAATTTGCAAAGTCGATATCTGAAAAGCCAACATCTGATCATCAAGATTGGAAATATCTGAACTATCATAACAATTTTATCAAATTCAGATTCTATACCAGTTGAACTAATAGCATCTGTAGAAGCTGAAGAAGAACTAACCTCATCAGATGATGTTCCTGAGCAAAGTGTTGAACAGAGGCATGAAAGCAATGACTACTGAATGTCAGATTCTACCTATGTGAACCAACATCTACCTAAGACACTTTCATCCTGATTGAATATACATAAAACTGTACATAATGATGCATGGTAAATTGATTATTATTCGTACTGAGTAAGACTTAAAATTAATCTTAGTTGTCATGCTACCCGACTAAAGAGGAGGGATGTTATATATTGTGGACCAATTTATCCCTCTGCAGTGTGTCACATGATTACATGGTGACATCATAAAGGCACTTGGGAGATTTTCTTAATTAATAAAGCTCCACTAAAAAACCCACCATGTGGCAAGCTTTTCATTCTTTTGTCATTGCAGTATATAGAACATAGAACATTACAGCACAGAACAGGCCCTTCGGCCTTCGATGTTGCGCCGACCAATATAAAAAGCAATGCCCCTCCAAATTAAACCATTCCCTTCTCTTCCATATACTTATCAACTAACCTCTTAAACGCCACCAAACTTGGCGCATCTACAACCGCTGCAGGCAGGGCATTCCACTCCCGAACCACCCTTTGGGTAAAGAACCTGCCTCTGATATCCGTCCTATAACTATCACCCCTTAATTTAAAGCTGTGTCCCCTCGTGCTAGCTTTTTCCATCCTAGGAACAAGGCTATCACTGTCCACCCTATCTAAACCTCTAATCATCTTATATGTTTCGATCAGGTCCCCTCTTAGCCTCCTCCTTTCTAACGAAAACAACCTCAAATCCCTCAGCCTCTCCTCATAAGACCTGCCCTCCATACCAGGCAACATCCTGGTAAACCTCCTCTGTACCCTCTCCAATGCCTCCACATCTTTCTTATAATGTGGGGACCAGAACTGCACACAATACTCCAAGTGCGGCCGCACTAGAGTTTTGTACAGTTGCAACATGACGTTGCGGCTCCGAAATTCAATCCCCCTACCAATAAAAGCTAAGACTCCATATGCCTTCTTAACAACCTTATCGACTTGACTGCCTACTTTCAGGGATCTATGCACATACACACCAAGATCCCTCTGTTCATCTAGACTACTAAGAATCCTACCATTAGCCCTATACTCTACACATTTATTATTTCTGCCATAGTGCATTACCTCACACTTTTCCACATTAAACTCCATTTGCCACCTCTCGGCCCAGCTCTGCAACTTGTCCAAGTCTCTCTGCAAACTATAACACCCCTCTTCACTATCTACCACTCCACCGACTTTAGTGTCATCTGCAAATTTACTAATCCATCCTTCAATACCCTCATCCAGATCATTTATAAAAATTACAAACAGCAGGGGCCCCAAAACAGACCCCTGAGGTACACCACTTGTCACCGAACTCCAAGATGAATATCTCCCATCAACCACCACCCTCTGTCTTCTATCTGCTAGCCAATTCTTAGCTTATAAGTAAGTTGATCACTTTAAAATCTTATAGAGGTCTTATAGAGATCTATAAAATGAGAGACATAGATCAGCTAGATAGTTAACATCATTTCTCAAAGGTAGGGAAATCTAAAACTAGAGGGCATACATTTAAGGTGAGAGGGGAGAGATACAAAAATTTCCAGAGGGCCAATTTTTTCACACAGAGAATGGTATCTAGAACAAGCTGCCAGAGATACTAGTAGAGACGGGTACAATTTTGTCTTTTAAAAAGCGTTTAGACAGTGATATGGCTAAGATGGGTATAGAAGGATATGGGCCAAATATGGGTGGCATGGACAAGTTGGGCCAAAGGGCCTGTTTCAATGCTGTAAACGTCTATGATTGTATGGGTCCAATTTTACCATAAGGGCCTAAGGGCCAGATCCGGCTGTAATATGGATCCAAGCCTGAAATTCTTGTTCCAGCGTGCCTCTATGCTTCTTGCTGGCTCCGATCCAATCCGCACTGTGGGCAGGGTTTAGCACTTCCAGACCATTTGGATCTCTGAACTGCACATGCGCAGTTCAAAAAAAATCAGAGGCAAGCAGCGCACCTAGGCTCTGGGCTGGAGCGTGCTGCTGTGGCGGTTTGTGCCTTCTGTAAAATTGTTTCCTGCTTTGAATGCTGTGTCAGCATACCCAGGCAGAACAATTCCAATAGAACATCAGTAGTTCGCTTTGGAAGGCAGATCTATAGAACATAGAACATTACAGCACAGAACAGGCCCTTCGGCCTTCGATGTTGTGCCGACCAAAATAAAAAGCAATGCCCCTCCAAACTAAACCATTCCCTTCTCTTCCATATACTTATCAATTAACCTCTTAAACGCCACCAAACTTGGCGCATCTACAACAGCTGCAGGCAGGGCATTCCACTCCCTAATCACTCTTTGAGTAAAGAACCTACCTCTGATATCCGTCCTATAACTCATACCCCTTAATTTAAAGCTGTTTCCCCTCGTGCTAGCTTTCTCCATCCTAGGAAAAAGGCTATCACTGTCCACCCTATCTAAACCTCTAATCATCTTATATGCTTCAATAAGATCCCCTCTTAGCCGCCTCCTTTCTAACGAAAACAACCTCAAATCCTTCAACCTCTCTTCATAGGACCTGCCCTCCATACCAGGCAACATCCTGGTAAACCTCCTCTGTACCCTCTCCAATGCCTCCACATCTTTCTTATAATGTGGGGACCAGAACTGCACACAATACTCCAAGTGCGGCCGCACTAGAGTTTTGTACAGTTGCAACATGACGTTGCGGCTCCGAAATTCAATCCCCCTACCAATAAAAGCTAAGACTCCATATGCCTTCTTAACAACCTTATCGACTTGATTGCCAACTTTCAGGGATCTATGCACACATACACCAAGATCCTTCTGTTCATCAACACTATTAAGAGTCCTACCATTAGCCCTATACTCTACACATTTGTTATTCCTGCCAAAGTGCATTACCTCACACTTTTCCACATTAAACTCCATTTGCCACCTCTCGGCCCAGCTCTGCAACTTGTCCAAGTCTCTCTGCAAACTATAACACCCCTCTTCACTATCTACCACTCCACCGACTTTAGTGTCATCTGCAAATTTACTAATCCATCCTTCAATACCCTCATCCAGATCATTTATAAAAATTACAAACAGCAGGGGCCCCAAAACAGACCCCTGAGGCACACCACTCGTCACCGAACTCCACGATGAATATCTCCCATCAACCACCACCCTCTGTCTTCTATCTGCCAGCCAATTCCTAATCCAATTAGCTAAATCACCCTCTATTCCACACATCTGCATCTATGCCAGGCTGTACCCTGTTTTAGTGGTTCAACCTGATGGGTCCACTATCATCCGATATAAGGAGCCTAAAAAAATTAATATGATGCCAGTCGATATTTCCCTTCTACCAGAAGCTGAAACAAAAGCAAGATTGTGCAAACATGTTCCCAAAAGAGCTAGAACGAAAGAGGACCAATTTGAAGATGAATTTAAAGTTGACAATTATAGCAAATTCTGGACAAAGAAGTAGTCTTCAAAATTTTGGATTTTAGAAACAACCATCAGTGGACTGCCTGACTGGTGTTGACATCAGTGGAACTTTAACAAATACAATATTATTGTGATGTCATTAATAAGTTGTGTTTTTTATTTATGATTAACTCTATTTATTTTATTAAAATGTGTTTCTACAGGAAGGATACAAGAAATGAAAAACAGATTCCTGTCTTTATTTCTATTATTACATGACTTAAAATTCAAGGAAAAAATGCTTTGAAAATGAATTAGACAAAACTCAGTCACATTAATTCTGTGCTTTCTGTTCCTGACATTTGTGTGGATTTGGCTTATGTATATTTAGTTGTTTGTGTGATGTATCATTAAAACCAGTTCCAGGAGAAAAAGCAGAAAGTGGAGAGAGCAGCTCTCTGACAAAGATCATCCTCTGCGAGGAGGAGGAGAGCTTAGATGGATCTCTGGTTGGGGGGCATGAGCAAGGGTGTCCACTGTCACTCTGCAAGTGATCCCTTCTCCCCATCAGAGAAATGAATCCCTTCTCCAGGAGTGGACATGCAGCCATACCATCCCACCAAACCCTCAGGGATCAAGCGATTCCTCACTAAGAAGATGAAGCAAAACTAGCCGATTCCACAGTGGATCCGCATGAAAACTGGCAACAAGATCAGAGACAACTCCAAGAGGAGATACTGGAGAAGGACTAAGCTGGGCATGTAAAGGGATACACCTTCACTGGTACACTATCAGCCACAACCATCTCTCCCGCTCTCTTTCCCAAGCAGGGAAGATTAATCTGTGGCTGGTAGCATACCAGTGATGGTGTATCCCTTTACAGGCCCAGTTTGGTCCGTCTCCAGTGTGTTCTCTTGGAGTTGGCCCTGATCTTGTTGCCAATTTTCATGGAGATCCACTGTAGAATATGCCAGTTCTGCTTCAACTTCTTAGTGAGCAATCACTTGATCCTAAAGGTTTGGTGGGATCGCATGATTGCACATCCACTCCAGGAGGAGGGATTCATTCCTCCAGTGGGAAGAAGGGATCGCCCGCAGAGTGATAGCGGATACCCCTGCACCCCCAACCAAAGATGTGAGCCCCCTACTCCTCCGGTGGACGTCAGCAGAACGGTGTGAAACCCGGTCACTTTAGCTGTGACTCCAAGTCTGTGGCCAGGAGGAAGCTGCAGGCTCTCAAAGGACTGAAGATGATCGAGAAGAATGGCGGAGGGAGACTAGTGATCGAGGTAGGTTGCGGGTATCTCTGCCAGGGGCGGCCTGCCTCCCGGAGGGGGATCTGATCTGGAAGGGGGTTTGCCAGGGGGTGCCTGCCTCCCGAGGTGTTCGATACCGAAGTGGGGGGGGTGCAGTTCTGCCAGGGTGGTTAGCAGGGGGGTCTGCAAAGGATGGTTGAGGAGGATGGCCAAGGAGATTCCCCTGCAGAATAAAAATCAACTTCGGATTTTTGTTCTGCAGGTTGGTTACAGCACGGATCCAGAACAGACCCAAAGATGACAAACTGGGATTCAGCGATAGAGTTGCACGTTCGATTCATTAAATCGATTTAAATGCATGCTAATGCATTTAAATTGTCGGGCCGCCCAATTCAGGCTCGGACCAGATCCATGCCCAAATTGGATGTCAGTAAAGTCACGATCTGCTCGGATTCGGGTGCAGATCGCATTAAAGGTCCGACACCTGAAGTTACCGTGATTTCGCGTCTGAAAACGGTGCAAACTTTTGGTAAAATTGGGCCCTATGAGTTGAAAATAGTTGCTGTGCTAACTATTATTTGCAAAACAGGATCTTTTGAAGCCATCAAGTCCAGTTTCCTCAGCCAAAAAAAATCAGCACACAATATTAGATCACAAAATCCAGGTAACCAACCTCATCTCTACTATATAGCTAAGATTGTTTGCACCTAACTCAGATTATGAAGTGCAGAATGGCACAGTGGTTAACACTGTTGGCTCACAGCATCAGGAACCCGGATTCAATTCCAGTCACAGATCACTGTCCTCGTGTCTGTACATTTCCTCCAGGTGCTCTGGCTTCAAGATGTGCAGTTGACTGGCAATGCTAAATTCCCCCTTTGTGTCAGGGGAAATAACAGGGTAAATACTTGGGGTTATGGGGACAGGACCTGGGTAGAATTGTTGTCGATGCAGGCTTGATTGGCAAACGACCTCTTTCTGAACTGAAGGGATTCTATATCTTGGGACCCACTTGACATACGTTGGGCAAAATTGCCAGCTAATTATTAAATGATGTAACATTACATATAAGATTCAATTGATTGAATCTAACCTCTTCTTTCTGTTGAGTTATCAGTTGCCGCTGATCATGTAGTTTTCGACTTAGTTCTTTAATTTTTTTCTTATAATAGCTGGAACTTTCTTCCTGATTTTTTGTAATCGATGACATCAGACTTTCTATTTCAAGTTGTAGCTATAAGGCACAAAAGTTGATGACTTAATTTAAGAAATATTTTAACTTGCACAAATAATACTATATATACCATTATACTGTAACATTTATCCATCTGCTTTTGCAACCTCTAGATCATGGGTAACAAAATATTTCCAGGTGTTACAAAGGAAATAGGATATAAGGTGCAGAAACAGGCCATTCAGTCTTAGTACTACAACCATTAATCTTGTTCTAAACACTATAGGGCTGAATTTAACTATCCCTGTTGGAATTGGATGAGAGTTAGAGTCCCTCTGACATAATTTTGAACTCCTTTTTTGATTCAGCAAGATTCACCCACGAGAATTTTATGTGGAACAAAGAACAAAAGAACAAAGGAAATTACAACACAAGAACAGGCCCTTCCGGCCCTCCAAGTCTGCACCGACCATGCTGCCCGACTTAACTAAAAATCCCTATCCTTTTGGGGGCCATATCTCTCTATTTCCATCCTATTCATGTACTTATCAAGACACCCATTAAAAGTTGCTGCCGTATCCACTTGCACTACCTCTCCCAGCAACAAGTTCCAAGCACCCACTAATCTCTGCCTCGTATATCTCCTATAAACTTTGCCCTTCGTGGCTTAAACCTGTGCCCTGTGGTAACTGACTCTTCCACCCTGGGAAAAAGCTTCTGACTATCCACTCCATGCCTTTCATAATCTTGTAGACTTCTGTCAGGTTGCCCCTCAACCTCTGTTGTTCCAGTTTCCAATCTCTCCTCATAGCTAATGCCCTCAATACCAGGCAACATCCTGGTAAATCTTTTCTGTCCCCTCTCCAAAGGCTCCACATCCTTCTGGTAGTGTGGTGACCAGAATTGAACACTATATTCCAAGTGCAGCCTAACTAAGATTCCATAAAGCTTCAACATGACTTGCCAATTTTTAAACTCAAGCCCTGGCCAATGAATGGAAGCATGACTTTTTGACTACCTTCTCCAACTGCATTATCACTTTCAGTGGCCTGTGTACCTGTACATCCAGATCTTCTGTCTATCAATACTCTTAAGGGTTCTGCCATTTACTGTATATTTCCTCTCTGTATTAGACCTTCCAAAATGCTTACTTCACATTTGTCCAGATTAAACTCCATCTGCCATCTCTCCGTTCAAGTCTTCAACTGATCTATATCCTGCTGTATCCTCTGCAAATCCACCAACATTTGTGTCATCTGCAAACTAATCAACCAGTTACATTTTCCTCCAAATCATTTATATATATATTACAAATAGCAAAGATCCAGCATTGATTCCTGAGGAATGCCACTTATCACAGCGCTCCATTTAGAAACGTACCCTTCCACTGCTACCCTCTGTCTTCTTTGACCGAGCCAGTTTTGTATCCACCTTGTCAGATCACTTCCGATCCCATGCGACTTCACCTTCTGCACCAGTCTGCTATGAGGGACTTTGTCAAAGGCCTTATTGAAGCCCATGTCGACAACATCCACTGCCCTACTCTCATCAATCACCTTTGTCACTTACTCGATAAACTCGATCAAGCACAGAGTCACTGAGCAGAGACTGATAACCAAGTTCTGCACACATGAGAATGGCCTCAAATGGGATCTTGGGTTTATGCCACATTATCTGTAACCCCCATGACTTGCCTGGGCTTGCAAAATCTCACTAATTGTCCTGTCTGAAGACAATACACATCTCTTTGACCTGTGCTTAACGCTCTCTTCACTCATATTTAGTGTACCTTTAAGACTAGATTACCTATGAAGACTTGCATTCCAATCATTATTTTGTAAATTGAGTTTGTGTCTTTATATGCCCTGTTTGTGAATAGAACTCCCACTCACCTGATGAAGGGGCAGCAAGCGCTCTAAAGGCTAGTGATTTTCGCTACCAAATAAACCTGTTGGACTTTAACCTGGTGTTGGAATACTTCTTAACGGTGGCCTCGCTTATAGCCAATGAGGATACAAAAATTTCTCACAAGGCCCCAGCAATTTCCTCCCTTGCCTCTTTCAATATTCTAGGGTATATCCCATAGGCCCTGGGGACTTGTCTACCTTAATGTTTCTCAAGAACCCCAATACCTGCTCCTTTTTGATCTCAACATGACTCAAATATCTACACATCCTTTCCCAGACTCATCATTCACCAAGTCCTTATTAAATACCTTGCCCATTTCCTCTGGCTCCATGCATAGATATCCTCTCTTGTCCTTGAGTGGGCCAACCCTCTTCCTGGCTACTCTCTTGTTCTTTATGTATGTAGAAAGAGCTTTGGGATTTTCTTTAATCCTGCTGACCAATGCTTTTTCATGATCCCTTTTAGCCGTCCTTATTCCTTGCTTAAGTTTCTTCCTATTTTCCTTGTATCCCACACTAGCCTCGTGTGTTTCCAACTTCCTATCTTTGAGAAATGCTTCCTTTTCTCTTTGACCAGGCTCACAATATGTCTCCAATATTCCCAAAACTTGCCATACTTATCCTTTATCCTGTGCCAGTCCTGAATCCCTATTAACTTACATTTGAAAGCCTCCCACATGCCAGATGATGATTTGCTCTCAAACATGTGGCCCCAATCTACATTCTTCAGTTCTTGCCTAATATTGTTATAATTAGCTTTCCCTAAATTTAGCACCTTCACTTGAGGACTACATTTATCTATCCATCAGTACCATATAGCTTACTGAATTGTGGTCACTATTCCCAAACTGCTCCCCTACTGAAACATTGACCACCTGACCGGGCTCATTTCCCAATACCAAGTTCAGTATGGCCTCTTCCCTAGTTGGACTATCTACATACTGTTTCAAGAAGCCCTTGTGGATGCTCCTTACAAACTCTGCTCCATCCATTCACCTAGCACTAAGTCAGTCCCAGTCAATGTGGAAGAAGTTAAAATCTCCCACCCCAACAACCCTGTTACTTTTACACCTTGCCAAAATCTGCCTACATATCTGTTCCTCGATCCATTGCTGGCATTTGGGTGGACTGTAGTAAATTCCCAACATTGTAACTATATCTTTTTTATTCCTGAGCTTACTCATATTGTCTCACTGTATGAGCTGTCCAATGTGTCCTCCCAGAGTACAGCTATGATATTCTCCTTAACCAGTAGTGCAACTCTCTCACCCCTTTTGTATCCTGCTCTACCCTGCTTGAAACATCTGTATCCTTAAATGTTAAGCTGCCAATCCTGTCCTTCCTTTAACTAAGTCTCTGTAATGGCAACAACAATGTAGTTCCTAAGTTCATCTGCTAACTTGCTACACTTGCATTGAAACAAATGCACTTCAGTCCACCAGACCCTCTTTGATTAGCAACTCCATCCTGCCTGCTGTTTCTCTTGAGTCTGACTGGCCCTATTCTCTGGTTTCCTTCAGCTAATTCACCTTTGCTTTGGTTCCCACCCCCCTGCCAAACTAGTTTAAATCCTCCCCTGTGACACTAGCAAACCTCCCAGCCAGAATATAAGGCCTTCCAATTTATATGCAACCCATCCTTCTTGTACAGATCCCATCTTCCCTGGATGAGGCTCCAATGGTCTAGATGTCCTACACCAACTGTTTAGCTATGTGTTGAGTTGGATTACCTTCCTATTCCTAGCCTCACTAGCACATGGGACAGGAAGTAATCCTGAGATTAAAACCCTAGAGATCCTGCTTTTTAACTTTCTACCTAACTCACTAAACTACCGCTGCAGGACCTTATCAATTTTCCTGTCTATGTCATTAGTGCCAATATGTACCATAATCTCTATCTGTTCATCCTCTCCCTTCAGAATGCTTTCTGGTCATTCAGAGACATCCTGGACCCTGGCACAAGGGAAGCAACATAACATCCCAGAGTCTCTTTCACATCCATAGAATCATCCTGTAACTATTGCTTTAGTCCTCTTTGTCCCTTCCTGCTTAACAACAGAACCTGTGGTGGTGCCACTGCTTTGGCTGCTGCTGCTGTTATCTCCTGATAGCCCATCTCCCTCAACATTATCCAACATGATATATTTGTTTGCACACGCCAGACTCCGGTGATGCCACTGAGCCATGACTGCAATTTTAGACTGAAGGTTACTAAATGAGACTGCTCTGATCTCCATGGCAGCCCAATGTGGTAACAAAAATGGAGATCAGAATATTTTACAGTCATTAAGTTTCACAGCACAGAAAGAGATCCTATGGCCTATGTGTCTGTATTGGCTATCAAGCACCTATCTATTCTAATCCTATTTTCCAGCTCTTGATTTGTAGCCTTATATGCTATGGTGTTTCAAGGGCTCATCTAAATTCTTCTTAAATATTATGAATGTTCCCATCTCAACCACCCTTTTAGGCACTTGGTTCCAGATTCCCACTATCCTCTGGGGGAAAGGTCTTTTCCTCAAATTGCCTCTTAATTTCTTGCTCCATGTTTGGCCATGTCCCTATTACCCAGGGGCTACACTCACCATTGTACTCCCAAAGGGATATTCACAACAGGTTCAAGGCTGGGTGAAGCTTCTGTAAACCTCATCAATGTCACATCGGCAAAATATGAAAATTTAGTGAATGGGTAAGATCTTGAAAGAGGGAATTGGTTAATGACATTTAGGTTTATTTAAATGAATGTAAATCAGGTTCTCACCCATTGAACCTGATTATGTTGCTGGTGAGGGGTAGTGAAAGTCAGAAATCATGATCTTGCCAGTGAGATTTGCAACTTCTGGGTTTCACCGGATCTTGAGCCCTTGCTGCCAATTCTGCTGACAGACAGCATAGGTTTAAGATCACCCCAATGAAAATGTTCAGCTGATCAGAGAGATATAAACTGATTGAATTTTTTGCAGAGTTAATTAGAGTAGTGAACAAGGGGATGTCTATGGAGTCTTATTAATGTGGACTGCTAAAAGATAATTGATATAGTCCTTAACAAAGACTATAAGCTAAAGAAGTAGTGCATGGTACTGAAGTCATTTATTGGTTAAGAAGTTAAGTGGCAGGAGGTAGCCAGATAGGTAATTCTAATGGACAAGGGTCTTGTACTCCAGTGGTAGTTATCCCTACTTCTGGGCCAGAACTTCTAGGTTCAAATACCTCTTTAGGATTAATGAATGCAACCAGCCAGGTTGATTATCAGAAGGATGTGAATCATTCCAATATGTCTGATGTCAGGCAGTAAGAGCAGGAAAGTTTCCTGATCAGAAATACTGCAGAGTACAATGGCAAATCAGTCAAATGGAAGTCCATTGTCATCAATGTTCTCTTATGGTGTGATATATGAAGGAGGAGACTCCTATTAATGGGCAGGCTATTATTTGTGATGTCCCAGAAGGATCTGTGTCAGGGTCTCAAAAATGCATCACATCGAGAAAGACAAGTGCAATAGATACATGGGAACAACACCACTTGCAAGTTCCCCTCCAAGCCACGCACCATCCTAACATAGAAACATATTGTTCCTTTGCAGTTGCTGGGTCAGAATCATGGAATTCCCTCCCTAACAGCATTGTGAGTCAACCTATAGCATGTGGACTGCAGCAATTCAAGAAATCAGCTTTCCATTACCTTCTATATATCAACTAGGATATACAATGAATTCTGGCCAGCCAGCAATGCCCATGTCCCATGTATGAATAAAACAAAACTTTAGCAGTATGGCGATAAGTGACCTCTTAATCAATGGATCAGATTAAAGCTCTGCAGTGTTGTGTTGTCACATCCAGTCATGATGGTATTGGACCATTAAACAACTAATCAAAGGAGGAAGTTCCACACACATTCACATATTTAAGTTCAAGGGAGATGTGAGGACAAATATTTTTACCAGAAGATGGTGACGGTCTGGAATGCACCCCTGAGAAGGTAGTAGAGGTGAGTCGACTCACATCCTTTAAAAAGTACCAGGATCAGCATTTTGTATGTCAGAACATTCCAAGGCTATGGACCAAGTATGGTAAATTGGATTAGGTAGAAAGTCAGGTATTTCTTGCGTATTAGTGCTGACTCGATGGGCCAAAAGGCCTCTTCTGCATTGGATGACTCTATGGCTCTCAATAATGGTGGAAACGAGCATGTCAGTGTAAGAGACAGGAATGAAGGATTTGTAACCATCTTCAGTCAAAAATGCCAAGTCAATTATCCTTTTCAACTTCCTCCTCAGGTCCCTAACACCACAGGTGCCAGTCTTCAAACAATATGATTTATCTCAGGTGACACTTGGCATTAGACAAAAAATGTAGATAAAGGTATTAGACACAGCAAATGTTATGGGCCAACATCCTGGCTGCAGTACTAAATGCTCCAGAACTAGCACTGCCGTAATGTAAGTGTTCCATTATAACTAGAACATTAGTATCTACCGACAAGTCTATCCTGTCCACCAATGGCAGGGCAATTCTAATCTCCCATCAGTCTCCGCTCAATTATCAGCAATATGATGGCAGTTATTGTTGAAAGAGCTATCAAATGGACCCTAATCACCTATAACTTGTTTATCAGATTTCTGCCAGAGCCATTCGGAATCACAGAATCCTTACAATATAGAAAGAGGCCATTCTGCTGATCGGGTCTGCACTGACAATAAACCCACCCATGAGCTGTTCCTGTAATCCCAAGGATTTACCCTGCAAGTCCCTCTGAAACTAAGAGGCAATTTACCATGGCCAATCAACCTAAACCACATATCTTTGGAGTATGGGAGGAAAGTGGAGCACCCAGAAAAAACCTAAGCAGGCACAGGGAGAACATGCAAACTGCACACAGTCACTCCAGGCCAGAATTGAACCTGGTATTATGAAGTAGCAATGCTTACCACTATTACTGTGAGTCCAGAAGTCAATTGTACACCTCATTATAGCCTCGGACAAAATATGCACAAAAGAACTGAATGCCAGAGGTGAGGCCACAGTGACTGTCCTGAAAATCTAGTAAGAAGTCTCACAACACCAGGTTAAAGTCCAACAGGTTTATTTGGTATCACAAGCTCTCGGAGCGCTGGTCCTTCATCAGATGAGTCAAAATCAAGGCAGCATACGTGCCATCAAGAATTCCTAGCAAAATTGAAGTCAGTGGGGATCAGGTGGATAACTCTCCACAGGTTATCATGCTCAGCACAACATTTTCTGGGGCCAACTATCTTTAGCATTACCTGGGTTTCAACACTGGCCTCAGGTCTTGTGGATGCTGCTGGGCCCCAGTGCATTCAGCACTCTACCAGCTGAAGGATGAGCACAGAGCCTTTGCAGATTATACGGCTGCAGCCTCTGAATCTTTCAAGAGGTTGTGATTCTGGGGAGCATCTGGGTATGGAATGGGGGTCTATGATTCTGGAGAGCATATGGGTGGGGAAGTGGGCAGTATGGCAGTGTATGTTGCTGGGCTAGGGGCAAGCAGTGTTTTTTAATCTCTACATGTGTAGAGATGTTCCCCTTCACTCCCTCCTTCATTTTTCCTGCATTTCCTGCAACATTGTCACACCAGAGTGATGGGCCTGGGTCCACTATGTTACTGAGTTTCTTATCAGGCAGGAGGTGATGACGAATTGCTAAGCACCATTATGATGATACCCTGGTGCAAACTAATCTGACTCCTACCTGAACTCTGCATACACACTGGCACCTGAGCCCATATTTGTGCAGAAACCCCAAACAATACCCTGGGGTGGGTGGGGTGGGGGAGGGAAGGGAATTGCACATGGGTTCTGGAGAACCAATGCTCTTGTTTTCTCAGTGACATAGCATTGGGTGGCCTTCCTAACTTACATTAATATGAAGCATCTCTCCGGCAATTGTCAATGGAAGAGGATGCCTGTTTGAAACAAATCACTAATTGGTGGGTGGTGGGTGGTGAAAAAATATATAATGAAGACAATAAATGCATTTAAATAATAAGTTCTAACATTAAAAAGTATGAACAAAAATGTGCTTAAAGAATGTACTCAAGAGGCAGCTGGATATAGCACTTGGGACAAATGGGATCAAAATTTTTGGGAGAAAAGCAGGATTAGGCTATTGAGATGGATGATCAGTCATGATCATAATGAATGGTGGAGCAGGCACAAAGGATCAAATGGTCTCCTTCAGCTCCTATGTTTCTATGTTCCAAGTATAAGATCTAACAAGTGCAAAACTTCACTGGCCAAATTTGTGCAACTACAACCTCCTAACCTTATGTGGCCTACCACTATGTGTAGTAGGCCATGTCTCCCAGAATGTACATCAGAGATGGAGGGTTAGCTCCCTATCTCACCCCATCGCCTGTGATGTGCATAACAGGTGCCCTCTGGTGGCTCTGGACCTTGAGTGCCCTGGCTGGCTTCCAGGTGTCTGGGACATTTCCATGACACCCTCTTCATCCCTCTGCCCCAAGATGCCTCATTCAGGAAGTGTGGAGTTAAAAACTGTATCTACAGCCACAGTTTCCTGGCTGGAAGCTCCAGTATGAGCTCAAGACCTTCCTCCTGTCTTGGGATTCCTGTGAGCTCTTGGGTCAGCAGTGCTTCTGCAACAAGCCCCAGAAACTCAGGCATTACCTGGCCCTGCCAATTCTGGAGGACCCACCGCATCATCTTACCCATGGTGGTCAAGCCCTCTGCAATGGCCACCTGAATCAGGGCTACCTGTCAATGGCGCGTTATTGCCTTCTGAGACTGGGCCACGCTCTGTAACCCCTCACCATGACCCTCTGCAGCTGGGTCACATTCTCAAGGGCTGCTGCCTTATCCTGCTGTGTCTCAGTGCTGTCCTGGTGGATTTCCACTGTGACCTGCTGTGACTCGGCCATTTTTTGGAGCCTGCCATTCATGGTGAGGAGACTCTGATCCAAGTTTTCCACTACAGATGCCACTCCTGCAGTATTGCCCTAGAATCACATAAGACAGGCAAAAGCTGGTCCATCTGAAAGCTCCCAACAATCTCACAGTTGCTCCAGCTTCTCCTGCATTCCCCTGGCTCTGTTGCTACATTTCCAGCAGCTGAGAGAGAAGTGATCTCAGAGGCCCAGCATATCATCTGGGGTCACCTGAGTCATAGCCTCCGGCAGGTCCATGATGTTCCCTCCTCCACCCAATGTTTCAGATATGTCATGCTCACCAAAGAGTGACCCAAAAGCATCACCACTAACTGGACCCACCAACGTGTCAATATCTGGAATGGTGAGTTGTGAAGTGGAAGTTAATGCCAAAAAGGTGTCATCCTCAGAGGTCCCTGCACTTGCTTCCTCCAAGGACTAATCGAGCTGTCTAGAGCAAGATGTGTGGGAGCCACAGTGGGGCCCTGATGCCAGATGGCCCCAGGGTTTCTGGATTTGTCCCTGCAACACAGGGCACAAGGTTAAGTGGAAGAGAGAGAGAGGAATCCTGGATGCAAAAAAAGTGATTCACATTTCTCTTGAACATAGGACAAAGCACAAAGAAAATTACATCACAGGAACTGGCCCTTTGGCCTTTCAAGCCTGCAGCGACCAGGCTGTCCACCTGAATTGTAACCCCCTGCCCTTCCAGAGACCATATGTCTCTATTCCCATCCCATTCATGTAACTGTAAAAACATCCCTTAAAGATCACTGTCATATCTGCCTACACAATCTCCCCCAGCAGTGAGTTCCAGGCACCCGCCAACCTCTCTGTGCAAATAAAAATGCCTCATACATCTTCTTTAAACTTTGCTTCTTGCTCCTAAAACTCATGCCCCCATGAAGTTGCCTCAAATTGAGTAGATGATTAACAGGTAGAATCACAGAATCATAGAATCCCTACAATACAGAAGAAGGTCATTCAGCCCATCGAGTCTGCACTGAACACAATCCCACCCAGACCCTATTCCTGTAAGCCCTCATATTTATCTTGCTAATCCCCCAATACTAGGGTTAATTTAGCATGGCCAATCAACCTAACCTACATGTCTTTGGAGGAAACCAGAGCACCCGAAGGAAGCCCACACAAACATGGGAAGACTGTGCAAATTCCACACGGTGACCCAAGACTGGAATTCAATCCAGGTCCCTGGTGCTATGAGGCAGCAGTGCTAACCACTGTGCTACCATGCTGTCCCATGCTCACTTCTTGACTCCTGCCCGACCACTGCTGACAGTTCACATCTCCCCTTTCCCTGGACAGCTCCAGTGCCCACTCTTCAAAGAGGGCGAGGGCGCAAAAGTGGGGCTCACCACTTCCTGTCTTCACTCTTTCTTAGTGTTATGGTCAGTCTTCTCCTGTGAAGACACAAGGAGCCATGGAAAAAATGATGGACTAACTCCTGCAGAGGACCAGGTCGTGGCCTTTCAGGGACAAGTGCAGCGCTACTCTTGGGGATGGTAGGAAGGAGAGTCCGGGCCTGGAAGCATGCAGGGTGTTGGGCATGAGGGGATCTGGAGTGATTTGGAGAAGATGCTAGATGAGATTAATCATTCATCATTGCTGCCCAATTTAGGTCATTGACCTTCTGGCGGCATTGCTTCCCTGTTCGAGAGGACAGTGCCATGGCACTAATCGAGATGACAGCTGCCTCCCAAACCGCAATGCCATCAGCACCCCCATTCTCCGGGGGTGTCTTGCCTCGTCTCTGCCACATCCAGCAGTCTCCTGAGCCCATTCTTAGTAAATTGGGGGCTGGTCATGTAGTCATTGTTTCCTACATTGCCTGCCTGCCTATCCATCATTGAGGATTTTTATGGAGCAGCTCCTTGTTAAGGTAGATCAGCGGCAGACAGTTTGGAAGGGCATTCCAGAAAGTTATATGTGGTTTGCTTGTTAGCATTGAGAAGAAGACAAATAAGCACTTACAGGTATGCTGATAGCAAAGGGGGAGTGAACAGGAGAGGGGCAGGTGTATGGAGTGGATGATCAGAGCCTGTATGATTGGGGACAGAGGAGACAGAGAGGGAGGTGTCATATAGCCATCTGAGTCAGGAGAAGATGGGGGCCTTCTGCACAAGGCTCTGTGGTGAGGGAGAAGGGATCTCTGCCTGAGATCAGTGGGGTGAGGGAAGGGGGGATTTGTTGCCACTCTGCTTGAGATCAATGGGGGGGGGGGGGGGGGGGGGGGGTTGTTGGGAGGCCACTGCCACTCTGTCTGAAATCAGTGGGTGGAACAGAAATCTGCTGTCACTCTGCCTGAGACTCGTGGAGAAGAAGGGGCTCCACTGCCATTCTGCCTGAGATCAGTGGAGGGGAGTAGGGGGGCAGCTCCATTCTGCCTGAGATCAGGGCGGGTGAAGGGGGGGTCTGCTGACACTCTACCTGAGATCAGTGGAGGGAAGCTTGCTGTTTCTACAACCTCATTGGAACAAGTTATCTGGAAATTTTGACCTTCCCCTTAATATGTTGAAACATCTCTAAATTGCACTCTGATGAACTTAAATATCTCAAGAAATATCTCCAGACCTGTTACTCCAAACACTCCTATTTCTGCAACCCATCAGGGTTAGACTATCTATATCTCTTTGCAGACTTTCAGCATCCTCTGCACACTTTGCCATCCATCTTAGTGTCATCTGCGAATTTTGACACCCTATACTTGGTCCTCAACTCCAGATCATCTAAGTAAATTGTAAACAATTGCGGTCCCAACACTTATCCCCGAGGCATACCACTAGTCCTGATCGCCAACCAGAAAAACATCCATCTACTCCCCATTTGCTTTCTGTTAGTTAACCAATCCTCTATCTGTGCTAATACATTACCCTTAACACTGTGCACCTTTATCTTATGCAGCAGTCTTTGGTGCGGCACATTGTCAAATGCCTTCTGGAAATCCAGATACACCACATCCATAGGTTCCCCATTGTCCACTGTGCATATAATGTTCTCAAAGAATGCCACCAATTTAGGCAAACATGATCTTCCCTTCATGAAGCCATGCAGCATCTCACCAATTGAATAATTTATATCCAGATGTCTCACTATTTCTTCCTTGATAATAGCTTCAAGCATTTTCCCTACTGCAGAAGTTAAGCCAACCAGCCTATACTTGTCAGCTTTTTGTCTACTTCCTTCCTAAGTCCTTACCCGGTCTGGTCTACATGTAACTCCAGAGCTACAGCAATCTGGTTGACTCTCAGCTACCCTCTGAAATAGTCTAGCCAAGGACAACTAGAGATGCACAATAAATGCTGGCCCACCAGCAATGTTCGTGGGCTATGAATGAATAAAACAAAAAAACTCTTTGTTCACATAGCTGAATGCCCTGGTGAGATTAACGAAGACAATATATGGTAGCCTTCTTTATTCACTGCATTTCTGTTTTACTGCTGAGCTGAGAAGATCATTTCAGCTCTGGAACTACCAGTTATGAAATGATACTGAGCTTTGAGACAGGCAGGATCTGCAGCTTGAAAAGATCAACAACAAATTTTTGTCCCATGCTGCCTGAAGAAGATGTATTGACAACTGTAATTACTATGGTCACTCTTGTTCTTGTAGAGGGTGACAATCTTTGTTTCCTGTTGATCCTAAAGTGCTGCCCTTCCTTTCATCAGAGAATATATGTGCTGTAGGGTTGTTGATTTCCTGTGCTTGATGATTTCAGGCATTATTGCATCAACACCTAGAGCTTTTGGTAAGCGAATCAGTATCTTTGTTAAGCTCGTCCACTGCGAGTTTGATACTGAGCTCTATTCATTAACCAAAGCCCCACTGGCAAATAGTTCCATGCCTCACT
Source organism: Sphyrna mokarran (assembly GCA_024679065.1). NCBI lineage: Eukaryota > Metazoa > Chordata > Chondrichthyes > Carcharhiniformes > Carcharhinidae > Sphyrna > Sphyrna mokarran. The sequence continues at coordinate 29,754,567 of JAGIQG010000010.1, forward strand.
ACCTTTTGGAAAGCTTAAGAGAGCTGAAAGCAAAGGCAGTAACAAAAAACTTCATGTGGAGCCCAAGGCTAAATATGTCACCCACCAGCAACTCCTACAACGAAGCTGGAGCCAAATATAGTGCCTTACATTCATTTGGACTCAACAAGGGAGGGTTCAGAGGCACACCCTGATGTTTGGGCAGACCAGAATCTTCACAAATTTCACTCAGGCTTGCACTCTAGAGAGAACACTCCAGTTTTGCTGCCAAATGGTAATATAAAACAGAAAATAGCAGTTACAAATTAGCTCTTTTTCTTTTGCACAGAGAACAAGCGCTATAGATTGTGATAATACTGTGCCTTTAAGAAATGTATATGTTTTGTTTCTTGTGCAGGATCGCTTCTAGTAGTTTGCTTTATTAACAATGCCATTTTGTCTATATTGGGTAGTACTTTATTGTTACTGCATCAGTATAATTGATAGAATGTTTGTTTGAATCTGAATTAATGTTAGTGTTCACTAAGATTTTGCAGTACATGGCTTGATTAAGATGATTGAAAGAGACAAATCATATGACTTGGTGGAGCTAGGCTGACACAGATAAGTCAGCTTGGTTGCTCTTCACATGCCGTTTTCGAGTTGTTAGAAAACAATGTCTCTCTTTTCACCCTCTCTAAAACTGGAGACTAGAATCTACCAGGAAATAAGTCTCTTTCTGTGAGAAGTTGCTGTTTTGGATGCTGCAAGGAGAGGTATCCTTTCCTGCCTCTGAAGTCTAGAGACTGGGAACTGTCAGAGGTTTATGTTTCTGAAATTCTGCTGTTTGAAGATATATCCTTCCCTAGAGCCTGTTGTCTGGATCTCTGTCCAGAGATGTTAAAAAGGCTGGAAATATGTAAGCATTACATATTTGTAAAATATGCACATATGTAAGCATTACCTCGTTCTAAAGAAGAAATTTATGGCTATGGAAGATGTTGCTAAATTGGAACAATAGAGATTGCTAGCAGTTAAGAATTATACTTTGTCATGTATTTTGGCTGGTAAAAATTGTGCTATTATTATTATATTATTAATAATAATAGAATATTATTATATTCTAACTTTTTTTGATTAAAAAAAAGAGGTTCCAGAGGATTGGAGAATTGCGGATATGGTTCCTATTTTCAAGAAAGGGAACAGAGATAGTACAGGAAATTACTGACTGGTAAGTCTGACCTGAGTAGTTGGTACGTTGATGGACAAGATACTGAAGGACAGGGTTTATGAACATTTACAGAAATTTAGCTTGATCAGAAATAGTCAGCTTGGCTTTGTCAAGGTCGTGTCTTACAAGCTTAGTTGAGTTGTTTGAAAATGTGACCGAACACATTGATGAAGGAAGAGTGGTCAATGTGGTTTACATGGACTTCAGCAAGGCGTTTGATAAGGTCCCCCATGCATGACTTTTTGAAAAGATGAGAGAGCATGGGATCCAAGAGGCTGTTGCCTTGTGGATCCAGAACTGGCTTGTTTGCAGAAGGCAGAGAGTGGTTATTAATGGGTGTTTTTCTGCATGGAGGTCAGTTACCAGTGGAGTGCCCCAGGGATCTGTTCTAGGACCCTTGCTGTTTGTCATTTTCATAAATGACCTAAATGAGGAAGTGGAGGGATGGGTTAGTAAGTTAGAACATGGAACATTGAACATTTCAGCGCAGTATAGGCCCTATAGCCTTCGTTGTTGCGCTGACTAGTGGAACAAATCTAATGATGCTCTAACTAAACTATTCCAATGTTATCCATATGCCTATCCAATGGCCATTTGAACACCCTCAAAGTTGGTGAGTCCACAACTGCTGCAGGTAGGGCATTCCACGCCCTTACTACCCTCTGAGTAAAGAACCTACCTCGAACATCCGTCCTAAATTATCACCCCCCCCAATTTAAAGCTATGTCCCCTCATGTTAGCTATCACCATTCGAGGAAAAAGGCTCTCACTGTCCACCCTATCTAATCCTCTGATCATCTTGTATACCTCAATTAGATCACCTCTTAACCTTCTTCTCTCCAACGAAAACAATCTCAAGTCCCTCAGACTTTCTTCATAAGACTTTTCCACCATACCAGACAACATCCTGGTAAACCTCCTCTGCACCCTTTCCACAACTTTCTTATAATGCGACCACCAGAACTGTATGCAATACTCCAAGTGCAGCTGCATCAGACTTTTGTATAGTTGCAACATGATCTCACGGCTCTGAAATTAAATCCCTCTACCAATAAAAGCTAACACACCATAAGCATTCTTAACAACCTTATCAACCTGGGTGCCATGTACATGATGTACAGATGCCGGCGTTGGATTGGGGTGGTAAGAACTCAGTAAGAATTTAGCAACACCAATTTATAATCCAACCGATTTATTTGATAGTAAAAAAGCGAGCTTTCGACTCTTGTGTCTTCCTCAGGCAAATGCAGTGTTCTGGTCTGCAATAGCACACATCAGCACAGACAGTCAGAGATTGCTGATTAGAATGCGAATCCTTACATCTAACCTGCTATTCAAGTGTTAAAGTGGCTAACAATGTGTGTGAAGGGAATCCTGAGCATTGGTTAGAGAATTGTGTATTTTCTCCAGACAGCACAGTAAGTGAGGTTTTTTGCTAACCCAGGCAAGTTACGGGGGTTACAGATAGTGTGTCATGAAGCCAAGATCCCTGTTAAGACCGTCCTCATGTGTGCGGAGCTTGGCTATCAGTCTCTGCTCAGCGACTCTGCGCTGTCGTGTATCACGAAAGCCCCCTTGAAGAACATTACCCGCAGGTCGGAGGCCGAATGCCCATGACTGCTGAAGTGTTCGCCCACAGGAAGGGAACTGTTTTGCCTGGTGATTGTGAGCGATGCTCATTCATCCGCTGTCGTAGTGTCTGCATGGTCTCCCCAATATACCATGCTTCGGGACATCCTTTCTTGCAACGTATTAGGTAGACAACGTTGGCCGAGTTGCAAGTGTATGTACCGTGTACCTGGTGAATGGTATCCTCACGTTTGATGATGTCGTCCATGTCTATGATCCGGCATGTCTTGCAGAGGTTGCTGTGGCAGGGTTGTGTGGTATTGTGGTCACTGTTCTCCTGAAGGTTGGGTAGTTTGCTGCGAACAATGATCTGTTTGAGGTTGTGCGGTTGTCTGAAAGCAAGAAGTGGGGGGGTGGGGATGGCCCTAGCGAGATGTTCATCGTCATCAATGATATGTTGAAGACTCCGGAGAAGATGTCGTAGCTTCTCCGCTCCGGGGAAGTACTGGACAACAAAGGGTACTCTGTCCACCGTGTCCCGTGTTCGTCTTCTGAGGAGGTCAGTGCGGTTTATCGTTGTGGCACGTCGGAACTGTCGATCGATGAGTCGAGCGCCATATCCTGTTCTCACGAGGGCATCCTTCAGCGTCTGGAGGTGTCTGTCACGATCCTCCTCATCTGAGCAAATTCTGTGTATACGGAGGGCTTGTCCATAGGGAATGGCTTCTTTAACGTGTCTAGGGTGGAAGCTGGAGAAGTGGAGCATTGTGAGGTTGTCTGTCGGTTTGCGGTACAGTGAGGTGCTGAGGTGACCGTCCTTGATGGAGATGCGTGTGTCCAAGAATGCAACTGATTCTGGAGAATAGTCCATGGTGAGTCTGATGGTGGGATGGAACTTGTTGATATCATCATACAGTTGTTTCAATGATTGTTCACCATGAGTCCAAAGGAAAAAGATGTCATCAATGTATCTAGTATATAACCTTGGTTGGAGATCTCGTGTGGTGAAGAAGTCTTGTTCGAACCTGTGCATGAAGATGTTGGCATACTGAGGTGCGAATTTGGTCCCCATGGCTGTTCCGTGTGTCTGGATGAAAAGCTGATTGTTGAAGGTGAAGACATTGTGGTCCAAGATGAAGCGGATGAGTTGTAAAATTGCATCGAAACTGGCAGTTGTTGGCATTGAGTACTGAGGCAGTTGCAGCAATACCATCGTATTGCCTCCAAAGATACACAAGGCAAACATACCCGGCCGTCCCATCGTATCGGGAAATGGGACACTGTGTGAGAACCTCTCCGGCTATATCGAGGGCATCCTGAAACCCATTGTACAAAGAACCCCCAGCTTTTGTCTTGACACTACGGACTTCCTACAGAAACTCAGCACACATGGAGCAGTTGAACCAGGGACACTCCTTGTCACAATGGATGTCTCGGCGCTCTACACCAACATCCCCCACGACGATGGTATTGCTGCAACTGCCTCAGTACTCAATGCCAACAACTGCCAGTTTCCGGATGCAATTTTACAACTCATCCGCTTCATCTTGGACCACAATGTCTTCACCTTCAACAATCAGCTTTTCATCCAGACACACGGAACAGCCATGGGGACCAAATTCGCACCTCAGTATGCCAACATCTTCATGCACAGGTTCGAACAAGACTTCTTCACCACACGAGATCTCCAACCAAGGTTATATACTAGATACATTGATGACATCTTTTTCCTTTGGACTCATGGTGAACAATCATTGAAACAACTGTATGATGATATCAACAAGTTCCATCCCACCATCAGACTCACCATGGACTATTCTCCAGAATCAGTTGCATTCTTGGACACACGCATCTCCATCAAGGACGGTCACCTCAGCACCTCACTGTACCGCAAACCGACAGACAACCTCACAATGCTCCACTTCTCCAGCTTCCACCCTAGACACGTTAAAGAAGCCATTCCCTATGGACAAGCCCTCCGTATACACAGAATTTGCTCAGATGAGGAGGATCGTGACAGACACCTCCAGACGCTGAAGGATGCCCTCGTGAGTACAGGATATGGCGCTCGACTCATCGATCGACAGTTCCGACGTGCCACAACGATAAACCGCACTGACCTCCTCAGAAGACGAACACGGGACACGGTGGACAGAGTACCCTTTGTTGTCCAGTACTTCCCCGGAGCGGAGAAGCTACGACATCTTCTCCGGAATCTTCAACATATCATTGATGACGATGAACATCTCGCTAGGGCCATCCCCACCCCCCCACTTCTTGCTTTCAGACAACCGCACAACCTCAAACAGATCATTGTTCGCAGCAAACTACCCAACCTTCAGGAGAACAGTGACCACAATACCACACAACCCTGCCACAGCAACCTCTGCAAGACATGCCGGATCATAGACATGGACGACATCATCAAACGTGAGGATACCATTCACCAGGTACACGGTACATACTCTTGCAACTCGGCCAACGTTGTCTACCTAATACGTTGCAAGAAAGGATGTCCCGAAGCATGGTATATTGGGGAGACCATGCAGACACTACGACAGCGGATGAATGAGCATCGCTCAACAATCACCAGGCAAAACAGTTCCCTTCCTGTGGGCGAACACTTCAGCAGTCATGGGCATTCGGCCTCCGACCTGCGGGTAAATGTTCTTCAAGGGGGCTTTCGTGATACACGACAGCGCAGAGTCGCTGAGCAGAGACTGATAGCCAAGCTCCGCACACATGAGGACGGTCTTAACAGGGATCTTGGCTTCATGACACACTATCTGTAACCCCCGTAACTTGCCTGGGTTAGCAAAAAACCTCACTTACTGTGCTGTCTGGAGAAAATACACAATTCTCTAACAATGCTCAGGATTCCCTTCACACACATTGTTAGCCACTTTAACACTTGAATAGCAGGTTAGATGTAAGGATTCGCATTCTAATCAGCAATCTCTGACTGTCTGTGCTGATGTGTGCTATTGCAGACCAGAACACTGCATTTGCCTGAAGAAGACACAAGAGTCGAAAGCTCGCTTTTTTACTATCAAATAAATTGGTTGGATTATAAATTGGTGTTGCTAAATTCTTACTGAGTTCTTGCCATGTACATGCCAGGGATCTATGCACATGTACACCAAGATCTCTCTCTGTTCGTCTACACTACCAACAGTCCATCCATTAGCCCTATATTCTGTAATCCTATTATTCCTTCTGCATTAAACTCTATTTGCCACCTCTCTGCAGCCCAGCTCTGCAGCTTACCTATGTCCCTCTGCAAACTGTAGCATCCATCCGCACTGTCTATAAGTCCTCCGACTTTAGTGACGTCCACAAATTTACTAGCACTATCCTTCTACACACTCATCTAAGTCATTTATAAAAATGACAAACAGCAGTGGTCCCAAAACAGGTCCCTGCAGTACACACTAGTAATTGAACTCCAGGTTGAATATTTCCTATCAACCACCTGTTTTCTATCAGCTAGCCAATTCCTGATCCAAACTGCTAAATCACTCTCAATCCCATGCATCTGTTTGCCGACAACACAAAGGTTGGCGGTATTGTGAATTCTCTGGAGGGATGTCAGAAGTTGCAGCAAGACATAGATAGGATGCAAAACTGAGCAGAGAAGTGGCAGTTGGACTTCAACGTGGATAAATATGTAGTGGTCCATTTTGGCAGGTCCAACGGGATGAAGGAATACAATATCATGGGTAGGACTCTTAGCAGTGTTGAGGAGCTAAAGGACTTTGGGGTCCAGGTCCATAGGACTCTTAAATTGGCCTCGCAGGTGGAGGATGTGGTCAAGAAGGCATATGGTGTGCTAGCCTTCATTAATCGAGGGACTGAGTTTAGGAGTCGGGAGGTAATGCTGCAACTTTATAAGACCCTGTCAGATTCCACTTGGAGTATTGTGCGCAGTTTTGGTCGCCTCACTCCAAGGATGATGTGCAAGTTATTGAGAGGGTGCAGAGGAGATTTGCAAGGATTTTTCCTGGATTGTGAGGCATGCCTTATGAGGATAGGCTGAGGGAGCTAGGTCTCTTCCCCCTGGAGAGACGAAGATTCAGAGGTGACCTGACAGTGGCTTATAAGATGTTGAGATATAGATAGGGTGGATTCTCGGAGACTATTTCCCAGGGCCGAAATGATCATTATGAGAGGACACAGGTTTGAGGTGCTGGAGAGCAGGTGCAGAAGAGATGTCAGGGATAAGATTTTCACTCAGAGGGTGGTGAATGAGTGGAATCGGCTGCCATTGGTGCTGGTAGACGCAAACTCACTAGGGTCTTTTAAGAGGCTTCTGGATGAGTACATGGGAGTTAATGGGATTGAGAGTTATAGATAGGTGTGGGAGGTATGGATATGATCAACTTGTGGGCCGAAGGGCCTGTTTGTGCTGTGTTCTATGTTCTAAAAGCTTCCTAGTGGGTCATTTGAATGACACCTGAAGTGAAACTTCTTATGCTCACTCTAATGCGAAAATCAAAAGAAAAAATTCATAATAGAACATAGAATATTACAGTGCAGTACAGCCCCTTCAGCCCTCGACATGGCGCCAACCCAACATCGGGGTGGCATGGTAGCACAGTAGTTAGCACTGCTGTTTCCCAGCTCCAGGAATCTGGGTTTGATTCTTGGCTTGGGTCACTGTCTGCGTTTGCACATTTTCCTCGTGTCTGCATGGGTTTTCTCCGAGTGCTTCGGTTTCCTCCCACAGTCCAAAAAAATGTGCGGGTTAAGTCGATTGGCCATGCTAAAATTGCCCCTTAATGTCCTGGGATGTGTAGGTTAGAGTGACTAGCAGGTAAAATGTGTAACACGTGGAACCAATTTAATGACCCTCTAACCTAAACTAGTCCTAATATATCTTGGATTTTCTGATCTGATCCATAACAAATTGGAGGCTGTTTGCAGGATTAAAATCTATCATTATTCCTTGCTTGGTTTAGGACTGTTAGGCTGAAAAAGGTGTTTTTTTTTCAGTTATTGCATTTAATTTGCTTAAATAGGGAGTACCTTGAGGAATAATGGAGTCTTAAACGGCTAAAAATTTCCTGGGTGTAGAAGAAGTCACTCAGTGATGTACAAAAGGTGGTTAAAACAAAGCCTTAGGAAGTGAGCAAACAAGCTGCAGTTGACATTACCTTAATGGGTGAGAGAGACAGAGATTATTGCAATGATAGCTTAGCATTAAAACAGAATTTGAATAATTTGAAAATAGCTAGAATTTGATCACAAATGAAATAGTTTGAATTAGAGACAATGGCAAGGGAAAAAGAAATAGATAGAATAGCACTGGCAAAAGAAAGAGCGAGAGAGTAGCAAAACAAAGGGAAGCAACTGCAGCAGAACAAAGAGCAAAAGAATGGAAACTGCTTAAAATAGAGGCAATGGAAGAAGAAAAATAAAGAATAGCCCTGGCAGATCAAAAAGCAAAAGAGAGAATTAACACTTCAAGAACTGGAAAGACAATTTGAAACTCAAAGCGTTAGAATTGTAAATGCATAAAACTGCCTGAGTAGCTGCAAAAAGGGCAAGTATTTTGCATTGGTTTGGGAATCAGGTGGTTTTTGGCATCAATTTCAGCTTGTGATGAATATAAACTGGAGAAAAGGGAAATTCTCAGGTGATAAGGACAAAGGAGATCTTATGGGGGATTGTAAAGATATTTTTCCTCAGATTAGAAAGGAAATATAGTAGGTTGGAAGAGAAATGAAAAGTCTCAGGTGTTTCCACTGCAATAAAATAGGACACGAAATTAATGTTGGTGGTTTAAGAAAAGCACTGGGAAGACAGAAATGGTGAAACAAGATAAATCAGTGGAGTTTGTTGAAGTGGTAAAAGAGACCCCAGTTGAATCTAAAGAGAAGTCAAAGAATGTACAGCATGTTCAGGAATTCATTGGTTTAAAAAAAGTGCCTGACCTCTTTAAAGAATTTACTTGTGTGGATAAAATTTATTCATGTGTACCAAGAAGATTGGGTGAAGAGGTTAAAATTTTAAGAGATACGAGACCTAGCCAATCTTTGATGGTATGAGATGAATTGTGCAGTTTGGGAGGAGTATTGCCAGAAAAGGTGGTAATATATGGGATTCAGGTTGAGAAGACTGGTGCTCTATTATACAAGGACATGAGTAAACCAGAATCATTTTGCTGACAATTGACAACGGTTTCATGGTTATCAGTAGAATCTTAATAATGGATTTTTTTATTGAATTCAAATTGTTCCATTTCCTGTGATGTGATGCTGAAGAAAATTGACTGCCGACCAAAACTCTTCTTTCAATGATAACATGATTTGTAAGGTCAGGTATGGTGGCCAACATCAGGTATGTGTTCTGGCATCAACATTCTTCAGTATATTGATACAGACAGGAAGGGGTTCAATTTAACTGCCCTGATTTCCTTACTCACTATCTGTTCATGAACAGAAAAGGTATTTTTAATCTGATTTTCCTCACTATAAATGGTGCTGTATTTTCCCCAACCCTTAAATTTGGAGTGTTCCAATCTTCTATGAATACCTTAAACAACAAACTCAAGGTAAGATAAAATAAAAAGGGTTGGTTTATTTTTATGAACACACAAGAACGGGAGGAGTTTTGCGCTATCCACCTCTTTTCGCTCTATCAATGGGGGAATAAGAAAAAAGGAAGCTGGTTCAGGCCACAACCACAATAAAATACAAATTAGGATCTTACAAGTGTGTAGAGTCCAGAATGGGAAGTCCAATTAAAGGTTTCTTCTGAGGGGAAGATGATTGCTGTGGGGTAGTCGGTCTTTCCAGAGTAAGAATTCCACAACGGCACAAGTTCCAATATTCCAGCAGTGGACAGTTTTGATCTTTCTGCTACCAATGGCTTGATGATTGACAGCATAGACTGTTATCTAGAGTTCTGGTCTTGTTGGAGGTCGAACATTAATTGCCCGGTATCAGTGCCACTTGACCACATTATAGTGCAGCTTGGGCGAGGTTGTTTGATTTGATTTATTATTGTCACATGTATTAACATTGTGAAAAGTATTGTTTGTTGCACACTACACAGATATACCATTCATAGAGAATGAAACAAGAGAATGCAGAATATAGTGTTACAGTTGTAACATAAACCGGGCCTAGTTTTAAGGCTGATAAAATTGAACGTCCTAAATTAAAGAATTGGGCATATTAAAAATCAAACACAGTCAAAGCTCAGGTAGGTCAGTTATACAATACAAACCTGTCTGGGCCTGACTCATCAACTTCCTATCAAAGGTCCATACTGGTACCATACTGGTACTTAGTAGGAGATCATTGCACCCCATTGAAATGCATCAACTTGTTAGAAGTCCAAATCGGGCCAGACTTTCTGTCACTGAGAGTTCCTGCAGTTGGCTTAATCTGATGACAGGTTACATGTAAGCAGCAGCGTGGACATGGACACCTGGGGGCAGACCCTGGTGTCCTGTCAGGCAGACATCAAGAAACCCACTGGGTATTGAAACCCCCTCCTGGCACCTCATTGGCCAAAAGCCAGAGAAGTTTCTGGAAAGGCAAGCAGGCAGGGGATAAAGGAACACACTTTCAGACACCAGCAGGGAAGACTCGAGAAGACTCAATGAAGGAGGTGACCCTTGACTATTTGGAAGACTGACCAGTAAAGGAAGGGAAAAGAAGCTGCCATCGAGACTTACCTTCGTGACGACTGACCAGAGGGATTCAAAGAATTGAGCCTGCAGTTTTAACCAAACCATCTTTGTGGGTAGTATATCTGATTTTGGGATATTCTCTTGTTTTATGTGGATAATTTAAGGGTTAGTTGTGTTATTGTTAATAAACTTGTTGAACTTTATTTGTGTTTGTCGTTTGTTCACCTTATAAATAAAGGCACCAGGGTAAAACATTGGAATAAGCAAACTGGTCGCAAAGAGTCAGAGATCTTAAAATTACAATACAGTCATAGCTAGGGTGTAGAAACAGATCAACTTAATGCAAGATAAGTCCATTCAAAAGTCTAACAGCAGTAGGGAAGAAGCTGTTCTTGAGTCGGTTATACGTGACTTCAGGCTTTTGTATGTTTTTCCAAAAGGAAGAAGGTGGAAGACAGAACATCCGGGTGCATGGGGTCCTTAATTATGCTGACTGCTTTGCTGAGGCAGCAGGAAGGGTAGACAGAGTCAATGGATGGGGGGCTGGCTTGCATAATGAATTGGGTTACATCTATGACCTTTTGTAGTTCCTTACGGTCTTGGGCAGAGCAGGAGGAACACGAAGCTGTGATACAACCAGAAAAATTGCTTTCTATAGTGCATCTGTAAAAGTTGGTGAGAGTTCTAGCTGACATACCAAATTTCCATAATCTTCCTTAGAATGTCATGTGACATACCTGCCATTACTCCTCCTTGAGGTTGAACAGCTAGAAGATTGAGGTTGGATAATAAGTGGAGGTAGGATTTCTTTTGTTCTTGGAGATGCAGGTGTTGGGTGAACAAAATGAAGCTCCCTTGTTGAAACCAGTGTTAGAGTAATTAATACATAGGCCATTAGCACCATTATTGGAGGATTAAGACATGTAAGGTACTATTGTTCATAATTGGTTGAAGCAGATGACTCATTTGTTAGGGTGTTGCCATGGTTGCCATGGTGGAATGTTCATATTACCATGTTGCCATGGCTGGAATGTTTATATTGTACATAAATATTACAATCCGGAAGTTTGAGATTTTAGTCTTCGTTAACTTTGAAACTGCTCAGAAATTTCCAGAAGTCAGCATGTCACCAGCTGGAGCCATCCTGTCAGTTCAGCAAATTGTTCATTTTGGAAAGCACAAAAATATATAAAAACACCTTTTCCTTCAGGGATCAACTGTAAGCATATTCTTTTCTTTGCTGCTGCCACCTGCTTTACAGCATCCACAGAGTATGTTTACTTACATATCAGAACTAACAAAAAGTACCTTAAACTCCAAGAGGATATGGGCCTAACACTCACCACAGTTCCTCTTACAATGCTGCATTAACAATCTAAATTGGGAAAAATCATCAATAACAAGTGGACAGACTCTTTCACGCATAGTTTGGTTTAGCCATCAGCATCATGAAGTTGTCATACTGATATCTATCAGGACAGATAACATGGACATAGCTGATAGCAACACATCTAGGTTTAACAATCCCCTGCAATCTTTTGCGCAATGCTGAATTCAACACTCGTATTGCAAATGTTGCAGCTGTTATATTCAAGCTAAGTAAGATAGTATTGAACAACTGCAACGATACTAAAATGTTAGCCTATAAGCCTTCATCCTTAGCACACTGTACAATAGTGAAATATGACCACATATGCTAGACAGGAGAAAAAAACTGAACAGTTTCATCCTTTTCTGTCTGGAACATATCCTTGACATTTCTTGACAAAACTAGATCACCAACTCAGATCTCCAGGAACGTGCTAACTTAAAGACCAAAGAAAATTACAGCACAGGAGCAGGTCCTTCAGCCCTCCAAGCCTGCATTAACCATGTGCTGACTGAACTAAAAACCCCTACCCTTCCAGGGACTTCTTGAGAAGGTGAGAGGCATGGGATCAAAGGGGCTGTTGCCTTGTGGATCCAGAACTGGCTTGCCTGCAGAAGGCAAAGAGTGGTTGAGGATGGGCCTTTTCCTGCAAGGAGGTCAGTTACCAGTGGAGTGCCCCAGGGATCTGTTCTAGGACCTTTGTTGTTTGTCATTTTCATAAATGACCTGGATGAGGAAGTGGAGGAATGGGTTAATAATTTTGCCAATGACACAAATGTTGGTGGTGTTGTGGATAGTCTGGAGGGATGTCAGAAGTTGCAGCGTGACATAGATAGGATGCAAGACTGGGCGGAGAAGTGTCAGATGGACTTCAACGCAGATAAATGTGTAGTGGTCCATTTTGGCATGTCCAATGAGATGAAGGAGTACAATATCAAGGGTAGGAGTCTTAGCAGTGTCGAGGAGCAGAAGGATCTTGGGGTTCGGGTCCATAGGACTCTTAAATCTGCCTCACAAGTGAAGGATGTGGTCAAGAAGGCATATGGTGTGCTAGCCTTCATTAATCGAGAGATTGAGTTTAGGAGTTGGGAGGTAATGCTGCAACTTTATAAGACTCTTGTCAGACCCCACTTGCAGTTCTGGTCGCCTCACTACAAGAAGGGTGTGGAAGCTATTGAGAGGGTGCAGAGCAGATCTGTAAGGATGTTGCCTAGATTGGGAGGTATGCCTTATGCTCTGGAGAGACAAAGATTGAGAGGTGACCTGATAGAGGTTTACAAAATGTTGACAGGTATAGATAGGATCGATTCTCGGAGGCTATTTCCCAGGGTTGAAATGGTCACCATGAAAGGACACAGGTTTAAGGTTCTGGGCAGCAGGTACAGAGGAGATGTCAGGGGTAGATTTTTCACTCAGAGGGTGGTGAGTAAGTGGAATCGACTGCTGTAGGTGGTCGTAGAGGCAAACTCGCTGGGATCTTTTAAGAGACTTCTGGATGAGTATATGGGATTTAATGGGAATAACAGCACGGGAAACAGGCCCTTCGGCCCAACGAGCTCTATGTTCTATGTACCATATCTCTCTATTCCCATTCTATTCATGTATTTGTCAAATGCCCCTTAAAAGTCACTATTGTTTCTGCTTCCACTGCCTTCCCCAGCAGCAAGTTCCAGGCAGCCATCACCCTCTGTGTAAAAAAATGTGCCTCGTACATTTCCTTTAAACCTTACCCCTCACACCTTAAAGCTTGTAATTTTCTCTTCTGCCCTGGGAAAAAGCTTCTGACTATCCACTCTGTCCAAGCCCCTCATAATCTTGCAGTCTTCTAATCTACCAGTATACACTCACCATTAAGCCAACAACATTTCCACTGGCTCAGACACATTCAAAGACCTTCCATCAGTGAAGGGCCATTGGCTTACAACCTCCTAAGGATCCATATCTCCAATACAATGGTCACCTGCAAGTGAATATGAAGATAGTAGACAATGACAACTGTGAGACAGCTGTGACCTCCAGAGGCTGATTGCTTGGAGGAGCATTTGAAGAGGCAAGCAGAAACAAAAATCTCAACTGTCTGAGAAGAGGGCCCAGAAAAAATAGAAGCCAACCCCTTGTTGTTTCTCAACGTATGTACTCCTCAGCAGTAAATGTGGCAAAAGTGTAATGTCAGAATGAGATTCTCAGCCACATAAGACAATACTCAGTAGAGTAGATCACCAGATGGAAGCCATGTTTGATGAGACAGAAGACTCCGAACTTTGAGTAAGCGTTCTCCAAGGCAGCCTTCGCGACACACGACAGCACAGAGTGGCTGAGCAGAGACTGATCACCAAGTTTCGCATACATGAGAACAGCCTCAACTGGGATCTTGGGTTCATGTCACACTATCTGTAACCCCACGACTTGCCTGGACTTGCAAAATCTCACTAATTGTCCTGTCTGGAGACAAGACACATCTCTTTAACCTGTGCTTAATGCTCTCTCCACTCACATTGTTTGTACCTTTAAGGCTTGATTAATTGTAAAGACTGAATTTCCAATCAATATTCTGTAAATTGAGTTTGTGTCTTTATATGCCCTTTTTGTGAATAGAACTCACACTCACCTGACAAAGGAGGGCGCTCCGAAAGTTAGTGGTGTTTGCTACCATATAAACCTATTGGATTTAACCTAGTGTTGTAAGACTTCTTACTGAGATGGAAGACCACCAGAGAGGGCATTGTTCAAACCACAGCCAACAAGCATTGCTAGTGTTGAAATGGTTATTTTTGAAATTTTGAAAATTTTTTTCCATCATGCTGCTTGTCCTATATAACAGTGGATGCTTTTGTGCATGGCTAAGTAATTTTGTACCTCAATCAAATGCTTTAAGGAAGGAGCAGGACAGGAGGAATTCAGTTTGCCAGTGCCAGGTTTTGAGGTCTAAGATGCTTCTGAAGAAGGCAATACTGCAACAACTGTCACCTTGAAATTAAGTCCATGTCCTCCAGGAAATGGCTGACAAAGTCATCTCAGGTAACAGGGTACAGAAGGCAGCAGGCTGCCTCAACCTCAGCTGTAGATTCTGAGGATACACAAAGAAGTAGTGGGAAGGTAAGAAGAGTAAGAAACAATAGGAACCTTGATGGTGTGGCTGTACCAAGTTTTAATAGAGATAAATCCATTGTAATATTGCTCTTGTATTAAACAGGTTCACCCTTACAGATTTGCTAACGCCTATGCATACTTGATGCTTCATCCTGAGAATTCCACCCCCCCCCCCCCCACCCCACACCACCCCCAAAGCTTAGGTCTCTCATGTCTGCTACACTTTCCCAGTGATGAGAATGCCAGGAGCTGACAAAGTGTTGAAAGCCTACCCACCACATATACTATAAGGCGGCAAAAAAACACCAGGATCCTGACTGAGAGAGAGCAATAGTAGCTCAGATAAGTGATTAAGCTTTGATAAGTTCATTCATTGGCAGGACACATTTATCTCTCTGTCAGGTGGGAGTCGGACACGTTGCTGAGGATGAGAGGAGCATCGCTCTGTCCTAACTACAAGTTATCATCATTTTCCTGCAGCATGCAGCCAATGGCTTTTATGCACTGCCCATGAGTGTAGACTCCATCATAAGGACCATCCAGAGCCACCACAGTAGTCAGTTTGGTCAGACCCTGTGGTGGGAGAGTCTTTCACTCCAAAATTCTGGTTGTCCCCAAACCAAGAAGGTATAAGGGTGTCCCAAATCTTTCATCCCAATTAAGCCCTGGTCATCACCTGAGGTCCTTCCTCCTACTCTTCATGTTGACCATGCTGTCCTCCTCAACTTCTTCTTCACTTGAGGAGATGTGGTTCAGCTGGTCTGCCCTGCTGAAGTGCCAGATTCTGTAGATCGTAACAGACTACAGTGATGCAGTACACGTCGGGGGGTGGGGGGGGAATTAATTGGAGGGTTCACCAACTGCATCTTAAGCAGTCCCATCAGCTGCTCGACCAGTGTGCTTGTTGACATGAGCCTCATCATTGCAAGCTTCAGTGGGTGTTTGTGGCCTCAACACTAATGTCATCAGCCACCTCCTGTAGTGCCATCCCTCCAGTTGTTGCTATGGATGATTCCTAGGAAACTGGCACCCACTCTTATGATGTGCATCACGTGGTCAAAGATGATCGAGATATTGAGGGCCCCATGTCACCATGGAGACCACATAACCATGTGGATGCAGTAATTACATTCTGCACCTGAGCCAGTGAGCATAACCAATGGTCAAAGTGCCTTGGACCACTGGCTATGTACATTTGGCCCCTTGCGAAAAGTGGCATATGATCGTATGCTTTTATGTGCAACTAACTGGGATACCACACAAGTCACATGTAGCCCTGCAACGATCTTCTTGCATAAAGGCAGTAACATTAAGGGCACAAGCAATCTCCTAGAACATGTTCTTATGTCACTTAACACAGTTAATCCACTGTTCCCTGGGATAGCTGCAGTTTATCCGGCATTAGATATCTGACATCTGGGGCTTGGAAGTTCTACAGTGGTATACCCATGTCCATAATATTTCTTGGAGACTCTGCGATCTGTGGCCCTGCTCCCAGAAGAATAGCTGGCTCAGCCTCCCCCTCAGCTGGTCCTGATCACATAAAGTGGCTGGTCAATCATAATCAATAGAACAATCAAATTGACTGGCTCCATGATGCTCCAGAATCATAAACAAAAAGGAAGAGAACATCAAATGATGGATGATGGTTCCTGATAAAACCCTTATCCCCAGTCCTCTCAGCATCTAGGACATCCATTCATGTGTTTCCCCTAAGTGAGTGCCTTTCTTCTAAGCCTCACTCCCTTCCCTCACACAACAGCCACTTGCCCACACTTGTTCTTCTCAACTTCACTTGAATGAAGCTCTTGCACCCTTGAGAATCTCAGCAGTCACTAACCTTGCCTCCCCCAAGCATGAGGTATTAAGATGGTAGAGTACATTTAGTGGATCCCAGTTCTAACCTCAAGAGAAACCTAGTTAATGCTCATCCTCTTGAGCAGGATGAGTGGTGATAGACTTCACCATAACGTGTTGCATTTGTCTAATTTCTCACATAAGTATGAATTCAATGCTTAGGTACAGAGTTTTCAAATGGTTAAAAACTGAGCATCAAACTGTGGTATATGTATTGCAGTGCTAACTTGACTGGCACAATTGACTGGTATAAGATGGTCAAATAGATGATTAGGCAGCTGGCCTCCTCGTGTAGATGGCAAAGCACACTTGATTCATGTGAAGACTGCAATTAGCATGTCAACTTCATCCTTAGAGGGGATCCCCATTCCCCCAGTTCATAATTATTAGATTAGATGAGCCATCCATTTGGTACAGTCAACCACCCTGGTTTTATCCCCTCTGGCTTCACAATATCCACTGAGTGTGGGATAAATTCTCAAAGAAATTACCCTCCCTCTAGTAAGAGTCTTTAGGCCTCATGAGGCAGGCAACCACCCATTGTCAGAGCCCCCCACTTTGCCCATGCAGTCTCACCTTTCATTGGACCCCATCCAAGAACCTCACAGTAGTCCCCAGCATTGATCCTATGGAATCACTCAATCTCACCCACTTTGCAGCTTAAACTCTGGAAGGGCAACTCCTTAGTGGTTATATTGTCACAAGCCCAGCAGTGAGGACACAGGATTCAAGTCTGCCTTACCATCTACAAGATGAAGCCAGTTGCCTCATCAGTTCCTCGACTCTCTTGTGATGACTTAATTGTGCCAGTTAAATCAGCACTACAATACATGACTGTTTGGTGTCCAGTTTTAAATCTTTTAAAAGCACTGCACCTAAGCATCTGCGAACCAGCTGCCAGACCCCTTTAAACTCAGTAAAGTCTGGCAACACCAATTTTAAATCCAACTGATTTATTTGATAGTAAATCTGCGAGCTTTCGGCCTTTGTGGCCTTCGTCAGGCAAATGAGTGAAGAAGACTGACAACTAAACAATGAGAAACACTACAGACAGTTACCAGCGGATTCGACCAAAGAACACACTCGTCAACTCAACACTCTGATCAAAACTTTTGATCCGGACCTTCAGAACACCCTCCAGACTCTCATTCCACGTACTCCCCGCATTGGAGATCTCTACTGCCTCCCAAAGATACACAAGGCAAACACACCCGGCCATCCCATCGTATCGGCCAATGGGACTCTGTGTGAGAACATCTCCGGCTCTTTCGAGGGCATCCTGAAACCCATTGTACAAAGAACCCCCAGCTTTTGTCTTGACACTACGGACTTCCTATAGAAACTCAGCACACATGGAGCAGTTGAACCAGGGACACTCCTTATCACAATGGATGTCTCAGCGCTCTACACCAACATCCCCCACAACGATGGTATTGCTGCAACTGCCTCAGTACTCAATGCCAACAACTGCCAGTTTCCGGATGCAATTTTACAACTCATCTGCTTCATCTTGGACCACAATGTCTTCACCTTCAACAATCAGTTTTTCATTCAGACACACGGAACTGCCATGGAGACCAAATTCACACCTCAATATTCCAACACCTTCATGCACAGGTTCGAACAAGACTTCTTCACTACACGAGATCTTCAACCAAGGTTATATACTAGATACATTGATGACATTTTTTTCCTTTGGACTCATGGTGGACAATCATTGAAACAACTGTATGATGATATCAACAAATTCCATCCCACCATCAGACTCACCATGGACTATTCTCCAGAATCAGTTGCATTTTTGGACACATGCATCTCCATCAAGGATGGTCATCTCAGCACCTCACTGTACCGCAAACCAACAAACAACCTCACAATGCTCCACTTCTCCAGCTTCCACCCTAGACTCGTTCAAGAAGCCATTCTCTATGGACAAGCCCTCTGTATACACAGAATTTGCTCGGATGAGGAGGATCGCGACAGACACCTCCAGACGCTGAAAGATACCCTCGTGAGAACAGGAACTTCAACTGATCGATCGACAGTTCCGACGTGCCACAGAGATAAACTGCACTGACCTCCTCAGAAGATGAACACGGGACACGGTGGACAGAGTACCCTTTGTTGTCCAGTACTTCTCTGGAGCAGAGAAGCTATGACATCTTCTCCGGAGTCTTCAACATATCATTGATGACGATGAACATCTCGCTAGGGCCATCCCCACCCCCCACTTCTTGCTTTCAGACAACCGCGCAACCTCAAACAGATCATTGTTCGCAGCAAACTACCCAACCTTCAGGAGAACAGGGACCACAATACCACACAACCCTGCCACAGCAACCTCTGCAAGACATGCCGGATCTTTGACATGGACGACATCGTCAAACGTGAGAATACCATTCACCAGGTACACGGTACATACTCTTGCAACTCGGCCAACGTTGTCTACCTAATACATTGCAAGAAAGGATGTCCAGAAGCATGGTACGTTCAGGAGACCATGCAGACACTACGACAGCGGATGAATGAACATCGCTCAACAATCACTAGGTAAAACAATTCCCTTCCTGTGGGCGAACACTTCAGCAGTCACGGGCATTCGGCCTCCGACCTTCAGGTAAATGTTCTTCAAGGGGGCCTTCACGACACACGACAGCGCAGAGTCGCTGAGCAGAGACTGATAGCCAAGTTCCGCACACATGAGGACGGTCTTAACAGGGATCTTGGCTTCATGTCACACTATCTGTAACCCCCATGACTTGCCTGGGTTAGCAAAAAACCTCACTTACTGTGCTGTCTGGAGACAATACACATCCCTCTAACCTCTGCTGTTAGCCACTTTAAGACTTGAATGGCAGGTTAGGTGTAAGGATTCGCATTCTAATCAGCAATCTGTAAACTGTCTGTGCTGATGTGTATGCTTTTGGAGACCAGAACACCTCATTTGCCTGACGAAGCCACAAAGGCCAAAGCTTGCAGATTTACTATCAAATAAATCGGTTGGATTTAAAATTGGTGTTGCCAGACTTTACTGAGTTTACCCCAGTCCAACGCCAGCATCTCTACATCAAGACCCCTTTAGCCCTTTTGGCTAGCTGATTGAAGACAGAGGGTGGTGGTTGATGGGAAATATTCAACCTGGAGTGCAGTTACAAGTGGTGTACCTCAAGGATCTGTTTTGGGGCCACTGCTGTTTGTCATTTTTATAAATGACCTAGATGAGGGTGTAGAGGGTTGGATTAGTAAATTTGCTGACGATACCAAAGTGGGGGGAGTTGTAGACAGCGAGGATGGATGTTACAGTTTGCAGAGGGACATAGATAGGTTGCAGAGCTGGGCCGTGAGGTGGCAAATGGAATTCAATACGGATAAGTGTGAGGTGATTCACTTTGGTAGGAATAACAGGCATATGAAATATAGGGCTAATGGAAGGACCTCTTAATAGTGTTGTCGAGCAGAGGGATCTTGGGGTACAAGTACATAGCTCTTTGAAAGTTGGCACCCAGGTTGATAAAGTTGTTAAGAAGGCGTACGGTGTGTTAGCTTTTATTGGTAGAGGGATTGAATTTAGGAGCCGTGAGGTTATGTTACAACTGTACAAAACTCTGGTGCGGCCGCACTTGGAGTATTGCGTACAGTTCTGGTCGCCGCATTATAAGAAAGATGTGGAAGCATTGGAAAGGGTGTAGAGGAGGTTTACCAGGATTTTCCTGGTATGTTGCCAGGGATCTGTTCTAGGACCCTTGCTGTTTGTCATTTTCATAAATGACCTGGATGAGGAAGTGGAGGGATGGGTGAGTAAGTTCGCCGATGACACGAAGGTCGGTGGTGTTGTGGATGGTCTGGAGGGATGTCAGAAGTTGCAGCATGACATCGACAGGATGCAAGACTGGGCGGAGAAGTGGCAGATGGACTTCAACGCGGATAAATGTGTTGTGGTCCATTTTGGCAGATCCAACGGGATGAATGAGTACACTATCAAAGGTAGGAGTCTTAGCTGTGTGGAAGAGCAGAGGGATCTTGGGGTCCGGGTCCATAAGACTCTCAAATCGGCCTCCCAGGTGGAGGATGTGGTTAAGAAAGCTTACGGTGTACTGGCCTTCATTCATCGAGGGACTGAGTTCAGGAGTCAGGAGGTAATGCTGCAGCTTTATAGGACCCTTGTCAGACCACACTTGGAGTACTGTGCGCAGTTCTGGTCGCCTCACTATAGGAAGGACGTGGAAGCTATTGAAAGGTGCAGAGGAGATTTACAAGGATGTTGCCTGGATTGGGAGGCATGCCTTATGAAGACAGGTTGAGGGAGCTGGGACTGTTCTCCCTGGAGAGACGAAGGTTGAGAGGCGACCTGATAGAGGTTTACAAGATGTTGAGAGGAATAGATAGGGTGGACTCTCAGAGACTATTTCCCCAGGCTGAAATGGTCGCGACGAGAGGGCACAGATTTAAGGTGCAGGGAAACAAGTACAGAGGGGATGCTAGGGGAAAGTTTTTCACTCAGAGGGTGGTGAGTGAATGGAATCGGCTGCCGTCGGTGGTAGTCGAGGCGAACTCGCTGGGGTCTTTTAAAAGACTTCTGGATGAGTATATGGGATCCAATGGGATTGGGGGTTATAGATAGGTCTATGGCTGGGTAGGTTTTGATGTGTTCGGCACAACTTGTGGGCCGAAGGGCCTGTTTGTGCTTCTATGTTCTATGTTCTATGGTGGGAAGGCCTTATGAGGAAAGGCTGAGGGACCTGAGGTTATTTTCATTAGAGAGAAGAAGGTTACGCGGTGACCTAATTGAGGCGTATAAGATGATCAAGGGATTGGATAGGGTGGATAGTGAGAGCCTTTTTCCTCGGACGGTGATGACCAACACGAGGGGACATAACTTTAAATTAAGAGGTGGTAGTTATAGGACAGACGTCAGAGGCAGGTTCTTTACACAGAGGGTGGTGAGGGCATGGAATGCCCTGCCTGCAGCAGTTGTGGACTCGCCTACTTTGGGGGCACTCAAATGGTCGGTGGATAGGCATATGGATGATATTGGAATAGTTTAGGTTAGAGGGTCCACTGGCTGGCGAAACATCGAGGGCCGAAGGGCCTGTACTGCGCTGTAATGTTCTATGTTCTATGTTTAAACCCAGAGATGTCCAGACATGAAGGGCAGCCAAGGACTGCAAGCAGTTGCAGCAAGAATTGTGTTTTCCGATTGTTACCAAATTTTCTGCTGCATCAGCAGTCTCGTTGACCTTTAATGTGGGCTCAAAATCACAGCCATAGTGGGTGATTATCCCATTGTGCCATGCTTTCTTTTTTGACTGGATGCACGTGTCAGTCATTTTGCGGGATCCCAATGGAGGGGGAAGGGGAGCCACTTGACCAAGGGTCTGGTGGATGTTGGGGAAGATAGGGCAGGTACATTGTAGCATGTTGCTGAGTCTTGCAAGGCACAACAGGCAGCATCTCTGTGCATGGGAATGGGGACGACTCAGATCTGTAGGGGGGAGAATCAGAGACACATTAATTATAATTGTGAGGTGCAAATAAAGTGTTTTGTCTCTTAATATTTGCGGTGTAGAAACCCGTCCAGGTCACTACTGGTGACCTTCACCCATGTCCT
The DNA here is from genome assembly GCA_024679065.1 of Sphyrna mokarran. Taxonomy (NCBI): domain Eukaryota; kingdom Metazoa; phylum Chordata; class Chondrichthyes; order Carcharhiniformes; family Carcharhinidae; genus Sphyrna; species Sphyrna mokarran. Next base: position 29,776,888 of record JAGIQG010000010.1, read on the forward strand.
ACAACTTACTAGCATTGTGTGTCTTACTGCTTCTTCTAGGTGTGATGCCTGGATATGCATCGGAGGTGGAAGTGACCAGCTGTGATGCAAGCCCCATTGCCTGTGATGCTTTTGGTGGATGTCCCCTAGATAGCTGGGACCTGAGACTCCAGCTGACTAACTACTGGAGAACACTGTTTCTGTGCCACTCTATTCATCTAGCCGGCCCTGAGGTGCCCCAGTATGAGGAAGGGCAAATCTAAAGTTTTGTGTCATCAGGGATCTACTAGCGGCAAGGCTCCAGTGTGAACTCAAGCCCTTCCTCCTCCCTTGGGATGCCTAGAGGCCCCGGGGAACACTCCATGGGATGCCAGGATAGCTGGACAGAGCTTCAGAGGCTCCGATGACACCTGGTTATGCCACTCCTGGAGATGCAGATACATCTGCCCTATGGTCTGTGACCCTTCAGCACTGGCTCTCTGAGACTGGACCAGGCCATGGAGTCCCTCTGCTACAGCATTCTGTGAGCGAACCTGGCTCTGGAACCCGTGAGCAATAGCTCCTGAGATTAGGCTAAGTTGTCAAGGTTCACAGCCACAGCCTGCTGTGTATCTCCAGAATGCCGGCGAGAGTCCTAGCCATGGTCAGCAGTGTCTCCCATATGCCTGACACCCATGCCCATGTTCCGCTGTGTCTGGCCTGAACACTGTCATCCATGAGGACAGATCTCTGAGTCAAACTTTCCACTGCGTATTATGCCTGGTATTACTCTTTGTTCTTTGTTTAATAATCTCCTTTCTATAATAAGGTAACCAGAATTGCACACAGTATTCCAAGTGTGGCCTTACCAATGTCTTGAACAACTTCAACAAGACATTACAACTCCTGTATTCAATGTTCTGACCAATGAAACCAAGCATACCGAATGCCTTCTTCACCATTCTGTCCACCTGTGACTCCATTTTCAAGGAGCTATGAACATGTATGCCTCGATCTCTTTGTTCTGTAACTCTCCCCAATGCCCTACCATTAACTGATTACATCTGCTCTGGTTCAATCTACCAAAATGCATCACCTCACATTTGTCTAAATTAAACTCCATCTGCCATTTGTCAGCCCAGTAGCCTGATTGATTAAGATCCCATTGCAATTGGAGATAACTTTCTTCACTGTCCACTGTACCACCATCTTAATGTCATCTACAAACTTACTAAGCATGCCTCCTCTATTCTCATCCAAATCATTAATATAAATGACAAAAAGCAGTGGACCCAGCACTGATCCCTGGGGTACAGTGCTGGTCACAGGCCTCCAGTTTGAAAAACAACTTCTACAATCACCTTCAGGGTTCTGTCAAAAAGCCAATCTTGTATCCAATTAGATACCTCACTCTGAATCCCATGAGATTTAATCTGATGCAACAACCTACCATGTGATACCTTGTCAAAATTCTTGCTAAAGTCTATGTAGATAATACCGCTTTCATCTATCTACTTGGTTACTCCTTCAAAAATTTCAATCAAATTTGTGGGACATGATTTTCTGTTCATAAAGCCATCCTGACTGTCCCTCGTCATTCCTTGCATCTCTAAATGCCTGTTGATCTTGTCTGTCAAAATATCTTTACCCACCACAGATATGAGGCTCATTGACATATAGTTCCCCGCTTTTCCCCGCAGCTCTTTTTACACAAAGTTACAACATTTGCCACTCTCCAATTTTTAGGTACCTCACCTGTTACTATCGATGATTCAAATATCTCAGCAAGGGGACCTGCAATTTTCTCCCTAGCCTCCCACAGTGTCCTGGGATACACCTCACCAGGTCCCAAGCTTTTATCTATCTTGATGCACTTGATCTTTAAGACTTCCAGCACCTCCTTATCTGTAATATGTACACTCCTCAAGACATCACTATTTATGTCCCCAAATTCCTTAACATCCATGCTTTTCTCAATGGTAAATACTGATGAGAAATATTAATTTAGGCTCTCACCCATCTCTTATGGATCCGCACATAGATGACCTTGTTGGCCCTTAAGAGGCCCTATTCTCTCCCTTGTTACTCTTTTACCCTTTATGAAGTTCTTTGGATTCTCCTTTGCCTTATCTGCCAAAATAATCTCACGTCCCCTTTTTGCCCTCTTGATTTCTTTCTTTATTCTGACACACCCTACACTCTTCAAGGGATTTGCTTGATCCCAGCTGCCTATGCATGTCGTGTGCCTCTTTCTTCTTCTTGACCAGGGCCTCAATATCCCAAGTCATCCAGGGTTCCCTACTTCTGCCAGCCTTGCCCTTCATTCTAAGAGGAATGTGCTTACCCTGAACCCTGGTTAACACACTTGTGAAAGTGTTCCACTTGCCAGACATCCCTTTGCCTTCCCACGTACTCCCCCAATTAACTTTTGAAATTTCTTGCCTAATACTATCAAAATTGGCCTTGCCCAAATTTAGAATTGTAACTTTTGGGCCAGACCTATCATTCTCCATGGCTATCTTAAAACCAATAGAATTATGGTCACTGGTCCCAAAGTGATCCTTCACTAATACTTCTGTCACCTGCTCTTCCTTATTTTCCAAGAGGAGATCAAATTTTGCCCTCTCTCTAGTTGGGCTATCCACATGAGAAATGAGAAATAAGATGTATTGAGGAGAATGAGAAATTTCTCCTGAATACACTCAACAAATTTCTCTCCATCCAACCCTCTACTACTATGGCTGTCCTAGTCAATGTTGGGAAAGTTAAAATCTCTGACTATTATACCCTATTTTGCTTGGAGCTATCTGTAATCTCCTTACATATTTGCTCCTCAATTTCCCGCCAACTATTTGGGGGTCTATAATGCAGCCCTCTCAAAGTGATTTCCCCCTTCTTATTTTTCGGTTCTACCCATATAGACTCAGTGGTCGAACGCTCGGATATATCCCCTCTCAGTACGGCCTTGATGCTTTCCTAATCAAAAGCGCAACTCCCCCTCCTCTCTTACCTCCTGTTATGCTATCTTTTCTATAGCATCTGCACCTGTCTTTCCCTTAGCCATGTTTCAGTAACTGCTATAATATCCCAGTCCCACATACCCATCCATGCCCTGAGTTCATCTGCCTTGCCCATCAGAACTCTTGCATTGAAATAAATGCAGTTTAATCTGGACTTCCCTTGCTCTCTATCTTGATTTTGCCTGGTCTATCTGGTACTAGGGTTGCTGACATTCCCTTTACTATTTAATATACTCCCTTTAACTTCCCTGCTGTCCTCAAACTTCTCTTCTCTCTCCCGACTGCTTTGGATCCCACATCCCCTTCCAAACTAGTTTAATCCCTCCAGAGTGCCTCTAGCAAATCCCCTCACCAGGATGTTAGCCCCCCTCCAGCTCAGATGCAATCCATCCCTCTTGAACAGGTCAGCCCTTCTCCACAAAAGATCCCAATGATCCAAAAATCTAAATCCCTGCCCCCTGCACCAGCTCTCAAGCCATGCATTCATCTGCCTAATCTTCCTATTCATATTTTCATGAGCACATGGCAGCAGTACTAGTTCTGAAAGTACTTTCTTCAAGGTCCTACACTTTAGCCTTCTCCCAACTCTCTATATTCACATTTCAGGACCTCATTCCTTTTCCTACCTATGTCATTGGTACCAATATGTACAATGACCTCTGGACGCTCACCCTCCCCTTAAGAATGTCCTGCAATGGCTCAGAGATGGGCCAGATGGCAACAATTCCTTTTGAAAATTTTTAAAGGCTGGTTTCAATTGAGTGTTATGCATTCCTTAGGGTGCTGATTGGCTGCTATTCAATAAGCTGCTGTGTCCGGGGGGGAGTGCAATACTCAGGGTTCCCAATCAGTAAGAGGCTGTGTCTGAGGGATGGGGTTGGGGTGCAATACACAGGGTTCCCATTCAAGAGAGGAATGCTTGCAAGCAGGGAGTGCACAGCATGAGTTCTCTGCAGGATTGCAGTGAGAGTATTATGTTCACGGGATAGAGGGATGGGATTTATTCACATTATCCAGATCAGTGCGGGCATGGGGTGAGCGGGCAGCCATGTCTGTTTGGGGGTTGTGGGGGCCAGCAAAATGCTCAGCAATGTCTGTTTGGGGGTTGTGGTAGGGGGGTGGGGGGGGCAGTGATATGGCCAGCGAAGGCTGTATAGAAATTGTGGGAGGCCAGCGAGGAGGCCAGTGATGTTTGTGCAGTTTGGAAGACAGTGATCTCGATGCTAGGAGGTCTTTTCAACAATCTCCTAGAGATATGCACATGCGCTGGTTCCCAATCATCCTGCAGATTTCAGCCCCTTTGGCGTGAATAGGCCCTACCCCAAGCTTTCAATGATCTTCACAGTTGTGACTTCTGTATTGCACAAAGTGAGAGAGATTCGAATCTGAAGTTGCACTGAAAATACAATCCTGAATTACACCATTTTTTTCTACCAATTCAGCACTTAGCATTTTTTGGGAGAATCACCCTTGTAGACTGCAAGATGCTGGATCTGTGAGCTGATGATAGCAAATAGAGGGCAATGGAACATCTGGGACTAAAGTCTATCTCCATAATCAACTGCTTTAAGAATTCATAAAAAAAAACATGTAGAAGTGGAAGAGGGTCAAATCAGGTATAGAATAAGAAATAACAATCTGTAGCTTCTAACTGGAAAAATAATTATGCTTTTCAGTACCAAACTTAAAATCACTGCAAGAAGTTCATTTCTAATTATAATGCAAATACAGAAATTTCTTGCAAATGTTGTGAAGTAGAGTAATCATAGATTGTGAGGTAGGAAGTTAAATTTGGTGTCTGTAAAAATGATAAAATTGTAAAATGTTGGTGGGGGGGGTAGTGTTGGGGTAAAGCATTGCATAGTCCCTTTAAAAGATGGTGTTTTTTCTGTACTTAGAGAGATTTAAAAAAATGCAATTCATGGACAGCCAAACTGAAACATTTGTATCATGGCCAAATAGCAGTTTTATTAAAACAAGTTTTTGAATTTTTTTAGTTAAACCAATCAATTTGAATCAGGCATTTAGATACCAAGAATTTTTAAATTTATATCTCATGGTTTTGACAACTTCAGACCAATCCTATTGTGGGAAATATTGACATATCATCAAGAAGTGGACAGTGGGCAGAAAGAGAGAGCAATTTCCACCTGCCAGAGATAACAACTCACAGCTCTTGAGAAAGTGTATCGTTGGCTCTCATAGCTTCATCTTTCATAGGTGTTTTAAAGAAAACACAATCCAGCTGGCAAAAGTATTGTTGTGATGTTAATGTTTATAAAGCTATAAAAAGCTTTAAAAATGTTGTAAAATTGTTTGCTTAAAAAGTGGTTTAGTTCTTTTGTGCCGAGGAGCTGCAGGAGCTGAAATAATGTACCAAGCAAAAACAACAGGGTTGCTTTAGTAACAGACTTTAGGGATTTGAATCAGAACATGTTTTTGAATTTTAACCAATCAATTTGAAATAGGTATTTGTATAGCATCGGCCTATCAAATTTGACTTTGGTGTTTTGATAACCTGTGAACCAATCTTACTGTGGGGATTTCGATATGTCATAGGTGATATAAAACCACTCCTAGATCCAGAAAACTGCCAGAAAGACAGTCATTGCCTCTACCAGTAGCCTGCCACAACTCACAGGTAGAGAGACGGACAGACAGACAGACAGACAACTCTCTTGTCTGTGCAACAGCCATATTTTACGTCTTAAGAGAAAGTCTCATTTCATCTCAGAACAGAAGCAAAGAAGAAAGAAGATTCAAGGAAGACTACAAACCCGATTGACATTTGAGAATATATAAAGATTCTATTCTTTTCTTTGTTAATAAGTGGGAATTGTAATTATCTAAACGGCATTCCATAGGAATAGTATTTTATTTGGTTTGTTAATAGTTTAGTTAACATATTCACAGATAAAATAACATGCTACTTGTTTCTTTTTAAAGAAATAGTCTCAGGTAATTATTTTCATTTAACCACTCAAAATTATTGAAGGCAGATTGTACTTTTTCTCACATACTTTTTTAATAGATTATGAAAGAGAGGTACTTCTCTTTGAATGGTTGAGTGTTAGTTCCCTGAGAGGAGATCACCCTCCCCTTCATAACAATACCAAAGAAAGAAGTTCCAGACTGGAAAATCAATAAAGAAGGCCCAGAATATTTTGGAAAACACAAAACTTGGTTGTACTTTAGAGAGTGACTAAATTCTACTTTTGTTAATGAATGGGAATTGTATTTATTGGAACAGCATACCATTAGAATCCTGTTTTATTTGGGAATAGAGTCATAGAGTCGTAGATGTTTACAACATGGAAACAGGCCCTTCAGCCTAACTTGTCCATGTCACCTTTTTTTTAAAGATAAAATTGTACCCGCCTCGATTGCTACCTCTGGCAGCTTGTTCCAGACACCACATTGTGTTAAAAAATTGCCCCTCTGCACTGTTCTATATTTAACCCCCTTACCTTCAACCCATACCCTCTAGTTTTAGATTCCCCTATCTTTGTGAAAAAATGTTGACTATCTTGCTGGTCTTTGCCCCTCATTATTTTATAGACCTTTGTAAGATCACCCTAAAGTCTCCTATGCTCCAGCAAAAAAAGTGCCAGTCTATTCAGCCTCTCCTTATAACTGAAAGCTTCAAGTCCAGCAACATCCTAGTTAATCTTTTCTGTACTCTTTCTAGTTTAATAATATTCTTTCTATAATAGGGTGACCAGAACTGTACACAGTATTCCAAGTGCAGTCTTACCAATATCTTGTACAACTTCAACAAGACGTCCTAACACTTGTATTCAATATTCTGACCAATGAAACTACCCATGCCTAATGCCTTCTTCACCACTCTGAGCACTTGTGACTCCAATTTCAAGAAGCTTTGAATCGGTACCCCTTGATAACTCCCCCCAAACCCCTCAACATTAACAGTTAATAGTTTAAAGGGAATTATTTGGTTTGTTAATAGTTTAGTTAATTGTTTACATTAGTTAAATAAATGATTTGTTACGTGTTGATTTCAGAATGAGTGTCTAGGATCTATTATTGTATTTATCCACGAGCATTGTTGAAGAGTAGGTCACACCAATGCACACATTGATTACAGATTACAAGGCCAGATTACAAGACTTCTCTTTTGGTGTTTCGGGATTAGTTCTCAGAAGGGAATCAACCTCTGCTTTATAACAGAACTAATAGTAAGGTTGATGAAGAGCTTTTCTGTTTCATGAGATTAATAGTGGAACAGCACAAATTGTACAGCAACGTACAATGATTTAAAACTCATAGGGATCTCCTCCTTGTCGCAAGTTACTGGACAATTTACATATTAACAATGGCGTGCACCAGCAAACCAGTTGTCAGCCCCTTAATATTTGTAAAAATGATCTTTTTTATATATATCTGTATTCAGATGAGTATTCTTTTAAAAATTCCAATAAAAATTACCTTATTTTTCTCATGGTTGTGTCTTTCAGAAAGGATGTTTATTTCTGAAGTCCACTTCTGTTCCTATAAATGAAAGTACAAATAAATCATAGAACGTATGACATAGAACATTACAGCGCAAAACAGGCCCTTCGGCCCACAATGTTGTGCCAACCAGTGGAACCAATCTAATGACCCTCTAACTTAAAGTATTCCAATATTATCCATATGTCTATCCAATGACCATTTGAATGCCCTTAAAGTTGGTGAGTCCACTACTGCTGCAGGCATTCCACGCTCTTACTACCCTCTGAGTAAAGAAACTAGCTCTGACATCTGTCCTATAATTATCACCCTTCAATTTAAAGCTATGCCCCCTTGAGTTAGCCATTACCATCCGAGGAAAAGGGCTCTCACTGTCTACCTTATCTAATCCTGTGATCATCTTATATGCCTCAATTGAGTCACCTCTTAACCTTCTTCTCTCTAACAAAAAAACTTCAAGTCCCTCAGCCTTTCCTCATAAGACCTTACCACTATACCAGGCATTTTCCTTTCCAATGCTTCCATATTTTTCCTATAATGTGGAAACCAGGACTGTATGCAATATTCCAAGTGTGCCACACCAGAGTTTTGTACAGCTGCAACATGATCTCATGGCTCCGAAACTCAATCCCTTTACCAATAAAAACTAACACACTATATGTCTTCTTAACAATCTTATCAACCTGGGTGCCAACTTTCAGGGATCTATGCACATGTACACTGAGATCTCTCTGCTCATCCACACTATCAAGGGTCTTTCCATTAGCCCAATACTCTGTAATCCTGTTACTTCTTTCAAAGTGAATCACCTCACACTTTTCAACATTAAACTCCATTTTCCACCTGTCAGACCAGCTCTGCAGCTTATTTATGTCCCTCTGCAATCTGTAACATCCATCCTCACCGTCCACAATCCTCCGACGTTAGTGTCATCCACAAATTTACTAACCCATTCTTCTACACTGTCGGCCAGGTCATTTATAAAAATGACAAACAACAAAAAACAGATCCCTGTGGTACATCATTATTAACTGAACTCCAAGTTGAACATTTCACATCAACTACCACCCTCTGTCTTCTTTTAGCTGGCCAATTCCTGATTCAAACAGCTAAATCACCCTCAATCCCATGCATCTGTATTTTCTGCAGTAGCTTACTATGGGGAATCTTATCAAATGCTTTACTGAAATCCATACACACCACATCAATTGCTTTATCCTTAGCCACCTCTTTGGTCATCTTCTCAAAGAACTCAATAACGTTTGTGAGGCATGACCTATCCTTCACAAAACTGTGTTGACTATCCCTTATCAAATTATTTCTCTCTAGATGATTATAAATCCTATCTCTTACAATCCTTTCCAAAACTTTGCCCAACACAGAAGTAAGGCTCACCTTCCTATAATTTCCAGAATGGTCTCTATTCCCCTTCTTGACTAGGGGACAACATTTGCTATCTTCCAGTCATCTGGTACTACACCTGCAGACAATGATGACATAACGATCAAAGCCAAAGGCTCTGCAATCTTCTCCCTAGCTTCCCAGAGAATCCTAGGATAAATCCCATCTGGCCCAGCGGACTTATCTATTTTCACGCTTTCTAGAATTGCTAACACCTCCTCCTTATGAACCTCAATATTGTCTAGTCCAAAAGCCTGTATCTCAGTTTTCTCCTCAACTACATTGACTTTTTCCTGTGTGAATATTGACGAAAAATATTCATTTACCTGCCTCTCCTATCTCTTCAGACTCCACACACTTCCCACTACTGTCCTTGACTGGCCCTAATCTTGCCCTAATCATTCTTTTATTCCTGAAATATCTATAGAAAGCTTTAGGGTTTCCTTGATCCTACTTGCCTAAGACTTCTCATGTCTATTTTGGCACTGCTTAGCTCTCTCTTTAAGTCCTTCCTAGCTAACTTGTAACTCTCCAGTGCCCTAACTGAGCCCTCACATCTCATTTTACATCTTTACATATTCAATTCTATATTTATTTAATGTGGATATATTCTAGCAGTGATTACATTATCACTCAAAAAATTTGCAATATTTTTACATTTTTTGTGATCCAAATGTTCGACTTAGAAGTATTTTCACCTCTGGATTAGAGGGTATAATTTAACTTGACATTCTTAAGCAGTCCTTGGAGGACATTGCATTATCATCCCAGATGCTAACCCTGTAATATGTCTTTTTTAATTATGAAATTCAAAATGTTTCATGTACATTCCAACAAACCACCCTGAATTAGCAATATAAAAGTGCAAGATTGCTGCTTGCATGATGATATGGATGTAGAATAATGTCTGGAGTTGTTTGTTTAATAGCAGTCATCTTGACGATGAGAAGCAATCATCTTGAGGATGAGTGTATTTAGGATAGCATAACTGTAGTGTATGTTGGAAATTTCCATTATGAATATTTGCAAAAATAAAGTTGGTATCATTCAATATTGACTCAAAAACACATAAGATCATCAACAAATAGGAAGTTGTTCAGAGTACTCATGTAGGCAAGAATTTTAACACAAATGAATATAGTATTTCTGTAGTTAATAACCTGAGTATTGCAAAAAAAGAGACATGCTGTCCAAGCTTTCCATCTTACATTAATCAGGACAGATTGCAAGATAACAGTGAAGACATCAATAATTTATACTGCATGAGAAGAGAGTCCTGAATAGTCGACAAGTGAATTCTGATTGGCAGAGGTATTGCCATGGAGAATGCAGCAGGAGGCAATTAACTGTCAATTTTTAGTTCACATTCTAACCAGGCAAGTCGGTTCTGATTGGACAAGAAATTGCTGGGGGAATAAACCAAGGAATGATTATCTGTCAAGTTTTTGTTTAGACAAGAGATGCTCAATGTATGGGCAAAGTCTTCAGTCAGATACTGTGTGTGAATATATCCTGGAACAGCAGCACCAGCTCCATGTCCCACATGGGAGACTAGTCTGTCAATTTTGGGTCTGGTGTCTCTACTGTCCTAAGGATGGTCAAATCTAACATTGAACTACAGCATTTAAAAGAATTAGAATCAAGTTTTAGAAGCTTTGTGTAAATAATTTAGAAGCAATGTGTAAATGTGCCATATGAGCCCGAGCTGACCATGTTCAAATGCAAAAAGATCTAGGAAATATATAGGCTTGGGCTGACAGATGGCAAGTAACATTTGTGCCACAAAAATGTCAGGCAATAACCATCACTATAAGATACACTAACCACTGGCCTTGACATTCAATAGTGTTACCCGCGCATAATCTCCCACTGTCAACATCTTTGGGATTACTATTGATCAGAAACTCAACTGGACTCACCACATAAACACAGTGGCTACAAGAGCAGAGGCTAGGAATATTGTGATGAGTAACTTGCATTCTGACTCCCCAAAGCCCATCCACCACCAATACTCAGTAGCAGCAATGTGTACTATCTACAAGATGCATTGCAGCAATTCACCAAAGATCCTTAGACAACACCTTCCAAACCCATCTAGAAAGATAAGGGCAACAGATACATAAGGACACCATCACCTTCAAGTTCCCCTCCAAGCCACTCATCATCCTGACTTGGAAATATATCACCATTCTTTCAGTCGCTGGATCAAAATCCTGGAATTACCTTCCTAATGGCATTGTGGCAACAATTCAAGAAGGCAACTCATCACCACCTTTTCAAGGACAACTAGAGATGGGCTACCAGCCAGCAGTGCCCAAATCCCAGAAATGAATTTAAAAAATGACAATCTTGAATTGGTTTTAGTATAATTCTTAGCAAAATCAGGACTGTTTAGCAAGTTTTGTCTAATCACAGAATCACATCCCATATTGGTCATTTCTTTCAGTTTTGCACAGATGGGCTGGCTAGATATAATCAGTAGTTTGTTTGCTACAAATAACTCAAGGTACATATTGTTTGATATGATATGCTGGTCAGTGGCATCACACTGCACAGAAATTCACATAGCACTTGCAGAAGGTTCCCAGACAGTCAGAAAGTTCAGCTACAAAATAGCAACTCAATTCACTGCACTGTCTTCCTGCTCATGGCACAGGTCAGTTCTTTTGCTTTTCAGGTCCCTGAGATGATCCAAGGGCTAGACCAACCCATAGCATAGATTACCACAGCACCTCCAATAGAGATAACACCAAAATCTAAACAACTTCCAGGAAAACCACTGCCTCCACCAGGGCCAGTCAGTTCAGATGACACTCTATCTACACCACTCACAATAAGCAACCGTACAATAAAACCACAGAATCCAATGAAACCAGATAGCAGCCTGACACAAACACTGCCTCCCATCAGCCTCAGATTTCCAGATACTAGAAAAGACAGAAAAAGAATGGGTGCATCTGATAGCTGGACTGATATCATTCCAGTCCACTCACTGTACCAAACCACTGCTATGGCATCATGATTTGATGCGACTCTTGCAAACGACAGAAGCACAGGAAGAAATGCCTGCACCTCGTTCTAACCAACAATCTATCCCTAAGTTCGACAGCCCGTAAATCATAGCACACTCATGGCAGGAGATCCCATACCTGTGTCATGGTCCTCTTGTGAAATGTGGGAATTCAGGAGCCCTTCTACAATTTCTTTAAATCAGTTTACAGATCTAGAACTGCACATGGATTCACTTTGGAGCACCCACAATGCTGAGGAGGTCATGGATATTAGATTCAGTGAGTTGGTCACACCACAGATAAAAATTACTGAGGGAGATGGGGAATGGGTGATCAGCAGACAAAGGAAAAATAAAAAGGCAGTGCAGGTGTCCCCTGCAGTCATCTCCATCCAAAACACATATACCATTTTGGATACTGTTAGGGCAAATGGCTGACCAGGGGAAGGTGCAGCAGCTAGGTTCATGGCACTGTGGCTGGCTCTGTTCCTCAGGACGGCAGGAAAAAGAGTGGCAGAGCTATTGTAATGGGGGATTACACTGTAAGGGGAACAGACAGGCATTTCTGCAGATGCAAGATTTCAGGATGCCATGTTGCCTGCCTGGTGCAAGAGCAAAGGATATCTCAGAGTGCCTGTAGAGCATTCTGGAAGGAGAGGGTGAACAGCCAACTGTTATGGTCCATACAGGCACCAATGATATAGGTAAAAAATGGTATGAGGTACTACAATCTGAATTTAGGAAGTTAGGAGTTGAACTAAAAAATAGACCACAAAAGTAACATCTCAGGATTGCTACCAGTGCCACATGCTGGTCACAATAGAAATGTCATGATAGCTAAGATAAATACGTGGCTTGAGAGATGGTGCAAGAGGGATGGATTCAAATTCTTGGGACATTGGAACTGGTTCTGGGGGAGAAAGGACCAGTACAAATTGGACAGTCTGCACCTGTGCAGGACTGAAACCAACATCCTAACCGGAGTGTTTGCTACTGCTGTTGGAAAGGATTTAAACTAATGTGGCACGGGTTGGGAACCAATGCAGGGAGTCAAGAAGAAGTAAAGTGGAGACAGGAAATAAAAAGCAGTAAGGGGAAAAGTGGAAGGCAAAGAAACCAAAGACAAAAGTCAAAAAGGGCCATAGACAGAGTACAGACACTGTAAAGAACTCAGTGAATGGGTCCAATAAGGTTAAGAAAAATAAAACGCAGAGAGTGTACAAAACATGACAGGACAGATGGTCTGAAGTGTGTTTGCTTCAACACAAAGAGTACGACAGGTAGTGGATGAATTTAAAGTTTGGATTTCGACATGGAACTATATTGTGGCAATTACAGAGATTTAGATGAAGGAAGGGCATGACTGGCAGTTTAGCATTTCAGTATTTAGATGCTTCAGGTGAGGTAAAGAGAGTGACAGAAAAGGTGTGGGTGTTGCTTTACTGATTAGGAAGAAATGTCACAGCTAAACAGAGGGAGGCACAACATCGGGTTAAAGTCTAACAGGTTTGTTTGGTAGCATGAGCTTCCTAAGCACTGCCCCTTCCAATAGCCAGTGTGAAGTGGAGGAACTGATACGTCAGCGGATTATGGAAAGATGTAGAAATAACAGGAATGTTGTGATGGATGATTTTAACTTCTCCAAAGTAGACTGGGATTCTTTTAGTACCAAGGTCTTGGACGGGGAAGAGTTTGTTCAGTGTGTCCAAGAGTGCTTTTTCAAACAAGATGTCCAACTCCAATCTGTAGGAACCAGTCCAGAGTTCAAAGAATTCTGAAAAATTATCACCAATGGATCTACTACTTCCACAGCCACTTCCGTTAGTACTCTGGGATGAAGATTTATCCACCTTCTATCCCATCAATTAATAAGGTGATGCATATAAATTTACAAAATGCATTTGACAAAGCATCACATAATAGCATTGTTAGGAAAATTAAAATCCATGGGATTAAAGAGAAGGTAGCAGCATAGATTTAATTAGATAAGTTACAGAAAAAGAACATAGAACATAGAACATTACAGCACAGAACACGCCCTTCGGCCCTCGATGTTGCGCCGACCAATATAAAAAGCAATGCCCCTCCAAACTAAACCATTCCCTTCTCTTCCATATACTTATCAACTAACCTCTTAAACGCCACCAAACTTGGCGCATCTACAACTGCTGCAGGCAGGGCATTCCACTCCCGAACCACCCTTTGGGTAAAGAACCTACCTCTGATATCCGTCCTATAACTATCACCCCTTAATTTAAAGCTGTGTCCCCTCGTGCTAGCTTTCTCCATCCTAGGAAAAAGGCTATCACTGTCCACCCTATCTAAACCTCTAATCATCTTATATGTTTCAATAAGGTCCCCTCTTAGCCGCCTCCTTTCTAACGAAAACAACCTCAAATCCCTCAGCCTCTCTTCATAAGACCTGCCCTCCATACCAGGCAACATCCTGGTAAACCTCCTCTGTACCCTCTCCAATGCCTCCACATCTTTCTTATAATGCGGGGACCAGAACTGCACACAATACTCCAAGTGCGGCCGCACTAGAGTTTTGTACAGTTGCAACATGACGTTGCGGCTCCGAAATTCAATCCCCCTACCAATAAAAGCTAAGACTCCATATGCCTTCCTAACAACCTTCTCGACTTGACTGCCTACTTTCAGGGATCTATGCACATACACACCAAGATCCCTCTGTTCATCAACACTACTAAGAATCCTACCATTAGCCCTATACTCTACACATTTATTATTCCTGCAGAGAGAGTGGTGCATGAGTGTTTTTCTAAATGGAGAGGGTAGTTTCACAGTTTAACTTGACCACTGCTCATTTTGATTCGCATGTTTGATCAGCATCTGGATATAGGGCAAATTTTCAAAGTTTGCGGAAGGTACAAGCCTAAACAATGAGGAGGCAAATAACAGACTTTGGGAATTTATAAATTGACGTAATGAGCAGACACATGGCAGATAAAATTTAATGCAGAAAATAGATTTTGGTGGGAATAGTGAAATGCAAAATGAATTAAATGGCACAATTTTAAAGATGGCTGAGGAGCATAGAGATATAGGATGCATTTGCACATGCTGTTCAGAAAGCTGTTTCTGAAGCATCATAGAGTCCTTAGTTTTATTTATAGCGAAACAGAATACAAATACAAGCAGCTAAAAATTTATAAAATATTGACTAGGTCTCAGCTGGGATACTGAAATCAGTTCTGTGAATCTCACTTTAGAAAGGATGTCAAGACTTTGAGAAAATGCAGGAGAAATATGAAGATAGTGCCAGGGATAATGAACTTCAGTTATGGGGACAGGCTGAAGAGAAGCTGAACGTTTTGTTCGCCTAAGCAAGAAACGGCAACAAGATGAGAAGATGGCACAGCGGTTAACACTGACGCATCACAGCACCATGGATCTGAGTTTGACTCCCAGCTTGGATCACTGTCTGTGTCAAATTTGCATATTCTGTCCGTGTCTATGTGGGTTTCCTCCAGATGCTCTGGTTTCCTCCCATACTCCAAAGATATGTGAATTAAGTGGATTCTCCATGCTAAATTGTCCACTAGTGTCAGGGGGATTAGCAGTGTTAACATATGGGGTTACAGAGATAGAGTCAGGGTGGATCATTGTCGGTGCAGGATCAATGGCCGAATGGCCTGCTTCTGCACTGTAGGGATTCTGTGAAATTTACTGCTGCCATCTATTCAACCTAATTAGTGTAGATTTCATTCAGGTTTTGATTGTATCACTATGTTGACAAGGTTAAATAAATATTAAAATATGTCCTTATTCTCTGCTCAGATGAAAATCTGATTAGTTTAGCTTATAAGGGCATCAGCTTGACATATAACTGACCTCCTTGTTTATCACCTCCACTTTTTTCCCTGCTTGATAGATCTTTTTACTCATCTTCAATATTCTCTCTCCACCTGGACTCTCGCTCTGTCCCCTCTGCCAATGTGATGTGAGCCATCCCAATTCCTCTGCACCTCTGATTCCAATCTATGTCAGTTTGAACCTGTAGCTCTTTGTTCTCTTGGATCGAACCCTCACACCATCATTAACCCTGCTGACAAAGGTGGCACTGTTGTTGTTTGGCATAATGATCTCTACCTAGCAGAAGCCAAACACCAATCCTTTTCCATAACCCCACTTCTAAACATAAAGCTATTATATCTAGGGTAATCATTGCAGAATCTCATCTCCTCTGGAGATTTTCTCCCTCACAGCATCCAACTCAATTGTACCCCAAGCCTGAGCTAACTGTTCCTTCCTTCCAAAAATCCAAAGATTTACTGCTTTAGTCACCCCATTGTTTCAGCGTGTTCCTGCTCCAAGGAACTTATTTCTTTCTATCTTGACCCTTTTTTTTCTACATATGATTAATCCCTTCTTATCAGCATATGTGGCTCTTTGATGACCTACATGACTTCAACAGCTGTTTACATATATTTCTTTCAATTTGGCACTCTATATTCACTGTTTATGAGGTCTGCTTATACTGACCGCATGCAGACTGAGTGATTGCTTTATGGATCCCAGCTTCCAGTTTTTTTCCAGTTCAATTCTCCATCTTGCTCTCCCTCTGAGCTTTCTGTTCTGGGGGACATTTCAGCAGACATGGGCATTTGGCCTCTGATCTTTGGGCCAGCGCTCTCCAAGGCGACCATCATGACACACAACACCACAGAGTCGCTGAGCAGAAACTGATAGCCAAATTCTGCATACATGAAGATGGCCTCAACCATGATCTTGGGATCATGTCACACTATCTGTAATCCTCACAACTTGCCTGGGTTTGCAAAATCTCATGAACTGTCCTGGCTTGAGACAATACACATCTCTTTAACCTGTGCTTAATCTTCTCTCCACTCACATTGCCTGTACCTTCAAGATTTCATTACCTGTAAAGACTCGCATTCCAATCATTATTTTGTAAATTGAGTTTGAATCTTTATATACCCTGTTTGTAAACAGAACTCACATTCATCTGATGAACAAGCTGCACTCAGAAAGCTTGTGGTTTGTGCTACCAAATAAATCTGACGGACCTGGTATTGTGAGACTTCTTATTGTGCTTACCCCACTCCAATGCCAGCATCTCCATATCTTTCTGTCCTTGGCATTCTACTATATTCTTATAAAGATTACCATAAGCTTGAGGAATCGTATTATATTTTTCAATTCAGCACTCCATAGTTCTCTGGACTCAACATTACTTTCAACATATTTAGATAATAACCTGCGTCTCCATTAGGTCATTTTTGATTGGGGGATTTGTTGTGTTTCTTGATTCCTTCATGTTGCATTTGGATGGTTGCTTCATAGCCATTCACATTTCATTTGGACATATCTTTTGTAGCCACTTCCATCCTTTTGGTTTCTGGACAATGAAACCTTTTATGGTTTAATCTCTCCTCCTCTCCATCCAATCACAAATCATTCATTTCATTCCTCAACAATCTAAAGAGATGCTTCAACATGATTTGGGCAAGTTGAGTGAGAAGGCAAATACATAACATAAGAACATAAGAAATATGAAGTGTAGGCCATCTAGCCCCTCGAGCCTGCTCCGCCAGTCAATAAGATCATAGCTGATCTGAAAGTGGTTCAGTTCCACTTACTCGCCTGCTCCCCATAACCCTTAATTCCCTTATTGATCAGAAATCTATCTACCTGTGACTTAAACATATTCAACGAGGTAACCTCCAGCATTTCAATGGGCAGAGAATTCCAGAGATTCACTACCCTATGAGAGAAGTTCCTCCTCAACTCTGTTCTAAACTGATTCCCCCTTACTTTGAGACTATGCCTTCTAGTTCTTGTTTCCTTTCTAAGTGAAAAGAATCTCTCTGCCTCTACCCTGTCTAACCCCTTCATTATCTTATATGTTACTGATCACCCCTCAGCCTTCTAAACTCCAACGAGTACATGCCCAATCTACTCAATCTCTCCTCATAAGCTAACCCTCTCATCTCCGGTATCAACCTGGTGAATCATCACTGCACTCCCTCCAAGGCCAAAATATCCTTTTACAAATAAGGGGACCTAAATTGCACACAGTATTCAAGTTGCGGCCTCATCAGTATCCTGTTCAATTGCAACAAGACCTCCCTGCTTTTATATTCTATCCCCCTTGCAATAAAGGCCAACATTCTATTTGCCTTCTTGATCACCAGCTGCACCTGCAAACTGAGTTTTTGCATTTCATGCATATGGCTTCCCAGGTCCCTCTGTATAGTAGCATGTTATAATTTTTCACTATTTAAATAATAGTCCATTTTACTATCATTCCTTTCAAAGTGGATAACCTCATACTTGCCAATGTTATATTCCATCTACCAGATCCTTGCCCACTCAGCCTATCTAAATCTCTCTGCAGACTTTCCGTGTCCTCCACGCAATTTGCTTTCCCACTCATCTTTGGTCATCAGCAAACTTTGTTACCCTACACTCGGTTCCCTCCTCCAGATTGTCTATGTATATGGTAAACAATTGAGCCCCCAGCACCGATCCCTGTGGCACGTCACTAGTCACCAACTGGCAACCGGAAAAGCACCCATTTATTCCAACTCTCTGCTTCCTGTTAGATAACCAATCCTCAATCATGCTAACACTTTACCCCCAACTCCGTGTACCTTAATCTTCTGCAGCAACCTTTCATGAGGCATCTTATCAAATGCCTTCTGGAAATCTAAAAACACCACATCCACCAGTTCCCCTCCGTCAACCTCGCTCATTACATTTTCATAAAAATACAGTTGCAACTGTACAAAACTCTAGTGCGGCCGCACTTGGAGTATTGTGTGCAGTTCTGGTCCCCGCATTATAAGAAAGATGTGGAGGCATTGGAGAGGGTACAGAGGAGGTTTACCAGGATGTTGCCTGGTATGGAGGGCAGGTCTTATGAAGAGAGGCTGAGGGATTTGAGGTTGTTTTCGTTAGAAAGGAGGCGGCTAAGAGGGGACCTAATCGAAACATATAAGATGATTAGAGGTTTAGATAGGGTGGACAGTGATAGCCTTTTTCCTAGGATGGAGAAAGCTAGCACGAGGGGACACAGCTTTAAATTAAGGGGTGATAGTTATAGGACGGATATCAGAGGCAGGTTCTTTACCCAAAGGGTGGTTCGGGAGTGGAATGCCCTGCCTGCAGCAGTTGTAGATGCGCCAAGTTTGGTGGCGTTTAAGAGGTTAGTTGATAAGTATATGGAAGAGAAGGGAATGGTTTAGTTTGGAGGGGCATTGCTTTTTATATTGGTCGGCGCAACATCGAAGGCCGAAAGGCCTGTTCTGTGCTGTAATGTTCTATGTTCTAAGTTCTAAATTGTCAAACACAACTTTCCTTCATGAATCCACACGGTGTCTGCTTGACCGAACCATTCTTTTCCAGGTGTCCTGCTATTTCTTCTTTAATGATGAATTCTAGCATTTTCCCAACTACAGACATTAAGCTAACCAGCCTGTCATTATCTGCCTTTTGTCTACTTTTTTTAAACAGCAGCGTCACATTTTCCAATCAGCCAGTACTTCCCCAGAGTCCAGTGACTTTTGATAAATTACTACTAATGTGTCTGCTATTACTTCTGCTATTTCTTTCAGTATCCGGGATGCATTCCATCCGGGCTCGGAGACTTTTTTACCTTTAGTCCCATTAGTCTACCAAGCATTACCTCTTTAGTAATAGTAATCGTTGTAAGAACCTCACCCCCTACAGTTCCACAACCGTTAATGTTCAGTAAGCTATTTGTGTCCTCTACCATGAAGACCAACACAAAAAACTTGTTTAAGGCCTCGCCAGGTGCAGATGCACCTGAGGTTAGCCACTTTGGTAGCAAAAACAGATATTATCTGAATGGCTATAATTTTTGAGAGAGGAATGTGCAATGTGATCTGGGTGTCCTCATACACCAGTTGATGAAGGTAAGCATGCAGATGCAACAGAGGATAAATAAGATAAATGCTGTTGGCTTTCATAATGATAGGATTCAAAAGTACAGGAGCAACAATGTCTTGTTGCAATTATACAAGATCTTGGTGAGGCTAAAGTTTTGGTATCCTTATCTAAGGAAGATTATCCTTGCTCTGGAGAGAGTGCAGAGAAGGTTTACCAGGCTAATTCCTGGGATGGCCGAACTGATGTACATGGAGAGATTGAGTTGGTTAGGATGGTTAGGATTATATTCTCTATAGTTCAGAAGAATGAAGGGAACTGCAAAATACGTATAAAATTCTAACAGGATCAGAAAGGTGCAGAAAAGATGTTCCCAATAGTGCGGTGGTGGGGGGAGGGGGGTAAGGGATGTTGGTTGGGGCAATGCTCAAAGAGATGCATTATGCACATCTGCCCACTGCAGTTTAAAATGGCAAGCAAAGGTGTGTTGTGTTCTGCAAATCCTTTTAACTCTCCTCCTACTGCCTGGAAAATCTTCAAGGCATTGAAAATGATCTCTACGCTTTTCACCCATAGTGTGTTAGGGAGGGAATTGAAATTACTGTAATCATTGCCACGATGTTGCTATCCAAAATTTAATATTGGCAAGATTAAAATTATTTTAATACTTTTTAATAGTATCCAAAGATGTGCAGGTTAAGTTGATTGGCATGCTAAATTGACCCTGGTGTCAGGAAGATTAGCAGGGTACATATGTGGTGTTACAGGAATAGGGCCTGCATGGAATTATGGTCGGTGCAGACTCGATGGGCTGAATGGCCCCTTTTTGCACTGTCGGGGTTCCATTCTATGATTCTATTCCATTTTGTCAGCAGCTATCATAGATAACATGGAAATTGAAATACTTACAACTTTCCTTTTTCTCCCATCCCCCCCAAAAAAAGAATCACATGGGAATCAAATCAATCATTTTAAAATTTACAACATTCATATGTTCAGTACCACTTCTACCAACGCAGACTACTTGCAACCGCTGGGTATTGCATGCAGTATGCCACAGCATTCTCAAAGTTTTCATAGAGTCATAAAGATATGCAGCATGGAAACAGGCCCTTCAGCCCAACTTGTCCATGCCACCCTTTTTTTTTAAACCCCAAAGCTAATCCCAATTGCCCACATTTGCCCCACATCCCTCTATATCCATCTTACCATGTAACTATCTAAATGCTTTTTAAAAGACAAAATTGTACCCACATCTGCTATTACCTCTGGCAGCTTGTTCCAGACATTCACCATCTTTTGTGTGATAAAATTGCCCTTCTGGAACCTTTTATATCCCTTCTCTCTCACCTTAAACCTATGACCCCTGGTATTAGACTCCTCTAACTTCGGGAAAAGATACTGATGATCCTCTCATTAAAGAAAGCCAGGTGCACCATAAATGTAGTAGCCTACTAATGGGAAAAATATGTTTAATGTAAACGTAAATTACATTAATTGCAGTTGGAAAGCTATAACTTTTAATGCAATATGCACACTCTAAACACAGAATCACAGTGCAGAAAAGGCCCTATAGTCCATCAAATCTGCATCAACACATGAAAAACATCTGATTTCATAACTCCATTTACAAGCAATTGGCCCATCACCTTGAATGTTATGACAAGCCAAGTGTACAAATAGGTTGTTTTTAAAGGGGTGAGGCAACTTGCCCCTAGCACTCTCCCAGGCAGCACATTCCAGACCATCACCACCCTTTGGGTATAAAAGATTTTCGTCATGTCCCCCAAACCTCCTGTCCCTCAGTTCTCATGACTGACCCTTCAACCAAAGGGAACACCTGCTCTTATCCACCCTGTACCTATTCACCCACGCTCCTCATAATCTTGTATGCATCAATCACATCATCATTCAGTCTTCCCATCACCAAAGGAAACTACCCAAATATATCCAACCTCTCCTCATAATATAAATGTTCCATCCCAAACAACGTTCTGGTGAATTTCCACTGCATCACATCCAGTACAATCACATGCTTCCGATAATGTGGAGACCAAAACTGCAAACAGTACTCTAGCTGTGGCCTCACTAAAGTTCTATACAACTCCAACATGATCTTCCTGCTTTATAATCTATGCTTTAATGTCAAGGATCCCAAATGCCTTTTTCACCATCCTATCAACATGCCCTTTCATCTTCAGAAATCTGTGGACAAACATAGAAGTTTACTTATTAGTCACAAGTAGGCTTACATCAACACTACAATAAAGTTACTGTGAAAAACTCTTAGTTGTCCAGCTCCTGTTTGGGTACACTGAGGGAGAATTTAGCATGGCCAGTGATCTAACCAGCACATCTTTGGACTGTGTGAGGTAACCCAGAGTACCCAGATGAAACCCACATACAGGAAAAATGTGCAAACTCCACACAGAGAGTGACTTAAGCCAGGAATCGAACCCAGAGCTGTGAGGCAGTCATGCTAACTACTGTGCCGCTGTGCTGCCATGTTCCTTTGTTCCTCAGAAATTCCTAGTGTCATGCTGTTAATTGAATAATTTTTTGTCAAATTATTCCTTCCAAAATGTATCACCTAACACTTTTAGGGTTAAATTTCATAGAATCAGAGAACCATCAAACCTACAGCCAGCACAGAAACAGGCCTTTTGGCCCTTCTTGATTGTGCTGAGCCATTTTTCTGCCTAGCCCCACTGACCTACACCTGGACCATATCTTTCCACACCCCTCTCATCCATGTAGCTGTCCAAGTTTTTCTTAAATATTAAAAGCGAGCCTGCATTCACCACTTCATCTGGCAGCTTATTCGACACTCCCATCACTCTCCGTGTGAAGAACTGCCCCCCCAAAAAAATTTTGGTTTTAAACTTTTCCCCCTTTACCTTTAACCCATGTCCCCTGGGGTTTTTTTCTCCCCTAGCCTCAGTAGAAAAAGCCTGCTTGCATTCATTCTATCTATACTCATCATAATTTTATATACCTCTACCAACTCTCCCCTCACTCTTCTATGCTCCAGGGAATTAAGTCCTAACTTATTCAACCTTTCTCTGTAACTCAGTTTCTCAAGTCCCGGCAACACCTTTGTAAAACTTTTGTGCACTCTTTGAACCTTATTAACATCCTTCCTGTAATTAAATGACTAAAACTACAAATAATACTCTAAATTTAGCCTCACCAATGTTTTATATAACCTCACAATAACAGTCCAACTCTTATACTCAATACTTTGATTTATAAAGGCCAATGTTCCAAAAGCACTTTACGACCCTATCTATCTGTGATGCCAATTTTAGGGAATTATGTGTCTGTATTCCTAAATCGCTCTGTTCTACAGCACTCTTCAGTATCCTACCATTTACCATGTATGTTCTACTTTGGTTTGTTCTTCCAAAGTGCAATACTTGACATTTGTCTGCACTAATCTCCGTCTGCTATTTTTCAGCCCATTTTTCTAGCTGGTCCAAATCCCTCTGCAAGCTTTGAAAACCTTCCTCACTGTCCTCTATATCTCCAATCTTTGTATCATAGAACATAGGACATAGAACACAGAACAATACAGCACAAACAGGCCCTTCGGCCCACGAGTTGCGCTGATCACATCTACCAATCCACAGACCTATCTATAACCCCCTATCCTATTCTGTTCCATATACTCATCCAGAAGTCTCTTAAAAGACCCCAGTGAGTTTGTCTCAATAACCTCCAATGGCAGCCGGTTCCATTCACTCACCACCCTCTGAGTGAAAAACCTACCCCTGACATCTCCTTCGTATTTGCTTCCCTGCACCTTAAATCTGTGTCCTCTCGTAGTGACCATTTCAACTCGGGGAAATAGTCTCTGAGAGTCTACCTTATCTATTCCTCTCAACATTTTATAAACCTCTATCAGGTTGTCTCTCAACCTACGTCTCTCCAGTGAGAAGAGTCCCAGCTCCCTCAACCTATCTTCATAAGGCCTGCCTCCCAATCCAGGCAGCATCCTTCTAAATCTCCTCTGAACTCTCTCAATAGCCTCTACATCCTTCTTGTAATGAGGCAACCAGAACTGCGCACAATACTCCAACTGGGATCTGACAAGAGTCTTACAGAGCTCATCATTACCTCCTGATTCCTAAACTCTATTCCTCGATTAATGAAGGCCAGTACACCGTACGCCTTCTTGACCACTTCCTCCACCTGTGAGGCCGATTTAAGAGTCCTATGGACCCTGACCCGGACCCCAAGATCCTTCTGCTCTAATCATCAGCAAATTTGCTGATCCAATTTACCACATTATCATCCAGATTATTGATATAGATGACAAACAACAATGGATCCAGCACTGATTCCTGTGGCACACCACTAGACTCAGGCCTTCACTCAGAGAAGCAATCCTCCACTACCACTCGCTGGCTTCTTCCATTGAGCCAATGTCTAATCCAATTTTTTTACCTTTCCACGTACACCTAGCAACTGAACCTTCCTAATTTACCTCCCATGTGGGGCCTTGTCAAAGGCCTTACTGAAGTCCATGTGACAACATCCACTGTCTTCCCCTCATCCACTTTCCTGGTAACCTCCTCAAAAATTCTAATAGATCGGTTAAATATGATCTACCACCCACAAAGCCATGTTGACTCTCCCTAATAAGTCCCCATCCATCCAAGCATTTGTAGATCCTATCTCTTAGTATTCCTTCACCGACTACTGATGTCAAACTTATCGGTCTATAATTTCCCAGATTATTTTTTGAGTCTTTCTTAAACAACGGAACAACGTGAGCTATCCTCCAAACATCCGGCATCTCATCCGTGGACACCGACATTTTAAATATAGCTGCCAGTGTCCCTGCAATTGCAACACTTGTCTCCTTCAAGGTCCGAGGGAAAACCCTGTCCAGTCCTGGGGATTTATCTACTCTGATTTGCCTCAAGACAGCAAGCACTTCCTCCCCTTTAATCTGTATAGGTTCCATGACCTCCCTACTTGTTTGCCTTACTTCCGTAGATTCCATACCAGTTTCCTTAGTAAATATAGATGCAAAAAGCCCATTTAATATCTCCCCATTTCTTTTGGTTCCATACAAAGCTGACCACTCTGATCTTCAAGAGGACCAATTTTATCCCAGACTATCCTTTTGCTCTTAATACCTGTAGAAACTCTTAGGATTATCCTTCACCTTGACTCCCAAAGCAATCTCATGTCTTCTTTTAGCCCTCTTCTTAAATAGTTTCCTTCTTAAGTAGTTTCTTACACTTTTTGTACTCCTCTAGCATCTTATTTGTTCCCTGTTGCCTTTACCTGTCATACATCTCTCTCTTCTTCTTGACCAGAGTTGCAATATTTCTCAAGAACCAAGGTTCTTTATTCTTATTCACTTTGCCTTTAATGCTGACAGGAATATACAAACTCCGCGCTCTCAAAATTTCTGCTTTGAAAGCTCCCAATTACCAATCACATCCTCGACACAGAACAGTCTGTCCCAATCCACACTTTTTAGATCCTTCCTGATTTCTTCAAATTTGACCTTTTTCCAGTTTAGAACCTCAACCCGAGGACCAGATCTATATTTATCCATGATCAAGTTGAAACTAATGGCATTATGATCACTGGAACCAAAGTGTTCCCCTACACACACTTCTGTCACTTGCCCTAACTCATTTCCTAATAGGAGATCTAATATTGCATCCTCTCTAGTTGGTACCTCTATATAATGATTTAGAAAATTTTCCTCAACACATTTTACAAACTCCACCCCATCTGGACCTTTAACACTATGGGCGTCCCAATCTATATATATATTCAAATCCCCTACTATCACAACTTTATGTTTCCAGAAGTTATCCGCTTTCTCACTGCAGATTTGCTCCTCCAATTCTCACTGACTATTGGGTGGTCTATAATACAACCCCAATAATGTGGTCATACCTTTCCTGTTTCTTAGCTCCACCCATATGGCCTTAGTAGACAAGCCCTCTAACCTGCCCTGCTTCAGCACTGCTGCAACATTTTCCCTGACTAGCAATGCCACCCCTTCCACCCTTCTGGTTCTATCATGTCTGAAACATTGGAACCCTGGAACACTGAGCTGCCAGTCCTGCCCCTCCTGTGTAGTCAAGTTTTACTAATAGCTATGATGTCATAATTCCATGTGTTAATTCACACCCTCAATCATCTGCCTTCCCCACAATACTCCTTGCATTGAAATAGACATAGCTCAGAAGATTATTACCATGATACATAACCCTTCTATTTGAGATTTTGCATGAAGTATTAATATCATTTATTTTCACCTCCTGCTCCACTATTTATTCTGGCACTCTGATTCCCATCATCCTTCCCAATAACACTAGCAATCTGCCCCTTATCTGAATATTTCACATTCTATCTATGTCTTCCTGTAAGACAGTAAACCTCACTATTAACTACTCGACCAATCTTTGTATCATCCACGAACTTATTAATCCTAACCCCATGTAGTCATCTATGTCGTTTGTATAAATGATGAATAATAGGGGACCCAGCACCTTGTGGTACATCACTGGACATTGGTTTCCAGTTACTAAAGCAACCTTCTGTCATCACCCTCCATCTCTTACAATCAAGTCAATTTTGAATCCAACTTATCAAATTACCCTGTATCTAATGTGCATTAGCTTTCTTTACAAAACTTCCATGTGGGATCTTGTTAAAGGCTTTGCTGAAATCCATATAAATTACATCAACTTTATTAACCTGATCTACACATCCAGTCACCATCTCAAAGGATTCAATCAAATTTGTTAGGCATGACCTTCCTCTGACAAAGCCATGCTGACTATCTTTGATTATATAGTCAAGGAAAGCATAAAAGCAAAAGAAAAAGCATACAAAATGGCGAGAATTTGTGGGAAGCCAGCAGATTGGAAAGCCTTTAAAAGTGAGCAGAGGATAACTGAAAAAGCAGTAAGTGGGGAGAAGAGAAATGGACTTTAGTAAGGCGTTTGATAAGGTGGCCCATGGAAGACTTCTACAGAAAATGCAGATGTGTGGAATAGAGGGTGATTTAGCTAATTGGATTAGGAATTGGCTGGCAGATAGAAGACAGAGGGTGGTGGTTGATGGGAGATATTCATCGTGGAGTTCGGTGACGAGTGGTGTGCCTCAGGGGTCTGTTTTGGGGCCCCTGCTGTTTGTAATTTTTATAAATGATCTGGATGAGGGTATTGAGGGATGGATCAGTAAATTTGCAGATGATACTAAAGTTGGTGGTGTGGTAGATAGTGAAGAGGGGTGTTTTAGTTTACAGAGTGACTTGGACAAGTTGCAGAGCTGGGCCGAGAGGTGGCAAATGGAGTTTAATGTGGAAAAGTGTGAGGTAATGCACTTTGGCAGGAACAATAAATGTGTAGAGTATAGGGCTAATGGTAGGGCTCTTAATAGTGTTGAGGAACAGAAGGATCTTGGTGTATGTGTCAATAGATCCCTGAAGGTAGGCAGTCAAGTGGATAAAGTTGTTAAGAAGGCATATGGAGTCTTAGCTTTTATTGGTAGGGGGATTGAATTTAGGAGCCGCAGCATCATGTTGCAACTGTACAAAACTCTAGTGCGGCCGCACTTGGAGTATTGTGTGCAGTTCTGGTCCCCACATTATAAGAAAGATGTGGAGGCATTGGAGAGGGTACAGAGGAGGTTTACCAGGATGTTGCCTGGTATGGAGGGCAGGTCCTATGAAGAGAGGTTGAAGGATTTGAGGTTGTTTTCGTTAGAAAGGAGGCGGCTAAGAGGGGATCTTATTGAAGCATATAAGATGATTAGAGGTTTAGATAGGGTGGACAGTGTTAGCCTTTTTCCTAGGATGGAGAAAGCTAGCACGAGGGGACACAGCTTTAAATTAAGGGGTATGAGTTATAGGACGGATATCAGAGGTAGGTTCTTTACTCAAAGAGTGATTAGGGAGTGGAATGCCCTGCCTGCAGCTGTTGTAGATGCGCCAAGTTTGGTGGCGTTTAAGAGGTTAATTGATAAGTATATGGAAGAGAAGGGAATGGTTTAGTTTGGAGGGGCATTGCTTTTTATTTTGGTCGGCACAACATCGAAGGCCGAAGGGCCTGTTCTGTGCTGTATTGTTCTATGTTCTATGTTCTATGTTCTAAATATGAGTGTAAGCTAGCTAATAATATCAAAGAAGATAGGAAGAGGTTTTTTTCGATATATAAAAGGTAAGAGAGACGCAAAAATAGACATTGGACCACTAGAAAATGAGGCTGGAGAAGTATTAATAGAAAACAAAGCAATAGCAGAGAATCTGATTAGTTATTTTGCATCAATACTCACGGTGGAAGATACCAGTAGGATGTCAGAGCCCAGAAGAATCAAAGAGCACAGCTTAATGGCCTTCATTAAGGAGAAAGTTCTGAGGAAACTGAGAAGTCTGATGTGGATAAATCACTTGGACCAGATGGACTACACCAAAGGTTCTAAAAGAGATAGCTGAGGAAATTGTGCAGGCATTGTTGGTGATCTTTCAGGAATCCCTGGAGGCAGGGAAGATCCCAGAAGACTGGAAAGTAGCTAATGTAACACCGCTGTTTAAGAAGGGAGGCAGGCAGTAGACAAGAAATTATAGGCCAGTTAGCCTGACTTCGGTCATTGGCAAGATTTTAAATCCATTATTAAATAAGGTCGCATAGTACTTGGTAGTGCATAATAAAATAGAACTGAGTCAGTACGGCTTCGTCAAGGGGACATCATGTCTGATAAATATGTTAGAGTTCTTTGAGGAAATAACAATGAAGTTAAATAAAGAACAATGGACATGATTTATTTAGATTTCCAGAACGTCTTTGACAAGGTGCTGCATAGGAAACTGTTAAATAAATTAAGAGTTTATGGTGTTAAGAGTAAGATCCTGGCATGAACAGAAGATTGGCTGATTGACAGAAGGCAGAGAGTGGAGTATAAAGAGCTGTTTTTCAGGATAGCAGCTGGTAACTAGTGATGGACGTCCGGGGTCAATGTTGGAACCATAACTTTTCAGAATATACATTACGATTTAGAAGAAGGAACTAAAGGCCCTGTTGCTAAGTTTGCAGATGATACAAAGATATGCAAAGGGTCAAGTAGTATTGAGGAAGCGGGGGCTTCAGAAGGACTTGAACAGGTTAGGAGAATGGGCAAAAAAGTGACAGATGGAACACAATGTGGAAAGATGTGAGGTTATGGGCTTTCAACCACTACCATTTAGAAGGACAAGCACAGAAAAAAAAAATGGGAACATCACCACCAGGAAGATTCCCTCTAAGTCACTCATTATCCTGACTTTGTCATAGTCATAGAGTTATCAAGTGGTACAGTGCAGAAAAGGTCCTTCAGCCCATCGGGTCTGCATCAATAATAACTATCACCAACACTATGCTAATCCCAGTTGTCAGCACTTGTCCCATATCCTTGAATTTATGATATTTTAGGTGCTCATCCAAATACTTTTTAAAGGTTGTAAGTTTCCATCCTCACAGCCTTCCCAGGTAGTGATACCAAATTCCCAACACTTTCAGAGTGCAATTTTCTTTTTCAAATCCTCGCTGAATCTCCTGCCCCTCACCCTAAAACTATGTCTCCTCGTGATTAACCCCTCAACCAATGCAAATAGCTGCGTCCTGTTCACTCTGTCTATATGACTCATAATCTTATGCACCTCAATCATGCTCCCCCTCAGCTTCCTCTGCTCTAAAAGAAACCAGCCAAGTACATCCAAAATCTCCTTTTAACTCAATTACTCATCCCAGGCAACATCCTGGTAAAGCTCCTCTATACCCTTTCCTATGAGTGCAACCCCATCTTTCCAATAGTGAGGTGACCAGAACTGCATACTGTGATCTAATAAACATTCTGTCCAGCTCCAACATTACCTCCTTGCTCTTATACTCGATGTCATGACTGATAAACTCAGTAAGAATCTGGCAACACCAATTTTTAATCCAACCGATTTATTTGATAGTAAATCTGCAAGCTTTCGACTTTTTCGTCTTCTTCAGGCTGCATTTGCCTTTCGAAGACGAAAAAGTCGAAAGCTCGCAGATTTACTATCAAATAAATCGGATGGATTAAAAATTGGTGTTGCCAGATTCTTACTGAGTTTACCCCAGTCTAATGCCGGCATCTCTACATCATGACTACATCAAGTGTCCCTTATGCCTCCTTAACTACTCTATTCACCAGCTCTGTCACCTTCAAGGATCCGTAAATAAGTACCCAAGATCCATCTGCTTCCTAGAATCCTGCTATTCATTAAATATCTTGTATCAAATATCAAATGTCTTGTCTTGTTACTTCTCTCAAAGTATATCACCTTGCACCTATCAGGGTTAAATACTATCTACCACTGCTCTGCCCATCTGACCAGCTCATCTTTATCTTTGTATAACCTATGACTTATTCTTCACTATCAGTTACCGTACCAATCTTGGTGTCATCTGCAAATGTGTTTATCATTGAACTACCAGGAAAAGAAACCTTGTATCCAGTCTGGACAAAGGTGAACCCCTTCACCAAATTCCCTTTATTTATGAACTCAATACCATTCCTAAGAGTGGTTTAGTACATAGTCAAAACTTGGAATGTCAGTAGTCCTGACACTCCTCAGCAAAATACAGGTGAGACATGGTTTTATGAAATCGCGTCTTACTAACTTGATCAAGTTTTTCAATGAAATGACGAAGATGATTGATGACGCACTGGATGTTATCTACATGGGCTTCAGTGAGGCCTTTGACAAGATCCCAGGCAGATTGGTGCAAAAGGTGAAGTCACATGGGATCAGAGGTGAGCTGGCAAGATGGTTACAGAACTGGCTCGATCACAGAAGACAGAGGGTAGCAGTGAAAGAGTATATTTCTGAATGGAAGCCTGTGACAAGTGGCGTTCCTCATGGATCAGTGCTGGAATCTTTGCTGTTCGTGGTATATATAAATGATTTGAAGAAAAATGTAACTGGCTTGATTAGTATGCAGATGACATAAGGATTGGTGGATTTGCAGATAGTGATGAGGACAATCAGGATATAGATAGGTTGGAGGCTTGGGCATAGAGATGGCAGATGGAGTTTAATCCAGACAAATGTGAGGTAATGCATTTTGGAAGATTTAATAATGATAGAAAATTTATAGTAAATGGCAGAACCTTTAAGCGTATTGATAAGCAGACGGATACAGGTCAGTGAAAGTGGTAACCCAAGTACAGAAGGTAGTCAAGAAGGCATAAGGCATGTTTGCCTTCATCGACCAGGGCACTGAGTTTAAAAATTGGCAAGTTGTGTTGTAGCTTTATAGTAAGTTTGGCCACACTTGGAATATAGTGTTTAATTCAGTTTGCCACACTACCAGAAGGATGTGGAGACTTTGGAAAAAGATTTACCAGGATGTTGCCTAGTATGGAGAGCACTACTATGAGGAGAGATTGGAGAAACTTGATTTGTTCTTACTGGGACAACGGAGGTTGAAGGGCGACCTATAGAACTTTGCAAGATTATGAGGCATGGACAGGCGGATAGTTAGAAGATTTTTTCCAGGTGGAAGAGTCAATAAAAAGGGGCCATAGGTTTAAGATGCAAGGGACAAGGTTTAAAGGAGCAAGGAACAAGGCAAGTTTTTTTACACAGAGTGGGGTGAGTGTCTGGAACTAGCTGCCAGGGGAGGTAGTGGAAGCAGATACAATAGTGAGTTTTAACGGGCATCTGGACAAATACATGAATAAGATGGGAACAGAAGATTTGGTCCCCGGAAGCGTAAGGGGTTTTAGTTAAGTCGAGCAGCATGATCGGTGCAGAACTGAAGGGCCAAAGGGCCTGTTCCTGTGCTGTAATTTTCTTTGTTCTTGATTGATCAGGCAATTATTACCTCAGTTAGGGAACTCACATTCCAAGAGGCTAACCTCATGGACTTTGGGTCTTGTTGAGGTCATTACATCACCCCTCTTCTCCACATCCGAGGAATCTTCGTAGTTTACGCACTCGTGGGTCTATTGTGGCACTTGAGCGCCAGGTCTGTTTTCCCAACTCAGTGTCTGACTGAACAGGGTATATCAAATGGCACTCGTCTCTTATGACATGAATGCCCGGGTTCCGGTTCACGACATTCCTTGGGAGGCAAAGGAATTGCCAAAGCTGCATTCGCATTGCTAATTTTGCACTTCAAGGTTATAATTACCAGTAACAGAGAGGCAGGGCTGGATGGACATGAGGACACTCCTTGGTTCTAAGTCCACAGGGCATAGTTGGCTCCTAGATAGTCTGTGGTTTCAAGGCCTTCACATGGTCCAGATATTTTTTTCTAGAATGGCCTCACTCACATGTATTTTGGCGGATACCAGCCCTGTCCTAGAGTCAACTGACTGCCATGTGGTATCCTTGGTGTAATTCTTTCCCTGTACTTTTCCACCAGCCTCAAATTGACTCTCCCAGCTGCAATTTTCATTAACTCTGCATTGGATTTTTTGCTGCTTTCCGCCTTTACTGCCCACCTCCAGCACAGATTCAGGAAGATCAAACTCAATCTAATGTGCAGTCATCTGACCATGGTCAATCCAATGGGCATTAATCCCATCATGACATGGGGTTTGTATTCTAATCAAATAACCAATGGGAGAGCTTGATGACCATTGATGTTGCTGGCTATTTTTTAAGCCATCATTTAAAGTCTGCTCTCTTCACGGCAATACATAGTGCAATGCTGCTGAATCCCATTTGACTTTATGAACCTGGTGGACTTGTGGCTGGGAAAAGATACCCATTGTCAGAGACCAATATATCCTGGATCCCATGTGTTGAAAAGAAGGTGCAAAGCTTCTCTACTGTTATTGGTATGGTCACCATATCCATCCATTTGGAGTGGGATGTCCACAATGACATTGAGCCCATGAATGAGCCTGCATAATCCATATACAGCTAAGGTCATGGTCTATCTACTCGCCATTCCCATGCTATGGGGGAGCTGCTCATGGCAACATTTGTCCTTGTTGGCATTGCGGGCACATAGCATTCACTATGTCCCTTCCATTCAGGGCCACCAAACAAAGCTTCTTGCCACATCATCATTTTAAATAATCCAGGATGTCCATGGAGTAGTTCAGCCAGTATAAAACAGTAGTCCTGACTCGGAACAAGCATTTGTGCCTCCCCCCATAGCAGTATGCTGTCTTTCAAAGCAAGCTGCTCTCTTCTACACACATATGGGTGACATTGGGACAGTCCATTTCCCCCATCAGCACTAATTGTTTAACTTTTGGAGGACACATCCTTTTGTATTCAAAGATGAATATTATGTGTGGCCATTGGAAGGGTATCCAGAAAATTGATGATCATTGCCGTCTCTTCTACTTGTGGCACCATTGGTGAGGTGTCTGCAAGAGGCAGTCTACTCAAGGCATTTGCATTTGCCAATGGGCCTCCCAGTTGCTGCTCCTACTGATAGTTCTAGGCAGCCAACAATAATGCCCTTTGTTCTATATGGGCAATGCTATTGATGGCACTGCTTTGTCCTTTCTTAGTAGCCCCAGTAGCGGTTTTTGATCGATGAGAAACACAAATTTTTTGCCAAATTTTTCCCATAAAGGGGACGCATCACAGATTAGCACTAACTCTTTTCTAGGATCATAATGTGCTAAGACATTCAATGATAGCTATTGTTTTACAGCTATGAGTAATAATTTATTGTTTAAATTCATTACAATCATAATCTATAGCATTGATACATATAACAAACAATAAGAGCACTGAATCTGGTGTTACACTACTGGACACTGGTCTCCAGCCTCCAGTCATTCAAACAGCAATCTGTCACTACCCTTTGTGTCCTATTACTAAGCTTCAGATGCATCCCACCGAGTTTCCCTGAATTCAGTGCTTCAACCTGTTCAATTAGTCTCCCATACTAAAATCCATATAAACTCTATCAACTGCACTTTCTTCATCCCACGCTTGCTCACATTTTTGAAAAATTCTAACTAATTTGCTGGACATAACCTCCCTCTGAAAAAGTCATGCTGGCTATCTCTAATTAACTCATGCCTTTCTACATGGACTTTAATTCTCTCCTTCAGAATTTTCTCATTAGTTTCCCTATCACTGATGCGATACTCACAAGTAAGTAATTCCCTCGTTCATCTCTACCACCCTTCTTGAAAGGTGAAACCACATTAGTCATCCTCCAGTCCTCTGTCATTGCTCAGATGAGGAGGATCATGACAGACACCTCCAGACGCTGAAGGATGCCCTCGTGAGAACAGGATATGGCGCTCGACTCATCGATCGACAGTTCCGACGTGCCACAACGATAAACCGCACTGACCTCCTCAGAAGACGAACACGGGACACGGTGGACAGAGTACCCTTTGTTGTCCAGTACTTCCCCGGAGCGGAGAAGCTACGACATCTTCTCCGGAGTCTTCAACATATCATTGATGACGATGAACATCTCGCTAGGGCCATCCCCACCCCGCCACTTCTTGCTTTCAGACAACCGCACAACCTCAAACAGATCATTGTTCGCAGCAAACTACCCAACCTTCAGGAGAACAGTGACCACAATACCACACAACCCTGCCACAGCAACCTCTGCAAGACATGCCGGAGCATAGACATGGACGACATCATCAAACGTGAGGATACCATTCACCAGGTACACGGTACATACACTTGCAACTCGGCCAACGTTGTCTACCTAATACGTTGCAAGAAAGGATGTCCCGAAGCATGGTATATTGGGGAGACCATGCAGACACTACGACAGCGGATGAATGAGCATCGCTCAGCAATCACCAGGCAAAACAGTTCCCTTCCTGTGGGCGAACACTTCAGCAGTCATGGGCATTCGGCCTCCGACCTGCGGGTAAATGTTCTTCAAGGGGGCTTTCGTGATACACGACAGTGCAGAGTCGCTGAGCAGAGACTGATAGCCAAGCTCCGCACACATGAGGACGGTCTTAACAGGGATCTTGGCTTCATGACACACTATCTGTAACCCCCGTAACTTGCCTGGGTTAGCAAAAAACCTCACTTACTGTGCTGTCTGGAGAAAATACACAATTCTCCAACAATGCTCAGGATTCCCTTCACACACATTGTTAGCCACTTTAACACTTGAATAGCAGGTTAGATGTAAGGATTCGCATTCTAATCAGCAATCTCTGACTGTCTGTGCTGATGTGTGCTATTGCAGACCAGAACACTGCATTTGCCTGAGGAAGACACAAGAGTCGAAAGCTCGCTTTTTTACTATCAAATAAATCGGTTGGATTATAAATTGGTGTTGCTAAATTCTTACCATTCTTCCCATGACCAGACAGGAATTAAAAATTTGTATCAAAGCACTTGCAATTTCCTGACTCGCTTACGATGCAATTCAGCCAGGCCTGGGAATTTGTCCATTTTTAAGCCCATTAGATTCTCCAATATCTCATTTCCTTTGTGAAACCATGCACAATCCTCACAGTTTCTTTTCCTGAATGCTGTACATATGTTCTCCTTTTCCTCAGTGAAGACCAGCGAGAAGTAATTTAACACCCTTCCAATGACCTGCAGCTTCACACACAGATTTCCCCTTGTTCCCTAATGGGCCCTACTCTTTCCCTGGTTAACTTCTTCCTCTTAACATATTTAAAGAATAACTTAGGATTCTCCCGAATCTTTTTCACAAGTCTTTTTTCATGCCCCCTTCTTGCTCTTCAAATTGCTTTCCTAAGTTCTCTCTTACACTTTCTTGCTATATTCACCTAGGGCCATATATAACCATTTATAACCATAAACCTATACAACTAGTAGATAACCATTCTTCAACTGTCACTGTATCAAAATTCTAGAACTCCTGCCTAAAATGGTAGTGGGTGTACCCATATCCCAGGGACTGCAATGGTTCAAGAAAGAAGCTCAGCACCATCTCCTTAAGGGCAATCGGTGGTGAGCAATAAACGCTGGTCTGGCCAGCAGAGCTCACATCGCCTAAATGAATAAAATAAATACCAGTAACATTGTGATGGCAGGAAACAACATTTAGATACAAATCATTCATAATTTTCACTTCTCCATCATATAATCCATGAGTAAATATATATATATGTCAGCTGCTGTTGCTGTGTCTGCATGAAAGTCACGTGATTTGAAGGGATTGTGATAAAACATAACAGTTTGGCTTATTACACTGGAAATTAAGCTAGGAAGATTTAAAACAGCTTCATCAACAAGGCTTTCAACTGCAAGTTATTTTTGACTTTTGGCTTTCAAAATACCATTGTTTAGGTTGTGCTATATGTCACCAAATCTATTGAAATTGCTTTATGAATATAATAAAATATAATTAAAATAAACATATGAACATGAATTCAACTGCAATTGTTACAATATGTAGCCCAAACATATACTTACAAAGTTACAATTTATTGCATTTCTAATAGCTCTGAATCCCAATATTCTGGAAGGAAGATTTAAGTGGCTACCTACTTTGTATGACGTTTCCACTAAATGAAAACTACTTCAGGCTCATTGCAACAGTGCTTCAATGAAAGTTGTTACATTTATAAATTGCTGTCTTTCCTTTGGCATCAAAGGTTATTGTGACCTATTTGGTATTTGTTTAGTCATTATACACGTCTTCAAGTTTTTAGCTTACTCACTTAGAAATACGTATGTATAAAATGATCCCCTGTATAAAAGTACATAATATTGAAGTATTGTTGTTTTTAATGGTTCTTACATTTTACTTCATTGCTTCAATCTAGTTTGAAGAAAAAGTCCTTTTTGATTTTTTTGTTAAGACCACAATTTAGCAGCCCCATGGACACAAATCCCGTAATGGCTACCAGATCTCACAAGCGGTCAAAAATGAGATTTGCACCTGCGAGATCTCAATTTAAGAGCTTCTCAGCTTCCCAAATCTGTCTGTCAGTGATGGGACCCTTTGTGGGTGAGAGCCTGATTTCCATACATTTTAATAAATTAATTAGCCAAACGGGCCATCTAAAATGGTGTTTTGTAAAGCATTCTGGGACAATTGGGCAAGAAATTAAACCAATTGGCTGCAGATTAAAAACAGAAACAAACAGACTGCAACCCTGATGAGTGAATACACAGGATATGGACATCTCCAAGATGAAAGAGACTTTCTGGTCACACTGGGTTGTGTGCCAGGCATAAAGGTACTGTGAATCTTCATTTAGGAGGAAGGTATGTGACTTATGTGCCTCCAACATGGCCTCAGTGGATACACCTACAGATCAGTGTGGTAGCACCTGATTGGACTCTTATCGATCAGGGTGATCAAGTCCTGATCGATTGATTGGCAATGGCCAAAAAAGGGGCATGAAACCAAATGGGGTATAAAGGGTGCTGCACAACTAGGAATCTCTGTCTCTGTCCGACCCACGAACAAGCTACAACAATGATGAACATCGCCAGCATGGGGAAAGCCACCACACCCGAGAAGGAAGAAAGACCAGAGCTAGAGTGCCACACCAGACCAAAGGACCAGATTATGCAGAAGACTACCGAGACCAGTGCACAGATAAAGGCCAATATCTGCTTGGGTACTTGTCAGTCAAAGAACAAAACAGCACGGGAAACAGGCCCTTCGGCCCAACGAGCCCACGCCACCACCCCAATGTTCCCACCTCTACCCACGATCCCTGTCCATGTTTATAGATCTATGGATTAAAAACCAAATTTGAGGCAATTTAGGGAGAATTTGTTTTGCCAATTAGCCTAAGAGCACATCTTTGGGTTGTGGGAGGAAACCAGAGCACCCGGAGAAAACCCACGCAAGCATAAAGAGAATGTGCAAACTCCCACAGACACAGGCCCAAATCCATGTATCTGCACAGCACAGCAATAATCACTGAGTTGTCGTGTTGCCCATGGTCCAGGTCAAGCGTACACTAACGACGTGAAGCACTAGGATACTTTCGAAAAAAAATCCAAGAGCAGCCCTCTCACGACCCATCGCGTGTATGCCCCTCGTTAGACAACAAAGTGGACCAAAGCACCTGTAGGATAAAAACAAGTACATCAATATCATCATCTATTTACACACTTCCCAGGGACTCCCAAGGCTCATGATCCCTATTTTAAATCAGTTTTCTATACCCCTCCATTCCCATTCTGTTCATGTGCCTATCTAAGTATTTCTTAAATAACTCCAGAGTACCTGCCTCCACCACTTTACTTGGCAGTGCATTCTATATCCCCACCACCCTCTGTGTGAAAAAACTCCCTCTAGCATCCAAAGTATACCTTACCCCCCTCACCCTAAGCCCGTGACCCCTCTTGCTATTAGAGTCCATCCTAGGAAAAAGCTTAACCCTGTTTACTCTATCTATACCCCTCATAATCTTGTACACCTCTATTAGATCTCCTCTAAGTCTACGTCTTTCTAAGGAAAACATCCCAATTTGCCTAACCTCTCCTCGTAACTCAGACCTTCCATACCAGGCAGCATCCTGGTAAACCTCCTCTGCACTCTCTCCAGGCTCTCCACGTCCTTCCGGTAGTAGGGCAACCAGAACTGGACGCAGTATTCCAAATGAGGTCTAACCAACGTTTTATATAACTGCAACATTAAAGGTCAGCTCTTGTACTCTATACCCCTTCCTATAAAGGCTAACATACTATATGCTTTCTTCACAACCTTCTCCACTTGCTCTGCCACCTTCAGAGATTTGTTCACCTGCACCCCCAGGTCCCTCTGCCATGCAAAGTTAAGTCAAGGTCTTGTATTGGATTTGAATTCTAATATTTTCTGTAAGATAACTAATTGT
This sequence comes from Sphyrna mokarran, assembly GCA_024679065.1. Taxonomy (NCBI): domain Eukaryota; kingdom Metazoa; phylum Chordata; class Chondrichthyes; order Carcharhiniformes; family Carcharhinidae; genus Sphyrna; species Sphyrna mokarran. Next base: position 29,815,414 of record JAGIQG010000010.1, read on the forward strand.
TGGTCGGGTGGGTGATTATTGATTGTGTGGACTTAAATAAATATTGGTTGTACGAACAAGATGTCTACTCATAGTTATTTGTCCACCATATAAAGACAAATTATATTTGTCATCATTAAAACAGACTGTACGGCAGACAACAATTAACATAAATTGAGCCCCAATCTCAGAATCCCAGTTTTACAATCATGTATAGGCTTCGTCCCTTCAACTGGCCGTGTGATCCTCACCAGCAATTTGAAATTGCACAGAGTGCTGCTAAATCAGGCAAGTGAAGATACCTGTCAAGCCACTGAGTTTCACACAGCTTTTTTTGCCTGATCCAACACTCTGCAATGTTTGGAAAATTGAACCCTAAGTCTTCCAAATAATACAAGAAAAACAGGTAAGATAAGGAATTAATTTCATAATTTTCTATCTTTCTAATTTATGTAAGAAAATTTTCAGATTTAAAACTGGAAAATTGATCAATGAGTGTTGAGGTTGTGTTCAAATAGGATTCAGCACATTAAAATTTTGCTAGAACAGTGAATGAAATCAGGCATGTTTACAGCCAAGAATTTGCTGCTAAAGAAATGGAGAGTTTAATATTGCTTGGTATTATTAATGTAAATTGTTCAGCAGCTTGTGCAATGGAAGAGAGAAATGCAAAAATAATTTTGCTAGATGACTAGCATTGTGAAAGCAGCAGCAATCTCAGAATTAACTGACAGTAAATTTACCATTGAAAGTTAAGGTAGTATTCAACAGGATCAGAAGATACATTTCAGTTAGGAGATTTGTGTTCCTGTAATGCTAACCTCTCAGCAAACACAGCAGATTGCTGTTGGAGAACCATATTTAAAACAGAATCATTTGAATCTAATGTGGATCAAAACTTAATTTATCTTTGGAATTCAAAAATGTAAAATACTAAGAGGCAACATGGTTTTGTGAAGGGGAAGTCATGTCTCATCAACTTGATCAAGTTTTTCAAAGAAGTGACAAAGATGATTGATGAGGATAGGGCAGTGGATTTACTTGGACTTCAGTAAGGCTTTTGACAAGATCCCTGATTACAGACCAGTGAATGAAGTTGCATGGAATCAGAGGTGAGCTGGCAAGGTGCAATCAAAACTGGCTGAGACAAAGAAATCAGAGGGTAGCATGGAAGGGTGCATTTCTGAACGGAGGACTGTGACAAATGGCCAGGACAAATCCTCAGGGATCAGTGCTGGGACCTTTGCTATTTGTAATATTTATTAATAATTTGAAGGAAAATGTAACTGGTTTGATTAGTAAGTTTGCGGATGACAGAAAGGTTGGTACATTTGTGGATAGCGACAAGGATCGTCAAAGGATACAGCAGGATATAAATTGTTTGGAGGCTTGGGCAGAGATGATACATTGAGTTTAATCCAGGCAAATGTGGGATAATGCATTTTGGAAGGTTTAATATAGTCAAGGACAGCATAAAAGCAAAAGAAAAAGCATACAAAGTGGCGAGGATTAGTGGGAAGGCAGCAGATTGGAAAGCCTTTAAAAGCAAGCACAGGACAACTGAAAGAGCAATAAGTGGGGAGAAGAGAAATATAAGCGTAAGCTAGCTAATAATATCAAAGAAGATTGGAAGAGTTTTTTCAATATATAAAAGGTAAGAAAGATGCAAAAATAGACATTGGACCACTGGAAAATGAGACTGGAGAAGTATTAACAGAAAACAAAGCAATGCAGAGGAACTAACTCGTTATTTTGCATCAATCTTCATGGTGGAAGACACCAGTGGGATACCAGAGCTCCAGGAGGACCAAAGGGCACAGCTGAGTGTAATGCCCTTCATTAAGGAGAAAGTTCTGGGGAAACTGAAAAGTCTGACGGTGGATAAATCACCTGACCAGATGGACCGTGCCCAGGGTTCTAAAAGAGATAGCTAAGGAAATTGTGCAGGCATTGTTGGTGATCTTTCAGGAATCACTGGAGGCAGGGAAGGTGCCAGAGGACTGGAAAGTAGCTAATGTAACACCGCTGTTTAGAAGGGAGGCAGGTAGCAGACAAGAAATTATAGGGCAGTTAGCCTGACTTCGGTCATTGGCAAGATTTTATTAAATAAATTATTAAATAAAGTCGCAGAGTACTTGGAAGTGCATGATAAAATACAACTGAGCCAGCATGGCTTCGTCAAGGGGAGATCATGTCTGACAAATACGTTAGAGTTCTTTGAGGAAGTAACAAAGAAGTTAAATAAAGGAGAACAGTGGACATGATTTATTTAGATTTCCAGAAAGTCTTTGACAAGATTCCACATAGGAGACTGTTAAATAAGTTAAGAGTTTGTGGTGTCAAGTGTAAGATCCTGGCATGGACAGAAGATTGGCTGATTGACAGAAGGCAGAGAGTGAGCATAATGGGCTGTTTTTCAGAATAGCAACTGGTGACTAGTGATGGACATCAGGGGTTAGTACTGGGACCATAACTTCTCACAATATACATTACGAATTGGAAGAAGGAACTAAAGGCACTGTTGCTAAGTTTGCAGATGATACAAAGATATGTAAAAGATCAAGTAGTATTGAGGAAGCAGGGTTAGGAGATTGGGCAAAAAAGTAGCAGATGGAACACAATGTGGAAAGATGTGAGGTTAAGCACTTTCAACCAATACCATTTAGAAGGACAAGCACAGAAAAAGAATGGGAACATCATCACCTGGAAGATTCCCTCTAAGTCACTCATTATCCTGACTTTGTCATAGTCATAGACTTATCGAGTGGTAGAGTGCAGAAAAGGTCCTTCAGCCCATCGGTCTGCATCAATAATAACTACCACCAGTGTTATGCTAACCCCAGTTGTGAGCACTTGTCCCATATCCTTGAACATTATGACATTTTAGGTACTCATCCAAATACTTTTTAAAGGTGGTAAAGTTTCCATCCTCCACAGAGTTCCCAGGCAGTGCATACCAAATTCCCAACACTTTCAAAGTGAATTTTTTTTCTCAAATCCTCTCTGAATCTCCTGCTCCTCACCTTAAAACTATGCCCCTTCATGATTATCCCCTCAACCAATGCAAAATGCTGCTTCCTGTTCACTCTGTCTATATGACTCATAATCTTATACACTTCAATCATGCTCCCCCACAGCCTTCTCTGCTCTAAAAGAAACAATCCAACTATATCCAAAATCTCTTTTTAATTCAATTGCTCATCCCAGGCAACATCCTAGTAAAGCTCCTCTGCACCCCCTCCCATGAGTGCAACCCCATCTTTCCAACAGTGAGGTGACCAGAACTGTACTAAATGTTCTGTACGTCTTCAACATTACCTCCTTGCTCATATACTCTATGTCATGATTGATAAAGTGTCCAATTGCCTTCTTAACTATCCTGCTCTGCTACCTTCAAGGATCTGTGAATAAGTACCCCAAGATCCATCTGCTTCCTAAAATCCTGCCATTCATTAAATACTCCCTTGTCTTGTTACTTTTCTCAAAGTATATCAACTTGCACTTATCATGGTTAAATACTATTTACCACTGCTCTACCCATCTGATCAACTCATTTTTATCTTTCTATAACCTACAACCACTTTCTTCACTATTAGTCACCTGCCAATCTTGGTGTCATCTGCAAATGTGCTCATCATTGAAATATCAGGAAAGAGAACCTGGTACCTAGTCTGGACAAAGGTGAATCCCTTCATCAGAATCCCTTTATTTATGAACTCAATTCCACTCCTAAGAATGGTTCAAGTATCTAGTCAAAATCTGGAGTGTCAGTAGTCCTGGCACTCCTCAACATAATACAGGTGAAACATGGTTTTGTGAAGGGGAGGTCATGTCTCACTAATTTAATTGAGTTTTTCGAGGAAGATGATTGATGAGGGTAGGGCAGTGTTGTCTACATAGACTTCAGCAAGGCCTTTGACAAGGTCCCTCATGGCAGACTGGTGCAGAAGGTGAAGTTGCATGGGATCAGAGGTGAGCTAGCAAGGTGGATACAGACCTAGCTCAGTCATAGAAGACAGAGGGTAGCAGTGAAAGAGTATGTTTTTGAACTAAAGCCTGTGACAATTGGCGTTCCTCATGGATCAGTGCTGGAACCTTTGTTGTTTGTTATATATATAAATGACTTGAAGAAAAATGTAACTGGTTTGATTAGTAAGTTTGCAGATGACACAAGGATTGGTGAATTTGCAGATAGTGATGAGGACAATCAGGATATAGATAGTTTGGAGGCTTCGGCAGAGAGATGGCAGGTGGAGTTTAATCTGGATGAATGAGGTAATGCATTTTGAAAGTTTAATAAAAATAGGAAATTTACAGTTAATGCAGAACCCTTAAGAGCATTCATAGGCAGAGGGATCTGGCTGTACAGATACAGAGGTCACTGAAAGTGGCAATGCAGATGGAAAAGGTAATCAAGAAAACATAGGGCATGCTTGCTTTCATAGGCCAGGGCATTGAGTTTAAAAATTGGCACGTCATGTTGTAATTTTATAGAACCTTAGTATGGCCACACTTGGAAAATTATAGAACATAGAACATTACAGCGCAGAACAGGCCCTTCGGCCTTCGATGGTGCGCCGACCAATTAAGAAAAAGCAATGACCCTCTAACCTAAACCATTCCCTTTTCGTCCATAAACTTATCTACTAACCTCTTAAACGCCACCAAACTTGGCGCATCTACAACTGCAGCAGCCAGGGCATTCCATACCCTTACCACCCTCTGGGTAAAGAACCTACCTCTGACTTCCGTCCTATAATTACCACCCCTTAATTTAAAGCTATGTCCCCTCGTGCTAGCTTTTTCCATCCTAGGAAAAAGGCTATCACTGTCCACCCTATCTAAACCTCTAATCATCTTATATGTTTCAATCAGGTCTCCTCTTAGCCGCCTTCTTTCTAACGAAAACAACCTCAAATCCCTCAGCCTCTCTTCATAAGACCTGCCCTCCATACCAGGCAACATCCTGGTAAACCTCCTCTGTACCCTCTCCAATGCCTCCACATCTTTCTTATAATGCGGGGACCAGAACTGCACACAATACTCCAAGTGCGGCCGCACTAGGGTTTTGTACAGTTGCAACATGACGTTGCGGTTCCGAAATTCAATCCCCCTACCAATAAAAGCTAAGACTCCATATGTCTTCTTAACAACCTTATCAACTTGATTGCCAACTTTCAGGGATCTATGCACATATACACCAAGATCCCTCTGTTCTTCAACACTATTAAGAGTCCTTATGTTTAATTCTGGTCACCACACTACCAGAAGGATGTGGAGGCTTTGAAGAGGATAAAGAAGTTGCCTAGTATGGAGGGCATTATTTGAGGAGAAGTTGGAGAAACATTGGAATGATGGAGGTTGAGAGGTGACCTGATAGAAATCTTGCAGATTATGAAAGGCATGAACGGAGTGGATAATCAGAAGCTTTTGCCCAGGGTGGAAAAGTCAATTACTAGGGGGCACAGTTTAAGGTACGAGGGGCAAGGTTTAAAGGAGATGTAGGAGGCAGATTTTTCACACAGAGAGTAAGGGGGGCGTGCCTCAAATTATTGCCGGGGGAAGGTCATAGAAGCAGATACAATAGTGACTTTTAAGGGGCATCTTGACAAAAATATGAATAGGATGGCAATACAGGAATATGGTCTGCCAAAAGGATACGGGATTTTAGTTAAGTCGGGCAGCATAGTTGGTGCAGAAATGGAGGGCTGAACTGCCTGTTCCTGTTCTGTAATTTTCTATAATCTTTGTCCTTTGAGATGTAAGAGGCAGATTTTTTTACACAGAGGGTGGTGGGTACTTAGAGCACGCCGCTGGGGAAGGTAGTGTAAGCGGATACAATGGAGAGTTTTAAGGGGCATCTGCAAGAGTAGGGGGTTTTAGTTAAGTCGGACAGTATGGTCGATACAGGCTTGGAAGTATGAAGGGCCTGTTCCTGTCTGTAACTTTTTTTTTGAGTTGTAAAACTGCATGGTCTGTTAAAAAAGGTGTTTTTTTTCTGTAGTGTTCAAACAAGGAAATTGCAGGTGCATATATAGTACACAGGCTGAAACATTGTATCAAGAGGCTAGGCAGTAGCGTTATCAATACAACAGGCTGTTTTTGAAGTTTGGCCAATCAGTTTAAACTAGGCAATTGAACAACGGCAGTTTATCAGATTTGAATTTGATGTTTTGGTAAACGTAAACCAATCCTATTGTGGGGATGTTGCTATGTCATCAGATAGGGGACACTGGCAAACTATAGTTGAAGGCCACCTGTCACCTGCTGAATTGCAGCTGAGTTCAGTTCTCAGAGAGAGAGAGAGAGATCTGACTGACTCTTATTGCTATATTTATGTCTTGAAAGAAAGCCTCATTTTGATATTGAAGATATTAAAAAAAGCCAGAGATTCCGGAAAGAAGATAAAAGATTACAGAAGATGACAATCCTGGTTGTATTTTGAGAATGACAGAAAATTATTTTATTTCGCTAATAAGTGGAAATTGTATTTACCTAAACAGCATTCTGTTAGAATAGTGTTTTATTCGGTTTGTTAATAGTTTTAGTTAACTTGTTCACTCGTTAGATAAATAAAGTGATACTTGTTGATTTTACAGAGTCTCAGGTATTTATTTTGACTTGATTATGGTCATACTATTTCTCACATTTTTTTACAGATTATAAAGGGAGGGGACAAAGTAGAAAGGATTGAGAGCTTCAAGTTTTTAGGTTCCCCCGTGCCTAAAAACTTGAACTAAAAACGTACCTACAGTTAAGAAAGCCCACCAATGCCTCTGCTTTTTCAAAAGATAAGGAAATTTGGCATATCAGCTATGACTCTCACCAACTTTTACAGATGCACCATAGAAAGCATTCTGTCTGGTTGTATCACAGCTCGGCATGGACTGCTGCTCTGACTAAAATCACAAGAAACTACAAAAGATCTTGAATGTAGCCCAATTCATCATGCAAACCTATCTCCCATCTATTGACTCTGTCTACACTTCCCTGCCTCAACAAGACAGCTCGCATAATTATGGACTCTATGCACCCTGAATATTCTCTCTTCCACCCTCTTCCATCAGGAAAATGATACAAAAGTCTGAGGTCACGTACCCGCTGACTTAAGGACAGTTTTTTCCCCTGCTGCCATTGGACTTTTGAATGGACCTATCTTGCATTTAGTTAACCTTTCTTTACACCTTAGCTATGACTGTAACACTACATTCTGCACTCTCTCATTTTCTTTTCTATGAATGTATGCTTTACCTGTATGGCGCAAAAGAAATAATACTTTTCATTATATACTAGTACATGTGACAATAATAAATCAAATCAAATAATAAATCAAACCAAATCAAAACAAAATCCTCTTTGAGTGGTTAAGTGTTAGTTCTCAGAGAGGGGGTTAACCTCCACTTTATAATAGGATCAAAAGTTTCCCATATTCGATGAGGTTACTAGAGTGGGATAGGCATTTATTGGGAGTCTTAAACGTGAATTATAATATGAAAACTTCTGCATTTACAGTGTTCCTCAATTCTTTATAGATTACTGTTTAGCTATGATACTCGTTTTCAGAAAGGATAGACTTCAGATAGATTGAATAATTGACAAGGGGGAAGTCCATTGCTGCAATATTCTAAACTGGTGAAAAGTTGGTGAAAGTGAACTGCCAACAGCAAAAGTGACCTGAGTGGGAAGCTACATACTGCAGCAGAAAAGACAGCAACATAGGACTATAAGTTAAAAACTCAATTTCCTTGTCTGCTTAAGAAGGTCTGTTTGAGGAGGCTATAATTCCACAAAAGTTCTGTTGGATGGATTTAAACTAACTTAGTAGAGGATTGGATCCCAAGAGACGGTGGAGCAGGAGGAGATGCAAGCCAAAATTAGAAAAGAGAACAAGTGAATTAGGAAGGTACGGAAGTTATCAAGGCCACAACAGAGTTTGGCAAGATTGGATGGTTTTTTTTAATGCAAGGAGTCTGCCAAACAAGGTAAATGATTTGTGGGCACAAGTTGAAATCATAGAATCATAGGACCTGTGCAGTGCAGAAGAAGGCATTTGGCCTTTCAAATCTGCACTGACTGTCTCACACTGCATCTTAACAGGGTCCTACCCCTGTAACCCCATATATTTACCCAACTAATCCCCCTAACCTACACATCTTGACCTGTACAGACAGGATGGTTTGCACCTGAACTAGAGGGGCACTAATATCCTAGGAGGGAAGTTTGTATTGTCTCTTTGGGAGGGTTTAAACTAATTTATCAGGGAGATGGGAAAATTAGATGTAGTCCAAAAGTCAGTGTTGAGGGTTGCGAGGTGTTAAGGAAGATATCAAGGTCACAGGAGACTACAGGCAGACAGGATGGTAGGTCGAAGTGTATCTATTTCATTGCAAGGACCATCAGGAATAAGGTGAACTTGAAACATGGATTGGTAATTGGGACTATGATGTTGTGGCCATTATGGCTATTATGGTTGGAACAGGGACAGGAATGGTTGTTGGCAGTTCCAGGGTATAGATGTTTCAGTAAGAGTATGGAAGGCAGTAAAGAGATGGAAGAGTAGCATTGTTAATCAAGAATAGTTTAACGGCTGCTGAAAAGCATTTTGAAGGGGATCTGCCTACTGAGATAATATGGGCTGAAGTTAGAAATAGGAAAAGAGTGGTCACATTGTTTCCTATAGGTCCCCAAATAGTAATAGAGATATGGAGAGGAAAGCAGATTATGGATAGGTGTGGAGGTCAATTTCATGGGTGATTTTAACTTTCCAAATATTGATTGGAATCTTTATAGGTTGAATAGTTCAGATAGGAAACTTTTTGTACAGTGTGTGCAGGAAGGTTTCCTGACACAATATGCGGATAAACTGACAAGAGGTGGGCCACATTGGACTTGGTAGGCTTATAAACAAGATAAGGAGGTGTGGGATAGAAGGAAATTTGGTCAATTGGATAAGTAACTAGCTGTCTCATAGAAGACAGAGGATGGTGGTGGAAGGAAAAGTATCAGACTGGAGACCAGTTCCAAGCCATGTGCCACAGGGGTCAGTGTTGGGTCCTCTGCTATTTGTGATTTTTAATCAATGACTTGGATGAGGGAGCTGAAGGATGGGTTAGTAAATTTGCTGATGACACCAAGATTGGTGGAGTAGTGGATGAGGTGGAGGGCTCTTGCAGGCTGCAAAGAGACATTGATAGGATGCAGAGTTGGGCCGAAAAGTAGCAAATGGCGTTTAACCTTGATATGTGTGAGGTGATTCATTTTGGTAGGACAAACTTGAATGTGGATTACAGGGTCAATGGCAGGGTTCTGAGGAGTATGGAGGAACAAAGAGATCTTGGGTTCATATCCACAGATCTCGGAAAGTTGCCACTCAAGTGAATAGAGCTGTGAAGAAGGCTTATCTTGTGTTAGCATTTATTAACAGGGCATTTGATTTAAGACCGTGAAGTTATGCTGCAACTATACCGGATTTGGTGAGACCACATTGGAATATTGTATTCAGTTCTGGTCATCTCGCTATAAGAAAGATATGGAAGCATTGGAGAGAGTGCAGAGGAGATTTACCAGGATGCTGCCTGTTTTGGAGAATAGGTCTTATGAGGAAAGCTCAAGGGAGCTGGGGCTTTTCTCTTTAGAGAGGAGGAGGATGAGAGGTGATTTAATAAAGGTTTATAAGATGATGAAGGGAATAGATAGGATGGATGTGCAGAGACTATTTCCTCAGTGGATGTAGCTGTTACTAAGGGACATAACTATAAGGTTCATGACAGGAGATACAGGGGGGATGTCTGAAGTAGTTTCTTCACTCAGAAAGTGGTTGGGTGTGGAATGGACTACCTGCTGTGATAGTGGAGTTGGATACTTTAGAACTTTCAAGCGGTTATTGGATAGGCACATGGAGCACACCAGAATTATAGAGAGTGGGATAGCTTGATCTTGGGTTTGGAAATAACTCAGCACAGCACTGAGGGTCAAAGGGCCTGTACTGTGCTGTACTATTCTATGTTCTATCTTGGGATACAAAGGAGCAATATAGCATGACCAATCTACTAAGCTTGCACATCTTTGAAATGTTTGAGGAAACTGGAGCGTCTGGAAGAAACCCACAAAGACATGGGGGAAAGGTGCAAACTCCACAAAGCCAGTTACTGAAGGCTGGAATCAAACCCAGGTCCCTGGTGCTGTGAGGCCGCAGTGCTCATCACTGTGCCACTGTGCCATTAAGAGATTGCTTGGTCTGCGGAATAAACACCTTCACAATATTAAAAAGAAAACTAGTGGCTAAAAATAATATTTCTGGAAAAGGCCGTAGAGATGATGACTGAACATGTTGAGCAAGATATAAGTCAATTTCAAGGTGTTAAGTCTGAAACTACTTGGGAGTTAGCTCCAAAGAAGTCACACCATAGGCAAGCCATAGGAATAATAGGGTTTATTGAAAAACTGTGCTCCTCGTACTCCAGCCCTCCAGTGATTGTTGGGGAGTTTCCCACGCAGGTCACCCACACACCAGGTCATTTGACTCTTCCTTTTAAAGGGGACTGCACCTTGCATATGTAGCACACCTTCCTTCTATATAGCAGTCCCCATCCAGATATAACAATAATCTATTTGCACATTACTGACAGTAAAAACATTCATTTGATATTATATAGAAATGATCAAATGGTCTAGAGAGCGACCATGGAGGTTGTTTCCTGGAGGTGGGACTGTCTTTTGGTCCTTTTTCTGTGACGTGGATCCAATATACTTCCACACATGCATCAACATTCACTTCTACAGGTGTTCCCAGCTCATCAGCCAAAGATGGAGCTATGCGTCTCCTCGTCCCTTTCTCAGGAACTTCTGCCAGTCCTGGCTGAACCATCTCTATTTCCCCTGCTGGTGTTTTCACTCCTTGATATGGTACAGTCAGTAATTGGTTCTCAAATCTTTGTCACAGCAACTCATTTGCATTTCCACAGTGTAGGGCAGCGGTCCAACCTTGGTCAGTATTACTCCGGAACCCTCTCCCTCCTCAGTATATAATTCCTCATTAGGATGACTTTATCCTCTTGAAAAGTTTGCAGTTTTGAATGTTTGGCTCACAAGTCCATTCCTGTGACACAAACTATGGCTCATTGTCACTTACTTGGTCACCAAACCTGCCAAACATGTTGTCAAGCCTGTCCAGGGTCACTTCCGTGTTAATTGTTTCTATGCATATACCTCTGACCACTTAGAGTATGCATCCATAGCCACTAATAACTACTAATGCATGTGATGCTTGTGATGCTTTCCAAATTTAAGAGTAAGTTACACACGCTCTTACTTTCTCTTGTTAGCATCAATGTTTGGCCACCAAGTGTAACTCCTGGCCAATTCCTTCAGTTGTACCATCCTTGTGTACCTTTGGTGCAGCTGCTCCAGCATCTTCTTCCTCAAAGCGGATGGGATAATGACGTGCACATCCCTTAACACGCAACCATTCTTTACCTGACATTTCCCACTTCGGTTCAAATAGGACCTCAACTCTGGGTCATTCCTGTGATAAGTCTCTGCAGTATGGGGTTTTTTGTGGATTGCTTAACATTTGCAGCTGTAGTCAGAACTTTACTATCTTATGAAAAATACATTATTTTCACCATCTCCTCGGAATCCTCTCTGTTCCCTGACAAAGGCAGATTCAATAACACGTCGGTGCATCATGTTGGCTTGTTGTTGGTGTTGACTTGTTGGTCCGACTGTCGATATGGGATCGCACATGAATACGCTGATAGGATCAAGGCCCATCTTTGCAACTTCATGGCCACCATGATTGAAGAGCTGAATATGGACCCAACATTCTTGAGCGGTTTGTGGTCCGTTAGCAGGATCCAAAAATGATACAAAGCATCTCCTTCTCAATTTGGGCATAATTTCCCTCTGCCTTAGAGAATGATTGCAATGTGAAAGCAATGGATTGATCTTTCTCGTTATCTTTCTCGTGGGAAAGAATTGCTCCCACCTGATATGGCAATGCATCACATGCCAGTTGAATAACTTTGGATTAAAGTGTATCAACACCCCAGATTCCTTCAAAGCTTCCTTTGCCACTTGGCAGGCCATCTCACATTCCAACATCCATTGCCATGTCTGACCTTTCATCAGTAATCAATGCAGAGGCTTCAATACTGGCACTAAATCCGGCACGAATTTGCCATAATAATTGATCAATAGTCCCAGAAAGGATCTCAAATGTAATGTATCCCCGGTGCCTTCATAATAGCTCGCAGTTTCTTCAGAGCCTTATGCAACACCTCACTATCAATGACGTGACCCAGGTACTCCACTGAGTCTTTGAAAAAGTTGCATTTGTCTCTCTGAATTTGCATACTGTATTCTCGCAGTCTCTTCAGAGTCTCTTCCAGATTAAATAAATGTTCCTCGTCAGTGACATCTGTGATTAATATGTCATCGAAGTAGCAATACACTCGCTGAAGACCACTTAGAATTTGGTCTATTGCCCTCTGCAAAATGGCTGGAGCTCATGTAATTCCAAACAGAAGTCACTTGTAGCGAAACAATCCATTTTGGTGCCAATCGTTAATAGTTATGAATCTTCAGCCACCACCGCACCCCCCCCCCCCAACTTGTGGGTATGCTTGGGAAAGATCCATCTATGTGAATTTTTCCCACCAGCCAGGCCACTAAAGACCTTCAATGAGGGGTAACAGATACTGTTCCATGTGTTGTAAAGTTAGTGCTTGTAAAATTATTTAAAAATTGTAAAATGCTAAGAGTTGTAAAATTGCATTGTCAGTTAGAAAAGGTAGTTTTTCGGTACTTAAAGTTAAAAAAAAGGGAAATGGCAGGTGTATATATAGTACACAGACTGAAACATTGTACTGAGAGGCTTGGCAGTAGAGTCGCCAATACAACAGCCTGTTTTCAAAGTTTGCCCTATCAGTTTAAATGAGGCATTTGAATAACAGTAGCCTATCAGATTGAATTTGATGTTTTGGTGATGTGTAAACCAATCCTATTGTGGGGATGTTGCCATGTTACCTGTGGGTGAAAAATGGGACAATGGCAAACTGGAGGAGAAGAGCACCTGTCATCTGCTGAATGACAGCTTAGTTCAGCTCTCAGAGAGAGAGAGAGAGAGAGAAAAACTGGCTGGCTGTCAGCTGTAGCTATGTCTTAAAAGAAGGCCTCATCCCAATATTGAAGATAGCAAAAGTAGACAGAGATTCCAGAAAGAAGGTGGAAGATTTCGCAAGACAACAAACGTGGTTGTATTTTGTGAGTGATGAAAAGTTCTATTTTTTTTAAATAGTATGAATTGTATTTATCAATACAACATTCTGTTAGAATAGTATTTTATTCAGTTTGTTACTAGTTTAGTTAACCTGTTCACTGGTAGTTAGATAAATAAAGAATTACTTGCTGATTTTACAGAGAGTGTCAGGTAGTTATTTTGATTTGATCAGTAAAAGTTGCTGAAGCACAAATATTACCCCTTCTCAGACAATATTTAACAGATTATGAAGGGGGATACTCCTCCTTGGGGGTTTCAGTGTTAGCTCTCAGAGAGGGGGTCAACTTTCCTTCATAACAGTTTGGGGGCTCATGTCTTGGATTTGAAGAGTCCTAGATCTTAAATAAACCTTACGCGATAAGTGGAAGATCAGTTAACTGACAACAAGCCGGTTAAATCCAAAGTGGGGAAATGGCTCTTAACATTGCTAAAGAAGTTCTGGGGATTGAAAATGCTTGCCAAATTTGCCAAGACTGTTTAGAAAAAGGTAACACTTGTAGAATTGGAAAACATGATAAAATTCGGTTGAACCTGGAACAATAGGAAAATTAAAATTGTAACAGAGATAGCCGAGCTTTTAGATATATCAGAAAAACAATCAAGTGAAGTGGAATTAGAAAAAATAAATTGCAAATGAGATGACTGGAGTTAGAAAGTAAACTTAAAAGGCTGGAGTTAGAAAAACGAAAGAAGGAAAGAGAGGAAGACTCTACACAAAGAAGGACTGTTTGAATTGGAAAAGATAAAGTTGGAAGTTAAAGGAAAAGGATTTCAAATTACAGAAGTTAAAGTACAAGATGGAAGTGATGGAGAGCAAGCTCAATGTAGTCAACCTCTTGATAGGAATATATACAACTATGTCCTAACATTACCAAGATTTGATAAAAGAAGATAATAGAAGCCTTTTTTTCATCTCCATTCAGAAATTGGCTACACAGATGAAATGGCTAGAGGTGGTGTGGGTAATGTTAATTCAGACCTAGTTGGTAGGCAGGGCTACGGAGGTGTTTGCAGCACTATACAATGAACAAAGAACAAAGAAAATTACAGCACAGGGACAGGTCCTTTGGATCACCAAGCCCGCACCAATCATGCTGCCCATGTTAACTAAAACCTCCTATCTTTCCAGAGACCATATCCCTCTATTCCAATCTATTCATGCATTTGGCCAGACATCCCTTAAAACTCACTATTGTACATGCTTCCACTACCTTCCCCAGCAGTGGGTTCCAGACACTCACCATCCTCTGTGCAAAAAAAAACCTTGTATGTCTCCTTTAAACCTTGCCCTTTGAACCTTAAACCTATGCTCCCTAGTAATTGGTTTTTACACCCTGAGAAAATGCTTCTGATTATCTATTCTATTCATGTCAATCATAAGCTGGTAGACTTTTATCAGGTCACCTCTCAACCTCCATCATTCCAATGACAACAAAGCAAGTTTTCCCAACGTCATAGTTATTGCCCTCCGTACCAGGCAATATCCTGGTAAATTTTTTCTGTACTCTCTCCAAAGCATCTACATTCTTTTGGTAATATGACAATATTCCAAATGCAGCCAAACAAAGATTCTATAAAGCAGCTAAATGATCTGCCAATTTTCTAAACAATGAAGGCAAGCATGCCATATGCTTTCTTGACTACCTTCCCCTCCTATATTGCCACTTTCAGTGACCTGTATATCTGTACACCCAGATCCTGCTGCCTATAAATACTCATAAAGGCTGTGCCATTTACTGTATATTTCCCATCTGTATTAGACCTTCCAAAATGTATTATCTCTCACATTTGTCCAGATTAAACTCCATCCGCCATCTCTCTGTGCAAGTCTCCAACCAATCTGCTGCATCCTCAGTCGATCCTCATTGCTGTCCGTAATTCCACCAAACTTTGTGTCATTGGATCCACAAACTTACTGATCAAACCAGTTACATTTTTCTCCAAATCATTTATAAATATTACAAACAGCAAAGATTCCAGCACTGATCCTTGAGGAATGCCACATGTCACAGCCCTCCATTCAGAAACACATCTTTCCATTGCTCCCCTCTGACTTCTATGACCGAGCCAGTTCATTTTACCAGCTCACCTCTGATCCCATGGGACTTCATTTACTGAAGTCCATCCACTGCCCTAATTTCATCATCTTCATCACTTCCTTGAAAAATCTGATTAAGTTGGTGATACACCATCTCCCCTTCATGAAAGCATGTTGCCTCTCACTACTATGTTGTCTTATTTCCAAGTGGTAGTAAAACCTGTCTTGAAGAATCCTCTCCAATAATTTCCCTACCACTACTGTAAGGCTCACTGGCTTGCAATTACCTGGATTATCCTTGCTACCCTTCTTAAACAAAAAAAACATTGGCAATTCTCCAATTTTCTAGGACCTTCCCTGTAGCGTGAGAATACAGAGATTTATCTCAAGGCCCTAGTAATTTCCTCCCCTGCTTCTCTCAGTATTCTGGGTATATCCCATCAGGTCCTGGGGACTTGTCTACCTTGATGTTTTTCATGATCCCCAATACTTCTTCCTTTCTGATTTCAACATGACCCAAACTATCTACACATCCTTTCCCAGATTCATCATCCATCAATTCCTTTTTCTTGGTGAATACTGATACAAAGTATTCATTTAATACCTTGCCCATTTCCTCTTGCTTCATGCATAGATTCCCTCTCCTGTTCTTAAATGGGCCAACCCTCTCCCTGGCTACCCTCTTGCTCTTTATATATGTATTAAAAGCCTTGGAATTCTCCTTCGTTCCACTGGGTCAATGACTTTTCATGACCCCTTTTAGCCTTCTTGACTTCTTGTTTAAGTTTCTTACTACTTGTACTCTATACTTGTTTTGTGTGTTCCTAGCCTCCTTCCGTTAAAAAAATGCTTCCTTTTTCTTTTTAAATAAGCTCACAATATCTGTTGTTATCCAAGTTTCCTGAAATTTTCCAAATTTATCCTTCAGCCTTACAGGAATGATCCGCTCCTGAATTCCTATCAACTTACACTTGAAAGTATCCCACATGCCAGATATTGATTTGTCGTCAAACATCTGCCCCAATCTACATTCTTCAGATTCTGCCTAAATTATTGTAGTTAGCTATCCCCCGGTTTAGCACCTTCACCTGAGGACTACACTTGTCTTTATCCTTCAGTACCTTAAAGCTCACTGAATTATGGTCACTGTTAACAAACTGCTCCCCTACTGAAATGCCAAGCACCTGGTCAGGCTCATTCCCCAATACCATGTCCAGTGTGGCCGTTTCCCTAACTGATGTGTCAGGAAAGTATGAAGAAGTGAAGAAGACTGTCTTGAGTGCTTTCAAATTGGTACCAGAAGCATGTAGACAGTGGTTCAGAAATGTAAGAAAGAAACCAGGTCAGACATATATTGAGTTTGGAGTGGCATGGTAGCATAGTGGTTAACACTGCTGCCTCACAGCGCCAGGGACCCGAGTTTGATTCCTGCCTTGGATCACTGTGTGTGCGGAGTCTGCATGTTCTCCCAATGTCTGCATGGGTTTCTCTCAAATATTCTGGTTTCCTCCCACAGATATAGAGTCATAGAGGTTTACAGAATGGAAACAAGCCTTCTGCCCAACTTGTCCATGCCGCCCTTTCTTTTTAAGCTTTTTAATATGGGCAATCCCAATTGCCCATATCCCTTTATACTACTTTTACCCATGTAACTGTTTAAATGCTTTTTAAAAGATTAAATTGTATCACCTCTTCTATTACCTCTGGCAGCTTGTTCAAGACATTCACCACCCTCTTATGAAAAAATTGCCCCTCTGGACACTTTTGTGTCTCTCCCCTCTCACCTTAAATCTATGCCCTCTAGTTTCATACTTCCCTACCTTTGGGAAAAGATATTGACTATCTACCTTGTCTATGCGCCTCATTTTTTTATGGAGCTCTGTAAGATCACTCCTCAGCCTCCTACACTCTAGAGAAAAAAGTTCCAATCTATCTAGCCTCTCCTTATCACTCAAACCATCAAAGTTCAGATAGCATCCCAGTAACTCTTTCCTGCACTCTTTCTAGTTTAATAATATCCTTTTTATAATGGGATGACCAGAATTGCACACAGTATTCCAAGTGTGGCCTTACCAATGTCTTGTATAATTTCAACAAGATAACTGTTCTGATCGATGAGACCAAGCATATGCTGAATGCTTTTTTCACCACTCTGTCCACCTGTGACTCCACTTTCAAGGAGCTATGAACATGTATCTCTAGATCTCTTTGTTCTGTAACTCTCCCCAACATCCTACCATTAACTGAGTAAGTCCTGTCCTGGTTCAATCTACCAAAATGCATCATCTTACATTTATCTGAATTAAATTCCATCTGCTATTCATCAGCAGCGATGGCAGACGAACACACATTAGTCCATAAATTGAAATCTAGCTTTTGACAGCAATTTTATTCCATGAGATATAGAAATTGGGAAAGAGGGAGATCTTTCAATGAAAAACAAAAAGTAGATCACACTGGGAACAGTTTATCGCCTGTGGAAAAATGAAACCCTAGTGGGGGAAAAGATATGAAAGACCTCAAGTGTTTTTATAGTAAAAATGTGGGACACTCAAAGGCTTAGGGCTGGTGGCTTAAGAAAGTCACTGGGAAAAGGAATATGGTAAAAGACGCTCAACTAGTGGGATTAGTTAAAACAGTGAAGGAAATCTTGAGAGAATTCAAAGAGCTGGAGGAGTATACACACTAGACATGGATTAGACAGTAAAATAGTGTCCAATTTTTTCAAAGACTATGTGGGTAAGGTTTACTCAGGTAGAGCAGAAGGGGTAGGTAAAAAAGTTAAAATATTGAAAGACATGGGAGCTAGTCTGTCTCTCATATTAAGAGATGAAAATATTTGCACTCCTTCTGAAAAATTGCCCGAGAGAGTAGTAATCTGTGGAATAAATGGAAATAGGAATAGTGTTTTCCTGTGAAAAAAAAAGGTTGCAAAGTTCAGTCAAAAACTGGGGAAGTAATAGCGGAAGTGATGGAAAGCTTACTTATCCTGGGGAACAATATATGATAATATATAATAATAACAGATGGGAGCATTGCCTAATGTAGTGGAAAAGCCAGAAGAAAATCAAGGAACTAATGAATTAAAAGAAAAATACCCTGGAATTTG
The DNA here is from genome assembly GCA_024679065.1 of Sphyrna mokarran. Classification (NCBI taxonomy): domain Eukaryota; kingdom Metazoa; phylum Chordata; class Chondrichthyes; order Carcharhiniformes; family Carcharhinidae; genus Sphyrna; species Sphyrna mokarran. Next base: position 29,833,819 of record JAGIQG010000010.1, read on the forward strand.
TCCAGATTTGTGGTTCCAAGTTCACACAGCCATAAGTTAACACAGGAAAGGAGAACAAAAGCAAAAGATGAAGAAGTTGAGGTCCAGTTAGCTGACACTCTGTTTGATAAAATGGTAAAGGAAAATCAAAGCAGGTAGAAGATCAGGCGAAATGTTTAACTCTGAGAGGTTAATGGAGTTACAGCAGAAAGATAAGATGATAAATGATTCAAAACCTATACGGAAAAGAAATCAGAGTGTATTCCAAAATGCTTCTTAATAAGTATAAGAAGAGTAAATCTGTGAAGGCATGAGTGAAGTACAGAAAGTACAGGAGAGAGCTTAAGAAATTAATTAGGGGTGCAAAGAGGGGATAGGAGAAAGCTTTGGCTGGTAAAAGTAGGGAAAATCCTAAGATAATTCTAAGTATGTCAATGGGAAGAGGATAAATAGGGCCCATTAGGGACCAAGGGGGAAGTCTGAGGGCGGAGGCAAAAGGATATTGGTAAGGTGTTAAATGAATATTTGTCATGTGTCTTCACCCGTGAGAATAAGTTATCAAGTAGTTATCAAGCTCGGGAAGAGAGACTGTGAGGCTCTAGAGAAAATTATCATAGGGAGCAACAAGATATTGGAGGTATTGATGGGCTTAAAAGTGGACAAATTTCCATGCCTGGATGAATTGGGTCCCAGGCTGCTGTGGGAGACAAGGAAGGAAATTGACCACAAATTTTTAATTTCTCCCTGGCCGTTGGGGAGATGCAGAGGACTGGAGAACAGCTAATGTGGTCCCACTGTTTAAAAAAGGTTGTAAAAACAAGCCAGGCATCTACAGAACACTGAGTCTCACATCTGTAGTTGGGAAACTACTGGAGAAGATTCTGAAGGAGAGAATCTATCTCCATTTGGAGAAACAAGATTTGATCAGGGATAGTCGGCGTGGTTTTGTCAAAAGGAGGTCATGCCTAACAAATTTGATTGAATGTTTTGAGCATGTAACTGAGTATGTGGATGAGGGTAGTGCAGTTGATATAGTTTACATGGATTTCAGCAAAGTCTTTGACAAAGTCCCTTATGGGGGACTTATTAAGAAGGCTAATGCACATGACAAGGTGAATTCATAATTAGCTTAGCAGTAGGAGACAGAGGCTGTTTTAGTGCTTGGAGACCAATGAGCAGAGGCAGACCACAAGGGCCCCCTATTGTTTGCCATGTATATAAATGACATTGATTACTCGTGGGAGGTAGGATCAGCAAGTTTGCCGATGACACAAAGTGTGGTTACAGGAAGATATAGATGAGATAGTCAAATGAGTAGATAAATGGCAGATGGAATTTAACCCTGTAAAGTGTGAGGTGATGCACTTTGGAAAGAGTAATTTGACCAGGAAGCATACAATGAAAAGTCTGATACTGGGAAGTTCCAAAGAGCGTGTTTGTTCATAGATCTCTGGAGGCGAAAAGGCAGGTAAAAAGTTGGCCAAAGGGTCTGTTTCCATGCTGTAAACCTCTATGACTCTATAGGGTTGTAAAAAGACATATGACAGATTCACCTTTATTAATCAGGGTATAGATTACAAAAGCAGAGAGGTCATGATGAACTGTACAGAACTTTAGTGAGGCTACAGCTGGAGTACTGTGTGCAATTCTGGTCGCCACATTATGGGAAGGACATGAACGCACTGTATGGGGTTCACAGGAGGTTCAGCAGGATGCTGCCTAGGATGGAACAATTAAGCCATGATGTGTGGTTTTCTCTGGAACAGAAAAGACTGAGGGGTGACCTGATTGAAGTGTTCAAGATATGAGAGGCATGATACTCCCATCATCAAATGCTTGTATTTAATAATTTATTAATAATTAGTTTATTAGTCGAAGGGTCAGTTACGAAGGGACACAACTTAAAAATGAGAGGTGGGAGGTTTGGGGGGATTTGAGGAAAAGCATTTTTACTCAAAGGGTGGTAATGGTCTGGAATGCACTGCGTAGGAAGATGGTGGAGGCAGGATACCTCAGATTCTTTAAAAAATATCTGGATGAGTACTTCACAAGCCATAACATTCAAGACTATGAGCTAAGTGTTTGGCAAGTGGGATTAGGCGGGCCAGTCAGGGCATTTCATGTGTCAGTGCAGACTTAATGGATTGAAGGGCCTCTTCTGCACTGTAATAATTTTTGATTCTGCAATGGCTAAGGAATGCTGCATCAGGATCTTTGTTCCTACAATATGCTAATAAACATATGGTGACAATATTAGAAGGGCATGCTAAACTTACTAATAAATTATTAAATACAAGGCAATTGATGATAGGAAACAGCAGAATAGAACCTTATGTAGTGTTTATGGGAATTGTGTGTTAGAACAACTTAGAGAGTTGTTCTCTAACAGGCTTTTTAGATTAGTAATGTACAGTTGGATTATTTAAGATGTGGGCAAAGAGATTCTAATGTATCTCAATATCAATTTTGATGGTTGATCAAGGTATGGTTTGAGAATAATTGCGATGGAAAGTTACATAAGACTTTAGAATAATAGTAGGGATTTCAATGATTCACCCTTACTATAGAGAGTGTACAGCAAAGGTTTACCATGCTAATCCCTGGAATGGCAGGCCTGTCATATGAGGAGAGACTATGTCAGTTAGGATTTTATTCACTGGAATCTAGAAGAGTGAGAGGTGATCTAATACAAACTTATTAAATTCTAACAAGTTTAGATAGGGTAGATTCAGAAAGATTGTTCTCACTGATGGGGGACTCCAAACCTGGTGTCATAGTTTGAGGATAAAAGGTAAACTTTTATAACTGTGATGAAGAGAAATTCCTTCACCAAGAGGATGGTGAATATGTGGAATTCACTACCACAAAATGTAGTTGAGGCCAAAACATTGTCTGGTTTCAAAAATAAATTAGATATAATGCTAAGAACTAAAAAGATCAAGGATTACAGGGGAAAGAGGAGAATTAGGCTAGTAAATTCAGGCATGATCAAAATGAATGGTGGAGCAGGCTCGGAAGGTTGAATGGCCTACTTCTGCTTCTAGTTTCTATGTTTCTATGGTTCCAATGGATGCAATGGCATGAAGATATCAAAGGTTTAGAACAGTGGTATTATTATGGATGGCATATAGATGGGATATAACAATGTTCTATCATTTGTTGAAGCAAGTGAGAGAAATTTTCTGGATACTACTTTAATGGGCTGCCAATACTCAGAAAGAATAATTGTTTGTTCGTATCTCATATACTGGGGGGACTTTAAACTATAAAGGTTGCGGGGAGGGAATCGAGATGAGGTGACTAAGAGCAAGGATGTTAGCTTGCAAGTAGAAAAGACTGTAAACAGTGTAACAGGGAGGATAGACCGGTGATGGAGAAGGGGAGCACCCAGACCAAAGGTCTGAGGTATGTTGGTTTTAATGCCAGGAGTGTAGTGAATAAAGTGGATGAGCTTTGAGCGTGGATCGCTGCTTAGGAATGTGATGTGGTGGCCATTACTGAGGCTTGGATGTCTCAGGGACAGGACTGGGTACTTCAGGTGCCAGGATTCAGATGCTTCAGGAAGGACAGGGAGAGAGGCAAAAGGGGAGGTGGGCGGAGTAGCACTGTCGATCAGGAGTAGTGTCATGGCTGTAGAGAAGGTGGAACCATGGAAGGATTGTCTACGGAGTCTCTGTGGGTGGAAGTTAGGAACAGCAAGGGGTTGGTAATTTTGCTGGATGTTTTCTATAGGTCGCCCAATAACGACAGGGATGTTGAGGGGCAGATAGGGAAACAGTTCCTGCAGAGATGTAGTAATAACAGAGTTGTCATGATGGGAGATTTTAATTTCCCAAACATCAACTGGAATATACCTAGAGTAAGGGGTTTGGATGGGGTAAGTTTGTTAGGTGTGTTCAGGAGGGCTTCCTGACACAGTACATGGATAAGCCGACAAGAGGAGAGGCTGTACTTGTTCTGGTGCTGGCTAATGAACCTGGAAAGGTGTTGGATCTTTCGGTGGGAGAGCATCTTGGGGATGGTGAACATAATTCTATCTCCTTCATGATAGAATTAGAAAGAGATAGGTTCAGGCAGGCTAGGAAGGTGTTTATCTGGAGTAAAGGTAAATATGAAGCCATCAGGCAGAAAATTAGACAAGTAAATTGGAAGGAGGTGTTCTTAGGGAAAAGTACCGAAGGAAGGTGGCAGATTTTCAAGGATTGTTTGTCTGGAGCTCTGCACGACAATGTTCCGATGAGGCAGGGAGATTTTGGTAGTCACGGGAACCATGTGCATGAAGGTTGTGATTAACCTAGTCAGAAAGAAAAGAAAGGCACACAGAAAGTTCAGAGAGATAGGAGATGTTAAGGATCTAGGGGAATATACGGGTTGTAGGAAGGAGCTTAAAAAGGAAATTAGGAGCGGCAGAAAGGTTCATGAGAAGGTCTTGGCAGGTAAGATTAAGGAGAACCCCAAGGCATTCTACAAATATGTGAAGAGTAAAAGGATGAGATGTAAAAGATGAAGGGGGCAAAGTCTGTGCGGAACCGGTAGAAATGGCAGAGGTGCTTAATGAATACTTTCCCTCTGTATTCACGGTGGAAAATGATCTAGATGGTCGTACTGCAGGTCTGCGGCAGACTGAAAAGATTGAGTATGTGGACATTAAGAAAGAGGATGCGTTGGAAATTTTGAATAGCATCAAGATAGATAAGTCACCGGGACCGGATGGCATGTAACCCAGGTTACTGTGGGAGGTGAGGGAAGAGATTGTAGAGCCCCTGGCAATGATCTTTGCGTCGTCGATGGAGACAGGAGAACTTCCAGAGGATTGGAGGATTGCAGATGTGCTTCATATTTTCAAGAGAAGGGAACAGGGATAGCCTGGTAAATTACCGACCAGTGAGTCTGACCTCAGTGATTGGTAAGTTGATGGAGAGGATACTCAGGGACAGAACTTATGAACATTTGGAGAAGTTTAGTATGAACAAAAGTAGTCAGTACATCTTTGTCAAGGCAGGTCGTGCCTTACGAACCTAACTGAGTTCTTTGAAAATGTGACTGAACACATTAACGAAGGAAAAGCAGTGGATATGGTCTATATGCAATCTTATAGCAATCTATATGCAAGGCATGTGATAAGATCTCCCATGCAAAACGTCTTGAAAAAGTGAAAGGACATGGGATTCAAGGGGCTGTTGCCTTGTGGACCCAGAACTGGCTTGTCTACAGAAGGCAGAGAGTGGTTGTGGATGAATCTTTTTCCACATTGAGGTCGGTCACCCAGGGATCTGTTCTAGGACCCTTGTTTGTCATTTTCATAAGTGATCTGGACGAGGAAGTGGAGGGATGGGTCGGTAAGTTTGCTGACGATACAAAGGTTGGTGGTGTTGTGGATAGTCTGGAGGGATGTCAGAAGTTGCAGCGAGACATAGATAAGATGCAAGCCTGGGCGAAGAAGTGGCAGATGGACTTCAACACTGATAAATGTGTAGTGGTCCATTTTGGCAGGTCTAATAGGACGAAGAAGTATAATATCAAGGATAGGACTCTTAGCAGTATAGAGAATCAGAAGGACCTTGGGGTCTGGGTCCATAGGACTCTTAAATTGGCCTCGCAGGTGGAGGATATGATCAAGAAGGCATATGGTGTGCTAGTATTCATTAATTGAGGGATTGAGTTTGGGAGTTGGGAGATAATGCCACAACTTTATAAGATTCTTATCAAACCCCACTTGGAGTACTGTGCGCAGTTCTGGTCACCTCACTATAGGAAGGATGTGCAATCTATTGAAAGAGTGCAGAAGAGATTTACAAGAATGTTGTCTGGATTGGATGGCATGCCTTATGAGGACAGGTTGAGGGAGCTAGGTCTTTTCTCCATGGAGAAATGAAGGATGAGAAGTGACCTGATAGAAGTTTGTAAGATATTGAGAGATATAGATAGGGTGGATTCTTCGAAGCTATTTCCTAGGGCTGAAATAGTCGCTGCGAGAGGACACAGGTTTAAGGTGCTGGGGAGTAGGTACAGGGAGATATGAGGGGTAAGTTTTTCACTCAGAGGGTGACGGATGAGTGGAATCGACTGCCATCAGTGGTGATGGAAGTGAACTCGTTCAGGTCTTTTAAGCGACTTCTGGATGAGTACGTGGGATTTAATGGGATTGAGGGTTATAGATAGGCCTGATAGGTAGGGATATGATCGGCGCAACTTGTGGGCCGAAAAGCCTGTTTGTGCTGTAGTGTTCTATGTTCTATATTGAAGTGAACAGGCTGCAAGTGGGTTTAAAGTTGATGACAATTTAAATGTACTATGAAAATAAGTTGTCGAGATACTAACATTACCAAAGTAGCTTATAAAGGAAAGGGTGAACATTACTTTACTATTCCATTATCAGTTTGGAGCTCTAATTTGTAATATTGTTCATACTAAAGAATCATAGAAAAACTACAACACAAACAGGCTCTTCGGCCCACAAGTTGGGCCGATCTTATCTCTACTATTTACTAGGCTTGCCTATAACCCTCAATCCTATTAAGTCCCATGGACTCATCCAGAAGTCTCTTGAAAGATCCTAAACAATTGCCTCCACCACTACCAATGGCAGCCGATTCCCTCTGAGTGAAGAATTTATCCATGACATCTCCTCTGTACCTACTCCCCAGCACCTTAAGCCTGTGTCCTCTTGTGGCAGCCATTTCAGCTCTGGGGAAAAGCCTCTGAGAGTCCACCTGATCAATACCTCTCATCATATTATACACCTCTAACAGGTCTCTTCTCATCCTTCATCTCTCCAAGGAGAAAAGATCAAGCTCTCTCAACCTATCCTCATAAGGAATGCCACCCAATCCAGATAACATCCTTGTAGATCTCCTCTGCAGCCTTTCAATGGCTTCCACATCCTTCCTGTAAAGAGGCAACCAGAACAGAACACAGTACTCCAAGTGAGGTGTGACCAGGGTCTTATTCACATGCAGCATTATCTCCCAACTCCTAAACTCAATTCCTCGATTGATGAAGGCCAGTACACCATATGCCCTTCTTAACTACATCCTCTACCTGTGAAGCCAATTTGAGAGTCCTATGAAGCTGAACCCTAAGATCCTTCTGATCTTCCATCCTTAATATTATATTCCTTCATCCCATTTGATCTGCCAAAATGTACCACTACACATTATCCAGGTTAAAGTCATCCTGCCCCTTCTCCGCCCAGTCTTACATCCTAGCTATGTCACGCTGCAATTTCTGACATCCCTACAAACTATCCACAACACCTCCAACCTTCATGTCATCAGCAAACTTACCAACCCATTCCTCCACCTCCTCATCCAGGTCATTTATAAAAATCACAAACAGCAAGGGTCCCAGAACAGATCCCTGAGGCACTCCACTGGTGACCAATCTCCATGCAGAAAAAGACCCATCTATAACCACTCTCTGCCTTCTGCGGGCAAGCCAGTTCTGGATTCACAAAGCAACTTCCCCTTGGATCCCATTTCCCCTCACTTTCTCAATAAGCCTTGCATGGGGGATCTTAACAAACGCCTTGCTGAAGTCCATATAAACCACATTCACTGCTCTTCCTTCATCAATGTGTTCAGTCACGTTTTCGAAAACTCAACCAGGCTCATAAGACACGATCTGCCTATAACAAAGCCTTGCTGACTACTTTTGGTCATACTATACTTCTCTAAATATTCATAAATTCTGTCCCTTAGGATCTTTTCCATCAACTTACAAACCACTGTGGTTAGACACACCAGTCAATAATTTCCTGGGCTACCTCTATTCCCTTTCTTGAATATAGGAACCACATCCGCCATCCTCCAATCCTCCGGAACTTCTCCCATCTCCATCGATCATGCAAAGATCACGCCAGAGGCTCTGCAATTTCTTCCCTCACCTCCCACAGTAATCTGAGATACATCCCATCCAGTCCCAGCAACTTATCTATCTTGATGCTATTCAAAAGCTCCAACACATTCTCTTTCTTAATGTCCACACACTCAAGCTTTTTAGGCCGCCGCAAGCCTGCACTACAACCACCAAGATCTTTTTCCACCGTGAATACCAAAGTAAAGTATTCATTGAGCACCTTTGTATTTCTACCAGTTCTATACAAACTTTCCCTTCGTCACATTTTATAGATCCTTTTGTGTTACTCCATAAATACCAGCAAGAATAGGCTACATTGAATTGGTTGAAATACATCAAAGGCAATGGTCGGTATTAAATTAATGGATGAATTAAAGGACACTTTAAGTTAATATTTTGAGCAATATAATATTACCAACAACCCACAAACTAAACATTTGCTGTACATTAGAGCATGGTTAGTGACTGCTTATCAAATTTTTATTCAAGTGAAACAAACTGCTAAGTCTATTGGTCAGAATATTAAGAAAAGAAAGGAGATGAGTTGGTAGGATGATTTTTGGAATTGTGTTTCCAATATACAAATTCATTCTTGGATCTAATGAATATCTCATACTTTACTGCATAATATATATAAATGATTTGGAGAAAAATGTGACTAGTTTGATTAGTAAGTTTGCGGATGACTCAAAAGTTGGTAGATTTGTGGATAACGATGAGGACCATCAGAGGATACAACAGAATATAGATCGGTTGGAGACTTGGGCGGCGACATGGCAGATGGAGTTTAACCTGGACAAATGTGAGGTAATGCATTTTGGAAGGTCTAATACAGATAGGAAATATCTAGTAATTGGCAGAAGCCTTAAGAGCATTGATAGGCAAAGGGATTTGGGCGTACAAGTACACAGGTCACTGAAAGTGGCAATGCAGGTGGAGAAGGTAGTCGAGAAGGCATATGGCATATTTACCTTCATCAGCCAGGGCACTGATTTTAAAAAGTGGCAAGTCATGTTGCAGGTTTGTAGAACCTTAGTTAGCATTTGGAATATAGTGTTCATTTCTGGTCATCACACTATCAGAAGGATATGGAAGCTTTACAGAGGGTACAGAAAAGAATTACCAAGATGTTGTCTATTATGGAAGGCATTAGCTATGAGAAGTTGGAGAAACTGGGACAACAGAGGATGAGATGCGACCAGATTAAACTCTACAAGATTATGAGAGGCATGGACAGAGTGGATAGTCAGAAGCTTTCTCGTAGGGTGTAAGAATTAACTACTGGCAGGCACAGCTTTAAGGTGCAAGGGAAAGACTTAAAGGAGATGTACGAGCGGAATTTTTACACAGAGGGTGGTGGGTGCTGGAGCTCATTGCCAGAGGAGGTAGTGGAAGTAGATACAGTGGTGATTTTTAACAGGCATCTTGACAAATACATGAATAGGATGGGAACAAAGGAATATGGTCCCTGAAAGGGCAGCAGGTTTTAATTAAGTCGGACAACATGGTCAATGCAAGCTTGATGGGCTGAAGGGCAGTTCCTGTGTTGTAATTTTCTTTGTTCTTTGTTCTTTGCTGCAGTATTATTAATCATTTGTATATTGTTATATTTTAATTGTGTTAACAATAAGGTTTATTAAATGGAAGGAAGAGTTAACCACATGGTTGAATGAAAATATAAAAAAGAATGTCATATATATTAAGTGATGTTGTATAACATTGACACTGTGTAATCTGAATGAAGTTAGTTGATTGGTTTGAGGTTTGAGTTTTAGTTGCATATAGATTTGGTCATAATAAGTGATTCATTCTTCAAGGCTCAAGAGAAGGGGCAGTGGTCAAATGGCCTGCAGAGATTCAATTTTTAATATGCTGAAAGATCTTCAATCAAGCAAACTTGATTTTTGGTCAAAGTTGATTTTTAAATATGCTGGGACTTCCTGTGGCCAAACAGCGCTGAAACTTACCAACGAACTTCTTCTGAGATGAAGAAGTTGGTTAGAGAACTTTTGGAGCCAGTGTTTCCTTTGATGGGCATTGGAATGTGAGCTATATGCACTTAAAACCTAACCATGATGGGATCTGGAGTGTCCCTTGCCTCTAAGTGGCTTTATTGGAATGGCCAAATTGAACCAGGTTTTTGATTCAATTCATTGGCTAGTCAGCAAGAGGCTTTATGGTGTGAGAAGGATAACATATTGAAGAACCCAGTGATCAAAGTTCACGGGAACAGACAACATTGGGAACAAGAGAAAGATTGACAACTATGTGGGAAAAAACCTGTCTGGGATTTGGGTTTCATATGCAAGTGGAAGTTAAGTGAAATAACAGATACTGAGCATTTGGTTCATACATTGTGTTTACTATTATCTAAGTAGTTACAAAATAAAGGAAGTAGTGTTTTAAGTATCTAAAGTTGACTTTGTGTCTTTGATTGCAGGTATAACAAAGAGTGTCTCATGGGTCAAGACTTGTTGAAATAAATACAATTAGATTGGATAGATTTATTAAGTGTTCAGGATGGAGGTTTTCAAAAGCTTCTGCTCAGATATTCAGAAGTTTTCTGGAAGTAACTGGCCTGAATAAAGGAAGCCAAATCCAAAATTTATTTGAACCCCAAGACTACACCAAATTCCTTTCGAGTCCACCCAGTCACATATGCACTTCTTCCTTAAATGGAAGAAGTGTTAAAAATATTAGAAGACCAGTTCAGTTTTCTGAATGGAATGTGCCGACATTGAAGCTTTATTTACTATGAGAATAAAGAACAAAGAACAAAGGACAAAACAGTACGGGAAACAGGCCCTTCAGCCCAACGAATGTGTGCCGCCACCCCAATATTCCCACCTCTACCCATGATCCCTGTCTATGTTTACAGATCTATGGATTAAAAACCAAATTTGAGACAATGTAGGGAGAATTTGTTTTGCCAATTAGCCTAAGATCACATCTTTGGGATGTGAACAAAGAACAAAGAAGAACAAAGAACAACTGGCAGGAAACTGGAGCACCCGGAGAAAACCCACGCAAGCACGGGGAGAATACGGAAACTTCCAAATCCATGTATCTGCACAGCACAGCGATAGTCACAGAGCTGTCGTGTTGCCCATCAAATGGTCCAGGTCAAGCGTACACTAATGACGTGAAGCACTAGGATACTCTCGAAAAAAATCCAAGAGCAGCCTCTCACGACCCATCGCATATATGCCCCTTGTTACACAACAAGGTGGACCAAAGCACCTATAGGATAAAAACAAGTACATCAATGTCATCATCTATTTACAGACTTCCCAGGAACTCCCAAGGCTCATGATCCCTATTTTAAATCAGTTTTCTAAACCCTTCCATTCCCATTCTGTTCATGTGACCATCTAAGTATTTCTTAAATAACTCCAGAGTGCCTGCCCCCACCACTTTACTTGGCAGCGCATGCCATACCCCCACCACCCTCTGCGTGAAAAAACTCCCTCTAGCATCCAAATTATACCTTATCTGTAGAGACTGTAAGTTAATTGCAAACTCAGGAGCTCAGATAGTCAATCCCCCCTTTAGAGGGCTGAGGACTTCGATGAAAAATTAGCAGGATGCCTTAAGTACACCAGGTTAGATCCCAGCTATGTTTAGCAGCAACTGGAGTTAGATGAAGACTTTCAAAGGCTGGTCAACATTAACACCCACAAAGGGTGCAGTATAGTTCTCTGCCATCTGGCGTGTCATTGAGCCATCACATTATTCTCCAGCATACTGTGGAAGCTTTGTTGCAAGGAATACCTTGAATGCTATTATACTTAGATGATGTCCTAATTGTTGGAGTATCCCTTGATGAATACAGGCAAAATTTGAAGAAGTCCTCAAAAGATTTAAAGAAGTGGACATCTGTTTAAAAAAAGAGAAAGGTATCTTCCAGGAGGATGAGGTTATGTATCTGTGTTTCAAGGTAAATATCAAGGGTCTGCATTCTAATGCAACCTAGCTAAACATTGGTGAATAGGATATTGTTGTGTGTGTACTGCTTGATAGCACTGGCAATCATATGTTCTATTACAGTGCTGATAATCAAAGGTAGACAAGCGTGGTGATTGTTGGATTGGATTTGTCCAATCTGGAATAATGGGTATCATATAATTTCCAAGGGAGAGGTTCATACTTTCATTTTCAGGGTGCCACAACATCAGCATTCTGATACATTAACATAGCAGCTACTTGAGATGGCAGGATTGTTGTATGAAGAGAGGAATGGGAGGGGATCTAACTGAAACAAGACAAGGATGATGTAAGGATGCTGGTTTCTCTGACCAGGCGTCTGGACCAAGGGACCACAGTCTCACGCAATGGTAAGCCATTTAGGACTGAGATGAAACATAGAATCCCTTCAGTGCAGAAGATTACTATTGGCCTGCACCAACTGACAGAGCATCTAGCTCAGGCTCTCTCCCTAGCCCTGTTCCCATAATCCTATATATTTCCCATGGCTAATCTATTTAATCTACAAATCTTGGGACACTTGGGCAATTTTGCATGGCCAATCATCTAACCAAGAGGAGAAACTAATTCTGAGATGAGAGCAGCCTATGGAATTCTCTGCAGAGAAGGAGGTAAAGGCCAACTCATTGAATATATTTAAGACGGAAATAGCTGATTTTCTATACTCTAAAGATGTCAAGAGGTAGGGGAGAATATTGGGGCATGGTGCTGAAATAGAGGATCAACTGTGATTATACTAAATGACAGAACAGCTTGAAGGGCTGAATATCCTTCACTTGCTCCCATGTTTCTATGTTTACCCTGACTGATAGTGACACACAGCAATCTGGAATTAAGTCTTCAATGGTCTGAGTTATTCAACACTGCTCACTGAAACAATCTAAACAATTGTTCTGGGAGACTCCCAATCTGCAATTCACGTATGGCTTTCCTTTCTTCATCCTTGATTGTAAACTTCTGCAGGTTTGTGTTGCCTTGATTATTGCTGCAAATATTTCCTTTGTTCAATGCTCTCTCACATTTTTTCCAAATACTACTGCAGCAAACTTGTAAAGCAATGCAGTTGCACTCAAAGATCAGCTTTCCAACGTTTCTACTCTCCAGAGTAGAAACTTAATCAAATCTACTAATAATGCACAGCAGCCATTGACTACAATTTGGCAACTTGCCAATATGGCAGGTGTTGCAATTCCAGCTTTCAGCCTAGCATCTTGCAATCTCAGACACTCAAATAAATCCCTAAAAACAGACACAGTGTCACCAAACTCAGCATTCTCTCAAAAAATGACTAAGTGTGGGAAAAGTATGATCTGATTTGTGCCAGACATGCCAATGCAAATCTTGTCCAACTGTTCCTCTTAGTTGCAGGGACGGTCATAATGAGGCACAAGTTCAAGATGAGGAGCAGGAAGAAAAATGTTTGAAAAACAATGTGAGGACAAACATTTTTATCCAGCGCATGGTGGCAGCCTGGAATGTGCCGTTTAGGAGGGAGGTAGAGGTGGTTGCCTTCCATCCTTTAAGAAGTGCCTGGATGAGCACTTGGCACATTATAACATTCAAGTCTATGGACAAATGGAGGTAAATGAGATTAAGTGGGAAATCAGGTGTTTCTCGTGTTTCGGCGCAGACTCGATGGGCTAAATACTCTCTTTTGCACTGTATGATTCTATGACTCTAAATGCAGATTGGGTGACCAAATCTAGCTCTCATACATACATTTTTGTCCTTGTCCTATGTCAATTCTCCAGCAAAGTGCAACACAAACAAAAGAAACAACATACTATTTTCTGATCAGACATGTTCTAGCCTTCTGGACTCAACAAGGTGTTCAACAACTTTACACTGTGAACATTCCCCTCCATCTTGACTCACTTTTTGTTTTTGTTTCTTTAGTTTATCTCAATACTAATACTTCCCCCCTCACATCCTTCCCCACAGGGTTATCTATCTAGTTTTACTTTCACTGAGTCCTGACCTTTATTCTTCCATGAAGACATTTTGCCATCTTACCTTTCTGCCTCTATCAGCATTCCTTAGTCCTTAATGTCACCGTTAATGCCTCCTCTTTTGCCTTGCGTCAATTGTTGTCAATCCCTTCTTACCCCAACCTCTCCCTAACTGCCTATATTGCCCCATGTCCTGCACCAAACTATATTATGTTTCTGCCCCTCTGAAATTCTGAAGAGTCATATGGACTCAAAATGTTAACATTGTTTTCCTCTCCACAGATGCAGCCAGACACGAGTTTATCAGCATTTTCTGTTTTTAAAGTAACCATACCTGTTTTTCTAAAATATCCTTAAGGTCCTTCACTTCCTGTTGATATCGTTGGTTTTCCTCCTGAATGCCATGTTCATGTTCAATTTTCAAAGCTCCAAGGCTAGATTTAAGCTGCAAACTTGTACTCTTTATCTTCATAAGTTCCTTAACAGGATACATAATGAATAAAAAATAAATATATAAGAGCTCAGACTTCCATTGAAGCTTTGCTTTGTTAAAACTGATGCAGATAAGGAAAAATATTGCTTGACTGATAACTTTATAAACTGTCTTCTGTGATCTGTGATTTGTCAGGGGTTCAGTGTTTATTTTCAGAAGATAAAGAACAGTGTTTATAGTTTTTACTGTTCATGCTTTAAACATTTGGTTCAGTGACACTTTTATAGCGTTGTTACAGCAGCAGTTTGTTTAAGTAAATCAAGTATGGCTTTTTTTAAAGAATTTTTACATATGCCGTTGATCCTATAAGGTTGACTGATTCTGTAAAGAGTGTGTACTGGTATGTGATGGGCTACTAAGGGTGGGTGGATGGAAGATCATGGGTAAGATATTCTGAAGCTATCTTCAAAAGGTTACCATATCCAATTATGGTTTGTAGGGAACTTCAGGAAATAGTACTCCACAATATTACTCACTGCTTCTCAGAGGTAGAAAAGTTGTTTAGTGATAATTAAGACTTTGCACATTCCTAAAAAAATCATATATTTGAATGGACAAGGCCTAATATTATTATCACACGTAATGGATATCTAGAAAATGTTACAAATTTTCCCTTAATGCATATGAACATCCCAATCTCTCAATAAGGTGCTGGTGTTCCTATGCTTTTGGAATAGCGGGGCAACTCAGACAGTAACTTCCTGATTTTCATGTTTATGCATGTATAGATGCAAGCCATTGCTTATGTAATTGTGGTGAATGCATGTTAGTCTCACCATTATCTGGCCAATGTCTTAACAACTTACAGTTTAATTATGATTAATAGATTATTATATAAAAGAAATGAAGGCCACTGCTACTATACTAAGTTTCCTTAAAGAAAAATAATTGGGATGAACAATCAGTAACACAATCCATGAACACAACTTTCAACAGAATGCCTAAAGAAAGCTCATGTTCTGATAATGTTGTGACAGTCACCCACCTGTCAATATGAGAAAAGCAAGAATATTATGTTACAGCTTTGTAAATCACTTGTGTAATTGACTTCAACAAGACAAATGTTGTTGGGCTCTTGGAGCATGAGCTCCCTGACTGAGATCCCTTAAGTTAGTTTGATTTCATTTATTTGGTTTAACACAAAAGATATCCCTGAGGTCATAATTGGCTTCCCAATTAGGGAGCTTCACCTGTACATAAACATGGTAGTGTCAAGTTTGGCACTTCTATTCTGACTTTGTACCTGAAGAACTCTAGGGCTGGAAATCTCGGAGAAAACATTCTCATTTGCAGGAAACCTGGAGTAATTCACGTTGTTTTTTTCAGCGGATGTTTCAAAGTGAATCCCCCACACTCTGTGCAGTGCATGATGTTAAATTTTTTGAGACAGGGCTTGATCACCTACCAGCCCGGGACCCTGCAGTGCTGACCCCAAACTCCCACTACGGCACAATTGCAGCCCACCAGATCATTCCTGGGCCAGCCTCAACCTCCCCACCCACTCCCTCACCCCCTGCTCAATCCTGGCCTGCACCAATCGCCAGCCTCCCCATCACCCTCACACAGACATCCCCAAAGGCAGACCACAGAGGCAAACTCCACCCCTGACAAACTCCCCCTCTGGCTAACTAACCCCCCACCCCCAGCCAGCCTCAATTGCTGACTTCTCTTTTGGCTGGTACTGCCAGGATATGCATGCCCAGGGAGCAACTCCCTGCCCGACTGCCTGTGTGGGCCCCGATTGCCCCCCTTTCCATCCCCTCATCTCTCCAGTGGAGTATGGAGCTACTGCAAACCTTGCTGGGGTAAAACAATCTAGTGGGGTGGGAGAGGAAACCAGTCCAGAAAATTCAATCCCTAGCCAACTAATTTCATCAAAAATATATGCAAATAGGGATTTAAATTACTTACCTGCCTTCCCACCTGCTTCCAGCTTGGATCTGGTGGTGGAAATTGGACACTGGGAGATGCACAGGTGGCAGGAACGCATGCGCGAATTTCACGCATGCTTGGCCACGAGATTCTCCCATCTGGCTGCACTAGAAAATTAGCGTGGTGGGATGGGAGAATTCTCCCCTAGATGGTAAATAAAGGGAATCTGATGAAGGACACTGCCTCTGAAAAGTTATTTCAGTGGCGGGGAGGAAAAAGAACAACCATAAGAAAAGCAGTCTTCTGACTGCTTGTGGACCATCAACATTTGCTGTTGTTTGCAATTCAACTTTGTCAAATACCAAATCTTTCAGGAACTGGCAGACCTAGTAAGGGAATATTATGACCCTAAGCCACCTTTGACCCTGAGAAGGTAGCTATTTTATTCGGCACTCTGGGAGATGGGGGAGTCTGTTACAGGTTTCCTAACAAAAGTGAGACAGCTGACGGAAGCATGTGAATTCGGGGTAACATCTAATAAGCTGCTAAGTATTTTGGTATATGCGAGAAATAATGTAATTTTTTTTATGGAATCCCTATAGTGCAAAAAGAGGCTATTCAGCCCATCAAGTCTGCATCAACCACAATCTCATTCAGGCCCTATTCCCGTAACTTCACATATTTACCCTGCTAATCTGCCTGATGGTAGGGTTAATTAGCATGGGCAATAAACTCAACCCACACATCTTTGGAGTGTGAGAAGAAACCAGAGCACCTGGAGGAAATCTATGCTGGCACGTGGAGAATGTGCAAACTCCATACAGTGACCCGAGGCCAAAATTGAACCTGGGTCCCTAGTGCTGTGAGGCAGCACTGCTAACCATGGTGCCACCGTACCGCCTTCTTTTAAAAGCTTGAGATCGCCCTCCTAAATCTTCCCATCTCTATAGCTTTCTTCTATCATAGACTTCCGACATTCTCAGAAGACAAACATGGGACACAACTAATGGAGTACCCTTCCTCATCCAGTACTTCTTGGAGCAGAGAAACTGCGACATCTTCTTCAGAGCCTTCAGCATGTCATTGATGAAGATGAACATCTCACCAAGGGACACCCCAACTACTTGCCTTCAAACAACAGCACAACCTCAAGCAGATCATTTTTGCAGCAAACTACCCAGCCTTCAGGAGAACAGCAACCACGACACCACAAAACACTGCCATGGCAACCTCTACAAAACATCCCAGATCATCAACTCGGATACCACCATCGCATGTGAGAACACCAGGCACTTGATACATACTCATGCTACTCTACCAACATTGTCTACCTGATATGCTGCTGGAATGAATGTCCTGAGGCATGGCACACCAGCGAGACTATGTAGATGCTACAACGGATGACCATACACTTCGCGACAATCATTAGACAGGAGTGTTCCCTTCCTGTCGGTGAACATTTTAGCAGTAAGGGTCCTCAGCCCCCAATCTTTGGGTAAGCATTCTCCAAAGCTTTCAAGACACACGACAATGCAGAATCGTTGAGCAGCAACTGATGGCCAAGTTCCACATGCATGAGGACCCGGATCTTGGGTTCATGTCACACGAAATGTAACCCCTACCATTTGGCCTAGGCTTGCAAAATCCCACTAACTGTCCTGACTGGAGACAATTCACACATCTTTAGCCTGTGAGTATTCATCTCTCCACTTACTTTGTTGTACCTAAAAAGGCTTCATTACTTATAGAGACTTACATTCCAACCATTATTTTGTAATTGAGTCTGTGTCTATATATACTGCGTTTGTAAACCCAACTTACCTAAGGAAGGAACAGTGCTCCAAAAGCTGCTGATTCTAAATTGGGCTTTAACCTGGTGTTGTGAGATTTCTCACTTTTCCATCCAAATCCAACGCTGGCCTCTCCACATCAAATTTTGACCAGGCAGTCAACAGTCCCTTCAGAATCATGCCCGGCAAGTCATTGTAATTGTTGCCAATGTATAGAGTCAGAACAGCTAAGTAAGCCTTCAAGAGCTAGATTTATGAAAATGACATGGAGGCTGGTGTTCAAGAAAGTGCACATCCTGGAAGGTACAGATACATCTGACATGAAACAATTAAACTGCATAGCAATGTTCAAATCAGACCCAATTAAGCTAACTGTAAGATTAAATGGACATCCATTATTAATAGAGATTGATAGAGGCAAGGCAGTATCAGTGTTCGGAGAATCACTGTTCAGTAAAATTTGGACTGGATTTCAAGCCTTAACTTTTATCAAGACTTTGGCAAGACTGAGAACTTATATAGCATAACCTCTGAGAATTGTGTACTCAACGTTTATCTGTCTCTTACGAAAGGCTCAGTTATCATTAATGGTGGTGAAGGCTTGGGTCCAAGCCTAATGAGGCAAAACTGATTGAGAGAAATCCATCTGGATTGGGTAAACATCTTCTTTTTAGAAAATGGTCAATTGAAAGAAGCTCTGCTCAAATATCCAGACATTTTCCAAAAAGGGTTAGGAACCATAAAAGGAGCCAAGGCAACCTAATATGTTGAACAGGAAGCAGTCCCTGCAATTTTCCAAGGCCCACCCAGTCTCGTTTGCTTTAAGAAATAAGTGGAAACAGAAATCATAGGACTGGAATGAGAAGGTATCATAAAACCAGCCCACTTTGCAGAATGGACAGCACCTATGGTGTCTATTTTGAAGTTCAGTCCGCTTCTGAACTTTAAACAAACAATGTTAATAAGATTGAAGGAGTGCAAAGAAGGTTTACGAGGATGTTGCTGGGACTTGAGAAACTGAGTTACAGAGAAAGGCTGAATAGGTTAGGACTTTATTCCCTGGAGCGTAGAAGAATTAGAAGGGATTTGATAGAGGTGTATATATTATGATGGGTGTAGATGGAGTGAATGCAAGCAGGCTTTTTCCACTGAGGCTGGGGAAGAAAAAAACTAGATGACATGGGTTACAGGTGAAGGGGGAAAAGTTTAAAGGGAATATTATGGGGGCTTCTTCATACAGAGAGTGGTGGGAGTGTGGAATGAGCTACCAGATGAAGTGGTAAATGCGAAGTTACTTTTAACATTTAAGAAAAACCTGGATGGGTACATGGATGAGAGGGGTGTGGAAGAATATAGTCCAGGTGCAGGTCAGTGGGACTAGGCAGAAAAATGGTTCAGCGCAGCCCAGAAGGGCCAAAAGATCTGTTTCTGTGTTGTATTCTACGGTTCTATGGTTCTAATAAACCATTATTCACAACTGAAATGCCCAATTCTGTGGATTGAGGTTATATATGCATAGTTGGTAGGGGGATTCCTATTCTCGAAATGTTCTATGTTCTATGAAATTAGATATGAGTCATACTTATTTGCAGCAATATTCCACCATCAATATTCTAAAGGGCTCTATCAAGATTGCCTTTTGGGTTGTCATCAGCCTGCTCAATCTTCCAAGGAACAATGGAGAACTTCTTAGAACATTTACCCCAAGTGGCCATTATCTGGATGAAGTTCTCCTTATGGGTAAAATAAAGGCAGAACTGCAACAGAAATCTGGAGAAAATTCTTCATTGTTTTTCTGATGGCAGAGTGCACCTAAGAAGGAACAAATGCATGCTACTGGTGCCACAAGTGGCCGACTGGCCAAGTTGGGCTTACATCCTTTGGAGGATTGGGTCTGGGAAACTAAAGATGCCCTGACTCCATGTCCATCTAGGACTCTGTTGTTTCTAGAGCTGGTGATGTATCACAGGAAATTTATACTGAACTGGGCCTTCAAGTTGGTTCCAGTACATCGACAATTAAAAAGAGTCAAGCTTAGAAGTGCTCTGTCCACCAAGACCTGGCTTCTAAGAGAATAAAGCATCAACTGTCATTGTCAAATGCCTTTGTACATTACAATCCTAGAAAAAAGTTAGTACTAACCTGCAATGTGTCTTCCTATGGCATCTGAACGGTATTAGCACATAAATGGTCAAATAGAGAGGAATGCCCAATAGCATATGCTGCCAGGACCTTTGCCACAATGGAAAGAAAATACATCCACATTGAGAAAAGGATTGGTGGGAATATTTGAAGTAAAAAAACTATCAATACCTTTATGTATGGAAATTTCTGATTTCCACCCATCACAAGCCATTATTGGGACTGTTAGAAGAAAATAGCAACGGTCCCCTATTCAATGGTGAGCTTTATTATAAGCAACTTATAACTATTGTTTGAAGCACATTCCAGGAGGTTAATTGGCAAATACAGATGCCCTAAGTAGGCTGCCTTTAGTAAATCCCCCCGCCAATGGATAGCCTCCCAGTAGATGCATATAATATACGTCTTTGGATGAAAACTGATTCAGAGGGGGGATGGGAACCTGAGTAGCTCAAATACACAGGAGGATGGGAATAGCGAGGTCACGGATAAGGTTTCTGGGTCACAGCATTGTACTGGCAGGCGGGAGGGTGGTTTGAAGTGTGTATACTTCAATGCAGGGAGCATATGCAATAAGGTGGACGAACTTGCAGCCTGGATTGGTACATGGTACTTCGATGTTGTGGCCATTTCAGAGACATGGATACAGCAGGGACAGGAATGGATGTTGCAGGCTCCAGGGTTCAAATGTTTCTGTCAGAGCAGAGTAGGTGGTAGAAGAGGGGGAGGTGTGGCATTGTTAGTTAAAGATTGTATTATGGTGGCAGAAAGGACGTTTGATGTGGACCTATCTATTGAGGTAGTTTGGGCTGAGATTAGAAACAGGAGAGGAAAGGTCACCCTGTTGGGAGTTTTTTATAGGCCTCCAAAAAGTTCCTGAGATGTAGAGGAAAGGATTGCAAGGATGATTCAGGACAGCCGTTTGATAAGGTGGCCCATGGAAGACTTCTGCAGAAAATGCAGATGTATGGGATAGAGGGTGATTTAGCTAATTGGGTTAGGAATTGGCTAGCAGATAGAAGACAGAGGGTGGTGGTTGATGGGAGATATTCATCTCGGAGTTCGGTGACAAGTGGTGTACCTCAGGGGTCTGTTTTGGGGCCCCTGCTGTTTGTAATTTTTATCAATGATCTGGATGAGGGTATTGAAGGATGGATTAGTAAATTTGCAGATGACACTAAAGTCGGTGGAGTGGTAGATAGTGAAGAGGGTGTTATAGTTTGCAGAGGGACTTGGACAAGTTGCAGAGCTGGGCCGAGAGGTGGCAAATGGAGTTTAATGTGGAAAAGTGTGAGGTAATGCAATATGGCAGGAATAATAAATGTGTAGAGTATAGGGCTAATGGTAGGATTCTTAGTAGTCTTGATGAACAGAGGGATCTTGGTGTGTATGTGCATAGATCCCTGAAGGTAGGCAGTCAAGTCGAGAAGGTTGTTAAGAAGGCATATGGAGTCTTAGCTTTTATTGGTAGGGGGATTGAATTTCGGAGCAGCAAAGTCATGTTGCAACTGTACAAAACTCTAGTGCGGCCGCACTTGGAGTATTGTGTGCAGTTCTGGTCCCCGCATTATAAGAAAGATGTGGAGGCATTAGAGAGGGTACAGAGGAGGTTTACCAGGATGTTGCCTGGTATGGAGGGCAGGTCATTTGAAGGGAGGCTGAGGGATTTGAGGTTGTTTTCGTTAGAAAGGAGGCGGCTAAGAGGGGACCTAATCGAAACATATAAGATGATTAGAGGTTTAGATAGGGTGGACAGTGAAGCCTTTTTCCTAGGATGGAGAAAGCTAGCACGAGGGGACACAGCTTTAAATTAAGGGGTGATAGTTATAGGACGGATATCAGAGGTAGGTTCTTTACCCAAAAGGGTGGTTCGGGAGTGGAATGCCCTGCCTGCAGCAGTTGTAGGTGCGCCAAGTTTGGTGGCGTTTAAGAGGTTAGTTGATAAGTACATGGAAGAGAAGGGAATGGTTTAGTTTGGAGGGGCATTGCTTTTTATATTGGTCGGCGCAACATCGAAGGCCGAAGGGCCTGTTCTGCGCTGTAATGTTCTATGTTCTATGTTCTATGTAGAAGTGAAAGTAACAGGGTAGTTGTTATGGGGGACTTTAACTTTACAAATATTGATTGGAAAAGCTATAGCTCAAGCACATTAGAGGGGTCAGTTTTTGTACAATGTGTGCAGGAGGGTTTTATGACTCAGTGTGTAGATAGGCCAACAAAAGGTGAGGCTACATTGGATTTGGTTCTGGGTAATGAACCAGACTAGGTGTTAGACTTGGAGATAGGTGAGCACTTTGGTGATAGTGACCACAATTCGGTTACGTTTACCTTAGTGATGGAAAGGGATAGGCATATACCAAAGGGAAGAAGTTACAGCTGAGGGAAAGGTATGAGGCTATTAGGCGAGATTTAGGATATATAAGTTGGAGTAGGAAACTGCAGGGGCTGGGAACATCTGAAATGTGGAACTTATTTAAGGAACAGCTACTGCAAGTCCTTGATAAATATGTACCTATCAGGCAGGGAGGAAGTGGTAGAGCAAGGGAACCATGGTGTACTAAGAAAGTTGGTTCTCTGGTGAAGAGCAAAAAGGAGGCTTATAAAAAGATGAGACATGAAGGCTTGGTTAGGGCACTGGAGAGTTATAAATTAGCCAGGAGGGAGCTAAAGAGTGAGTTAAGAAGAGCTAGAAGAGGACATGAGAAGACTTTGGCGGATAGGATTAAGGAGAACCCTGAAGGTTTTTATAGTCATGTTAAGAATAAAAGATCGGTTAGGGCAAGGTTAGGGCCAGTCAGAGACAGTAGTGGGAAGTTGTGCGTGAAGTCTGTAGAGATTGGAGAGGCACTGAATGAGTATTTTTCGTCAGTCTTCATGCAGGAAAATGTCAATGTAGTCGAGGAGAATACTGGCATACAGGGTTGTAGACTAGACGGGATAGAGGTACATAAGGAGGAGGTGTTAGCCATTATTGAGAGTATGAAAATAGATAAATCCCCTGGGCCGGATGGGATCTACTCCAGGTTACTCTGAGAGGCTAGAGAAGTGATTGTAGAGCCTTTGGCTTTGATCTTCATATTGTCGTTGGCTACAGTTATAGTGCCGGAAGACTGGAGGATGACAAATGTTGTCCCCTTGTTTAAGAAGACGATCCTGCAAGTTACAGACTGGTGAGCCTTACATCTGTTGTGGGGAAAGTTTTGGAAGGAATTATAAGGGATAGGATTTATATTCATTTAGAAAGAAATGAATTGATTAGGGATAGTCAAGATGGATTTGTGAAGGGAAGGTCGGGCCTCACAAACCTTATCGAGTTTTTTGAAAAGGTGACCAAAGAGATGAATAAGGGGAAGGCAGTTGACGTGGTGTATATAGATTTTAGCAAAACATTTGATAAGGTTCCCATGGAAGACTACTGCAGAAAATGCAGATGCATGGGATTGAGGGTGATTTAACAATTTGGATTAGGAATTGGCTAGCTGATAGAAGACAAAGGGTGGTAGTTGATGGGATATATTCAACCTGGAGTTTAGTTACAAGTGATTTACCTCAGGGATCTGTTTTGGGGCCATTGCTGTTTGTTATCTTTATAAATGACCTGGATCAGAGTGTAGAGGGATGGGTTAGTAAATTTGCTGAGTCGGAGGAGCTGTAGACAGTGAGGATGGATGTTGCAGTTTGCAGAGAGACATTGATAAGTTGCAGAGCTGGGCCGAGAGGTGGCAAATGGAGTTTAATGCAGAAAAGTGTGAAGTGATTCATTTTGTTAAGAGTAATTTGTGTACAGAATATAGGGCTAATGGTAGGACTCTTAGTAGTGTAGATGAGCAGAGAGATCTCGGTGTACAGATGCACAAATCCCTGAAAGTTGATACTCAAGTTGATAAGGTTGTTAAGAAGGCGTACAGTGTGTTAGCATTTATTGGTAGAGGGATTGAATTTCGGAGTTGTGACATCATGTTGCAACTGTACAAAACTCTGATGCGGCTGCACTTGGGAGTATTGCGTACAGTTTTGGTCGCCGCACTATAAGAAAGATGTGGAGGCATTGGAAAGGGTGCAGAGGAGGTTTACCAGGATGTTGCCTGGTATGGTGGATAGTCTTATGAGGAAAGACTAAGGGACTTGAGGTTATTTTCATTAAAGAGAAGGCTAAGAGGTGACCTAATTGAGACATATAAGATGATCAGATGGTTAGATAGGGTGGATAGTGACAGCCTCTTTCCTCAGATGGAGATGGCTAACACAAGGGGACATAGCTTTAAATTAAGGGGTGATACTTATAGACGGATGTTAGAGGTGGATTCTTTATTCAGAGGGTAGTAAGGGCATGGAATGCCTGCAGCAGTTGTGGACTCACCAAGTTTAAGGGCCTTCAAATGGTCAGTGGATAGGCATATGGATAGCATTGGAATAGTTTAGGTTAGAGGGTCATAAAATTGGTTCCATTTGTCGGTGCAACATCGAGGGCCAAAGGGCCTGTACTGCGCTGTAATGTTGTATGTTCTATGAAAAAGAACTCTGTCCTTGCAAAAGTTAAACACTTAATACTGAGGGGGAAATGGAAAGGCCAGGGCAGCCCCAATTCCATCATTATTGGAGTAGAAGAGAGCAGTTCACTGTAGAATATGGTATATTACAGGGGGCACGAGTGACTTTTTGGAGTCAGGGCCACTGTGCCATACTGGATAAACTACATCACGGCCACCCAGGAGTGGCCAAATGAAGATGCTGGCCAGAAGCTATTTTGATGGCCTGAATGGACATGGACCTAACGGCTCATGAGTTGGTGCCAGGAATGCCAGCAAGGTCAAAGCTCCCATCAACAGCTCCCCTACAGCTGTGAAAATGGCTGGGCAGAATATGGATGCAGCTGCACATAGATTAACTCATGAGCTTGATGCTTCTAATCCTATTAGATGCGTAGTCTAAGTGGATGGACATCCAATTGGTGAATTTGGTCACCATAACAATAACAGGAGATACACTTTGCATGTCATTTTTGATGTCTGAGATCCCAGAGATGTTGATCTCTGACAATGACTGGCTTTTGCCAGCCATTTGAACGGGAATTGAAGTTGAATGGGAATTGATAATTCAGAACAGCATGCTACTATCTATAATCTAACAGCCTTGTAGATTATACAATCTACAGTTGGTTTAAAGCTGGCAGCATCAATGGACAGCTCTCCCATTGGTTATCCAATTATAGAACAAACCACCATGCCACCAATGGAATAGCGCCCGCAAAATTGCTCATGGGCAGACAACTAAACAACCTCGGGAAATAAATAGTATTGTCTTGAGGAGTGCACATATTACAGAGAAGGAGATGCAGGAAGTATTAAAGCACATCAAGGTAGATAAATCTCCAGAACCTGATGAAATGTATCCCAGAACATCGTGCGATGCAAAGGATGAAATTAAAGATCGCTTAGCAGAGATATTTTAATCATTGACAGCCACAGGTGAGGTGCCTGAAGATTGAAGGTTGCAAATGTTGTGCCTTTGTTTAAGAAGGGCTGCGCGGAAAAGCCTGGGAGCTACAGACTGGTGAGCCTAACGTCTGTAGTGGTAAGTTGTTAGAAGGTATACTGAGAGACATTTAGGTCTTTGGAGAGGCAAGGACTGATTTAAGGAAAGTCAGCATTGCGTCGTGAGTAGAAAACTATGTCCTACAAATTTGCATTTTTTGAAGGGGTGACGAAGAATTTAGAAAGGAACAATGCAGGCATCATTATCTACATGGACTTTACCAACTTCTCCTCATAGCTAATGCCCTCCATACCAGGCAACATCTTGGTAAATCTTTTTTGTACTCTCTCCAAAACCTCCACATTCTTCTAGTTGTGTAGCAACCGAAATTGAACACTATATTCCAAGTGCAGCCTAACAAAGGTTCTATAAGGCTGCAACATGATTTGACAATTGTTAAACTCAGTACCTCAGCAAATAAGGGTAAGCATGCTCTATACCTTCTTGACTACTTTCTCCACCTGTATTGCCACTTTCAGTGACCTATGTACAAAGAACAACAAAGAACAAAGAACAAAGAACAAAACAGCACGGGAAACAGGCCCTTCAGCCCAACGAGCCCACGCCGCCACTTCGATATTCCCATCTCTACCTGCGATCCCTGTCCATGTTTATAGACCTATGGATTAAAAACCAAATTTGAGACAATTTAGGGAGAATTTGTTTTGCCAATTAGCCTAAGAGCACATCTTTGGGATGTGGGAGGAAACCAGAACTTCCGGAGAAAACCCACGCAAGTACGGGGAGAATGCGCAAACTCCCACAGACACAGGCCCAAATCCATGTATCCGCACAGCACAGCGATAGTCACTGAGCTGTCGTATTGCCCATCAAATGGTCCAGGTCAAGCGTACACTAACGACGTGAAGCACTAGGATACTCTCGAAAAAAGATCCAAGAGCAGCCCTCTCACGACCCATCGCGTGTATGCCCCTCGTTAGACAACAAGGTGGACCAAAGCACCTGTAGGATAAAAACAAGTACATCAATATCATCATCTATTTACACACTTCCCAGGGACTCCCAAGGCTCACGATCCTTATGTTAAATCAGTTTTCTGTACCCCTCCATTCCCATTCTGTTCATGTGCCCATCTAAGTATTTTTTAAACCAGAGTACCTGCCTCCACCACTTTACTTGGCAGCGCATTCCATACCCCCATCACCCTCTGAGTAAAAAAACTCCCTCTAGCATCCAAATTATACCTTACCCTCCTCACCCTAAGCCCGTGACCCCTCGTGCTATTTGAGTCCATCCTAGGAAAAAGCTTAACCCTGTTTATTCTATCAATCCCCTTCAAAATCTTGTACACAAAATCTTGTACCTGTACATCAAGATCCTTTTGCTTATGAATACTCTTAAGGGTTCTGCCATTTACTGTATATTTCCTCTCTGTATTAAACCTTCCAAAACGCATTACCTCACATTTGTCCAAAGTAAACTCCATCTGTTATCACTCAGCCGAAGTTTTCAACCGATCTATATCCTGCTGTATCCTCAGATGGTCCTCATCGTTGTCTGCAAATCCACCAACTTTTGCGTCATCCGCAAACTTACAAGTCAAACCAGTTATATTTTCCTCCAAAGCATTTATATATATTATAAACATAGAACATAGAACATTACAGCATAGAACAGGCCCTTCAGCCCTCAATGTTGCGCCAACCAATTGAGAAAAAGCAATGACCCTCTAACCTAAACCATTCCCTTTTCATCCATTAACCTATCCACTGACCACTTAAACATCCCCAAACTTGGCACATCTATAACTGCTGCAGGCAGGGCGTTCCATACCCTTACCACTCTCTGGGTAAAGAACCCACCTCTGACATCCGTCCTATAACACTACCCCTTAATTTAAAGCTATGTCCCCTCGTGCTAGATTTCTCCATCCTAGGGAAAATGGCTATCACTGTCCACCCTGTCTAATCTTCTGATCATCTCATATGCCTCAATAAGGTCTCCTCTTAGCCGCCTTCTTTCTAATGAAAACAACCTCAAATCCCTCAGCCTCTCTCATAAGATCTTCCCTCCATACCAGGCAACATCCTGGTAAACCTCCTCTGCACCCTCTCCAATGCCTCCACATCTTTCTTATAATGTGGGGACCAGAACTGTACACAATACTCCAAGTGCGGCCGCACCAGCGTTTTGTACAGTTGCAACATGACGTTGCAGCTCCGAAATTCAATCCCCCTAACAATAAAAGCCAAGACACCGTATGCCTTCTTAACAACCTTATCAACTTGATTGCCAACTTTCAGGAATCTATGCACATATACACCAAGATCCCTCTGTTCGTCAACACTATTAAGAGTTCTACCATTAGCCCTATACTCTACACATTTGTTATTTCTGCCAAAGTGAATTACCTCACACTTTTCCGCATTAAACTCCATTTGCCACCTCTCGGCCCAGCTCTGCAACTTGTCCAAGTCTCTCTGCAAACTATAACACCCCTATTCACTATCTACCACTCCACCGACTTTAGCGTCATCTGCAAATTTACTAATCCATCCTTCAATACCCTCATCCAGATCATTTATAAAAATTACAAACAGCAGGGGCCCCAAAACAGATCCCTGAGGTACACCACTTGTAACCAAACTCCATGATGAATAATTTCCATCAACCACCACCCTCTGTCTTCTATCTGCTAGCCAATTCCTAATCCAATTAGCTAAATCACCCTCAATCCCATACATCTGCATTTTCTGCAGAAGCCTTCCATGGGGAACCTCATCAAATGCCTTACTAAAGTCCATATATACCACGTCAACTGCCTTACCCTTATCCACCTCTTTGGTCACCTTTTCAAAAAACTCAATAAGGTTTGTGAGGCACGACCTACCCTTCACAAAACCATGCTGACTGTCCCCAGTCAATTCATTACTCTCTAAATGACTATAAATCCTATCCCTAATAATTCTTTCCAAAATTTTGCCCACAATAGAAGTAAGACTCACCTGTCTATAATTCCCAGGATAGTCTCTATTCCCCTTCTTGAACAATGGGACAACATTCGCTATCCTCCAGTCTTCAGCACTATACCTGTAACCAACGACGACCTGAAGATCAGAGCCAAAGGCTCTGCAATCGCCTCTCTTGCCTCTCAGAGAATCCTAGGGTAAATCCTGTCCGGCCCAGGGGACTTATCTATTTTCAAACCCTCAATAATATCTAACACCTCCTCCTTATCTACTTCAATACTATCCAGTTTACAACCCTGTATCCCAGTGTTCTCCACAACTACATTTACATCTCCCTGCGTGAATACCAAAGAGAAATATTTGTTCAGTGCCTCTCCGATCTCTTCAGGCTCCACACACAATTTCCCACTGCTGTCTCTGACTGACCCTAATCTTGCCCAAACCAATCTTCTACTCTTAACATATCTAAAGAAAGCTTTAGGATTCTCCTTGATCCTATCAGCCTAAGTCTTCTCGTGTCCTCTTTTAGCTCTTCTTAATTCACTCTTTAGTTCCCTCCTGGCTAATCTATAACTTTCCAGTGCACTAACTGAGCCTTCATGCCTCATCTTGACATAAGCTTCCTTTTTCCTTTTCACCAGCAAATCAACTTTTTTTGTACACCACGGTTCCCTTACTCGACAGCAAAGGTCCCATCACTGATCCCTGAGGAATGCCACTTATCGCAGCTCTCTAGCTAACCTTAGCTGGGAGGTTAGCTGCAGTGTTTCGGCAGGATTTAAACTAATATGAAGGGGGGGAGGGGCTGAGACCGATCTCTCGGTAGAGAGCGAGATGGGAGATAGAGTAAGCTTGGACGAGAAGAGATGCACCGGGGAGAAGGAGGTTCCAAGTGGTCTTGGAGGTCTGGAGTGTGTCTGTTTCAATGTGAGGAGCATAACGGAAAAAACGGATGAACTTAGGGCCTTAATGTTTGCGAGGAACTTGGATGTGGTTGCAGTGACAGAGACATGGTTAAAGGAAGGGGAGCAGTGGCAACTGAACATTCCTGGATATAAGTGTTTCAGGTGTGACAGAGGAGGGTCCAGAAGAGGTGGAGGAGTGATGTTGTTAGTTAAGGAGAGCATCATGGCGGTGCAGAGGGAGGACAATACAGAGGAGTTAGGAGTGGAGTCGCTGTGGGTGGAGTTGAGGAATAGAAAGGGGGCAATTACTATGCTAGGGGTATATTATAGGCCACCCAACAGCCCACGGGTAGTTGAAGAGGGCATGTGTAAAGACATTTTGGATAGGAGCAGAAAAAACAGAGTCGTTATGTGTTCTATGTTATAGTGGGAGATTTTAATCTCCCTCGGGTGGATTGGAAAGTACCTAGAGCTAGGGGTTTGGATGGGCAGAAATTTGTAAAATGTGTACTGGAAGGATACTGTTGGAACAGTATGTGGCTAGCCCGACTAGAGAAGAGGCTTTATTGGATTTAGTTCTGAGTAATGAGCCAGGGCAGGTGGTTGATGTTGTAGTAGGGGAACATGTGGCTAACAGTGACCACAATTCTGTCTACTTTAGGATACAGATGGAAAAGGATGCTTGTTGCCCTAGGGGCAGAGTGCTGAATTGGGGGAAGGCTAATTATGGTCGGATTAGGCAGGAACTTAGGGAAACTGATTGGGAACGGTTGTTTGAGGGTAAGTCCACGCTAGGCATGTGAGACTCTTTCAAGAGAATACTGAAAATGTTGCAAGATAAGTATGTGCCGGCCAAGAGGAAAGATGGGAAAGGTAGAATTAGAGAGCCATGGATTACTAGGGATATTGAGGACTTGGTTAGGAAGAAAAAAGCGTATAATAGGTGAAAGCAGCTGGGAACCAAGACAGCATTGAAGGAATATAGAGAGAGTAGGAGGGAGCTCAAACGGGGAGTTAGAAGGGCAAAAAGGGGGCATGAAATGATTTTGGTGGATAGGATTAAGGAAAACCCAAAGGCTTTTTACTCTTATGTTAGGAATAAAAGGGTGGTTAGAGGAAAAATCGGACCTCTTAGGGACAGAGGAGGGGAACTGTGCTTAGAGCCCGAGGGAATGGCGGAGATCCTGAATGAATACTTTGCGTTGGTATTCACAAAGGAGAGGGGCTTGTTGACAGGTCCTGTCACTGAGGGGGCTGTGGACCAGTTGAGGGAAATATCCATACCGAGGGAGGAAGTGTTAGAGCTTCTAGGTAGTATTAAAACTGATAAATTTCCGGGTCCTGATGACATTTATCCCAGGCTACTTAGGGAGGTGCAAGGTGAAATTGCTGGGCCTCTGACGCAAATCTTTGTCTCTTCCTTGGACACAGGTGAGGTCCCAGAGGACTGGAGAATAGCTAATGTTGTACCGTTGTTTAAAAAGGGATGTAGGGATAACCCTGGAAATTATCGGCCGGTGAGTTTGACGTCAGTGGTAGGGAAGCAGTTGGAGGGGATTCTTAGAGATAGGATGTATAGTCACTTAGAGCGTTGCGACCTGATTAGGGATACGCAGCATGGATTTATTAAGGGGAGGTTGTGCCTTACAAATCTGGTAGAATTTTTTGAGGAGGTGACGAAAACGGTGGACGAAGGGCAAGCCGTTGATGTTGTCTATATGGATTTCAGTAAGGCGTTTGACAAAGTCCCTCATGGGAGGTTATTCGAGAAGATCAAGGCTAATGGGATACAAGGACAGGTAGCTAGATGGATAAGTAACTGGCTTGGTAATAGGAGACAGAGAGTATTAGTGGAAGGGTGTTTCTCTAGCTGGAGGTCAGTCACTAGTGGTGTGCCGCAGGGCTCGGTACTGGGACCTCTTCTATATGTAATATATATAAATGACTTGGAAGAGGGAGTAAGTGGAGTGATCAGCAAGTTTGCAGATGATACAAAGATTGCTGGACTTGCGGACAGTGAGGAGCATTGTCAGACGATGCAGCAAGTCATAGATAGGCTGGTAGCTTGGGCAGACAGATGGCAGATGGAATTCAATCCTGATAAATGTGAGGTGATGCATTTTGGGAAAAAGAATGTAGTGGGGAGGTATATGATAAAGGGTAGACCTATTAAGAGTATAGAAACGCAGAGGGACCTGAGGGTGCGGGTGAACAAGTCTTTGAAGGTGCAGAGCAAGTGGAGAAGGTTATGAAGAAAGCATATAGTATGCTAGCCTTTATAGGAAGGGGTATAGAGTACAAGAGCTGGCCTTTAGTGTTGCAGTTGTATAAAACGCTGGTGAGACCTCATTTGGAATACAGCGTCCAGTTCTGGTCGCCTTACTACCGGAAGAACGTGGAGACTCTGGAGAGAGTGCAGAGGAGGTTTACCAGGATGCTGCCTGGTATGGAAGGTCTGAGTTGTAAGGAGAGATTAGGCAAACTGGGACTGTTTTCCTTAGAAAGACGTAGACTTAGAGGAGATCTGATAGAGGTGTACAAGATTTTGAAGGGGATAGATAGAGTAAACAGGGTTAAGCTTTTTCCTAGGATGGACCCAAATAGTACGAGGGGTCACGGGCTTAAGGTGAGGGGGGTAAGGTATAATTTGGATGCTAGAGGGAGTTTTTTCACACTGAGGGTGGTGGGCCAAGTAGAGTGGTGGAGGCAGGTACTCTGGAGTTATTTAAGAAATACTTAGATGGGCACATGAACAGAATGGGAATGGAGGGTTATAGAAAACTGATTTAAAATAGGGATCATGAGCCTTGGGAGTCCCTGGGAAGTGTGTAAATAGATGATGATATTGATGTACTTGTTTTATCCTACAGGTGCTTTGGTCCACCTTGTTGTCTAACGAGGGGCATACACGCGATGGGTCGTGAGAGGACTGCTCTTGCATCTTTTTCGAGAGTATCCTAGTGCTTCACGTCGTTAGTGTATGCTTGACCTGGACCATCTGATGGGCAACACAGCAGCTCAGTGACTATCGCTGTGCTGTGCTGCTACATGGATTTGGGCCTGTGTCTGTGAGAGTTTGCGCATTCTCCCCGTGCTTGCGTGTGTTTTCTCCAGGTGCTCCAGTTTCCTCCCACATCCCAAAGATGTGCTCTTAGGCTAATTGGCAAAACAAATTCTCCCTAAATTGTCTCAAATTTGGTTTTACTATAAACATGGACAGGGATCGCGGGTAGAGGTGGGAACATCGGGGTGGCGGCGCGGGCCCGTTGGGCCGAAGGGCCTGTTTCCCGTGCTGTTTTGTTCTTTGTTCTTTGTCCTATTCAAAATGCACCCTTCCACTGCTGCCCTTGGTGTATCATGAACGAGTCAGTTTTGTATTCACCTTGCCAGCTCACCTCTTATCCCATGCGACTTCACCTTCCGCATCAGTTTGCCATGAGGGACCTTGTCAACGGCCTTACTGAAGTCCATATAGACAACATCCACCGCCCTACCCTCATCAATTATCTTTGTTACTACTTTGAAAAATTTGATCAACCTCTTCACAAAACTATGTTGTGTCTCACAAATACACCCATTATTTGCAAGTGGGAATAAATCTTATCTCAAAGAATCCTCTCCAATAATTTTCCTACTATTGATGTAAGGCTCATTGACCTTGATAAGCCTTAATTATTCTTGCTACCCTTCTTAAACAAAGGAACAACATTGGCTATTCTCCAATCCTCTGGGATCTCCCCTGTAGCCATTGAGGATACAAAGATTTCTCTCAAAGCAATTTCCTCCCTTGCCTCTCTCAGTATTTTGGGGTATATCCCATCAGGCCCTGAGAACTTGACTACCTTAATGCTTCTGAAGAACCCCAATACCTCCTCCTTTTTAATCTCAACATGACTCAAACTATTTACACACTCTTTCCCAGACTTATTATCCAACAAGTCTTTCTCTTTAGTGAATACTGATGCATTTAATAGTTCACCCATTTCCTCTGGCTCTACACATAGATTCCCTCTTTAGAGTCATGGAGTAGTAGAGGTTTACAGCATGGAAATGGTCCCATTGGCCCTTTTTTACTAAATCCCTAAGCTAATCCCAATTGCCCGAATTTGCCCATATCCCTCTATACCCATCTTACCCATGTAACTGTCTAAATGCTTTTTAAAAGACAAAATTCTACCCGCCTCAACTACTACCTGTGGCAGCTTGTTCCAGACATTCACCGCCCTCTGTATGAAAAAAATGACCCTCTGGGGCACTTTTGTATCTTTCCCCTCTCATCTTAAACTTATGCCCTCTAGTTTTAGATTCCCCTACCTTTGGGAAAAGGTATTATCTAACTGATCTTTGCTCTTCATTATTTTATAGACCTCTATATGATCACCCTTCAGCCTCTTACGCTCCAGGCAAAGAAGACCCAGTCTTTCAAGCCTCTCCTTATAACTCAAACTACCATGCCCCCATAGATCCTAGTAAATCTTTTTTGCATTTTTTCTAGTTTAGTAATATCCTTTCGATAATAGGGTAACCAGAACTGTGCACAATATTCCAAATATAGCCTTATAATATCTTATACAACTTCAACAAGACATCCCAATTTCTTATTTAATGTTCTGAATGATGAATTCAAGCAAGCCGAATGCCTTCTTCAGCAGTCTATCCACCTGTGACTCCACTTTCAAGGAGCTAGGAACCTGTACCCTTAGATTTCTTTGTTCTGTAACACTCCCCAGTGCCCTACCATTAACTAAATAAGTCCTGTCCTGGTTCAATCTACTAGAATGCATTAGAACATAGAACATTACAGCACAGAACAGGCCCTTCGGCCTTCGATGTTGCGCCGACCAATATAAAAAGCAATGCCCCTCCAAACTAAACCATTTCCTTCTCTTCCATATACTTATCAACTAACCTCTTAAACGCCACCAAACTTGGCGCATCTACAACAGCTGCAGGCAGGGCATTTCCACTCCCGAACCACCCTCTGGGTAAAGAACCTACCTGTGATATCCGTCCTATAACTATCACCCCTTAATTTAAAGCTGTGTCCCCTCATGCTAGCTTTCTCCATCCTAGGAAAAAGGCTATCACTGTCCACCCTATCTAAACCTCGAATCATCTTATATGTTTCGATTAGGTCCCCTCTTAGCCGCCTCCTTTCTAACGAAAACAACCTCAAATCCCTCAGCCTCTTCTCATAAGACCTGCCCTCCATACCAGGCAACATCCTGGTAAACCTCCTCTGTACCCTCTCCAATGCCTCCACATCTTTCTTATAATGTGGGGACCCGAACTGCACACAATACTCCAAGTGCGGCCGCACTAGAGTTTTGTACAGTTGCAACATGACGTTGCGGCTCCGAAATTCAATCCCCCTACCAATAAAAGCCCAGACTCCATATGCCTTCCTAACAACCTTCTCGACCTGACTGCCTACTTTCAGGGATCTATGCACATACACACCAAGATCCTCTGTTCATCTAGACTACTAAGAATCCTACCATTTGCCCTATACTCTACACATTTATTATTTCTGCCATAGTGCATTACCTCACACTTTTCCACATTAAACTCCATTTGCCACCTCTCGGCCCAGCTCTGCAACTTGTCTCAGTCCCTCTGCAAACTATAACACCCCTCTTCACTATCTACCACTCCACCGACTTTAGTGTCATCTGCAAATTTACTAATCCAAATTTACTAATCCAAATTAACTACCTTATATTTATCTAAATTAAACTCCATCTGCCATTCATCAGCCTACTGGCCCAATTGATCAAGATCCTGTTGCAATCAGAGATAACTTCCTTCACTGTCCATTGTGCCACCAATTTTTACATCATCTGCAAACTTATTAACCCTGCCTCCTATATCTCATCCACATCATTAATATAAATATCAATGGACCCATCACTGATTTCTGAAGCACACTGCTAGTCACAGGCTCCCAATTTGAAAAACAACTCTCTACAACCACCTTCTGGCTTCTGTCAAGAAGCCAATTTTTATCCATTTAGATACCTCATCCTAAATCCCGTGAAATTTAACCTTATGCAATAACCTACCATGGGGTACCTTGTCAAAGGCCTTGCTGAAGTCCATGTAACAACATCAACTACACTGCTCTCATCTACCTCCTTAGTTACCCCTTCAAAAAAACTCAATCAGATTTAGGAGACATGATTTTCCACTCATAAAACCATGACGATTCTCACTAATCAGTACTTGAGTCTTCAAATGTCTGTAGATCCTGTCTTTCAAAATAATTTTCACCAACTTACCCACCACAGATGTGAGGCTCACTGGTCTGAAATTCCCAGGCTTTTCCCTGCAGCCCTTTTTAAACAAAGGCACAACATTAGCCACCCTCCAATCATCAGGCATCTCGCTGTGACTATTGATGATTTAACTACGGATGCGAGTGTGAGAGAACAATTTGGATCCAGTGATCATAATGTAATTAGTTTCAACCTGATCATGGATAAGGATAGATCTGGTCCTCGGGTTGAAGTTTGAACTGAAAAAAGATAAAATCTGATGAAATGAGAAGAGATCTGGGAAGTGTAGATTGACATAGGCTGTTCTGTGGTAAGAATGTAAATGGAAAGTGGAAGGCCTTCAAAGGGGAAATTTTGAGAGTGCAGAGTTTGTATGTTCCTGTCAGGATTAAGGGCAAAATAAATGGGAACAAGGAACTTTGGTTCTCGAGGGAGATTGTAATGCTGGTTAAGAGGAAGAGAGAGTTGTATGAAATGTACAAGCAGCAAGGAACAGCTCAGATGCTCGAGGAATATAAAAAGTGCAAGAAGCTATTTAACAGGGAAATCAGGAGGGCTAAAAGACATGAGGTTCCTTTGGCAGACAGAACGAAGAAAAATGCAAAGAGCTTCTATAGGTATGTTAGGAGCAAAAGGATATTGACGGATAAAATTGTCTTCTTGAAGTCGAGAGTGTAGACTGTGTATGGAACCAAAAGAAATGGGGGAGATTCTAAATGCGTTTTTTGCACCTGTATTTACTGAGGAAACGGGTATGGAATCTATGGAAATAGGGCAAACAGGTAAGGAATTATGGAGCCTTACAGATTAAGAGGAGGAGGTGCTGGCTGTCTTGAGGCAAATCAGAATGGATAAATCCCAAGGTCCGGACAGAGTATTCCCACGGACTTTGAGGGAAGCTAGTAGTAAACTTGCAGGGGTTCTGGCAGGCATCTAAAATGTCAATATGCACGGGGGAAGTGTCGGATGATTGGAGGGTGGCTCATATTGTTCCATTGTTTAAAAAAAGTTTCCAAAAGAAATCCGGGAAATTATAGGCCACTAAGTTTGACATTGGTGGTGGGCAAGTTATTGGAAGGTGTGATAAGGGATAGGATCTACAAATATTTGGATAGACAGGGACTTATTAGGGAGAGTCAGCATGGCTTTGTGTGTGGTACGTCATGCTTGACTAATCTATTAGAGTTTTTCGAGGAGGTTACCAGGAAAGTGGATGAAGGAAAGACAGTGGATGTTGTCTACCCAGATGTTAGCAAGGCCTTTGATAAGGTCCCTCATGGGAGGTTAGTTAGGAAGGTTCAGTCGCTAGATATACATGGGGAGGTAGTAAATTGTATTAGACACTGGCTCAATGGAAGAAGCCAGAGAGTGGTGGTGGAGATTGCTTCTTCGAGTGGAGGCCTGTGACTAGTGATGTGCCGCAGGGATTGTGTTGGGTCCATTTTTGTTTGTCATCTATATCAATGATCTGCATGATAATGTGGTAAATTGGATCAGCAAATTTGCTGATGATACAAAGATTGGAGGTGTAGTGGACAGTGAAGAAGGTTTTCAAAGTTTGCGAAGGGTTTGGACCAACTAGAAAAATGGGCTGAAAAATGGCAAATGGAATTTAACACAGACAAGTGTGAGGTATTGCACTTTGGAAGGACAAATCAAAGTAGAATGCACAAGGTAAATGGTAGGACTCTGAAGAGTGCAGATGCACAGAAGAATCTGGCAATACAGTTACAGAATTCCCTAAAAGCGACTTCACAGGTGGATAGGGTCCTAAAGAATGCTGTTGGTACATCAGCCCTTATAAATCAAAGTATCAAGTATAAAGGTTGGAGTGTTATGGTAAGGTTATATAAGGCATTGCTGAGGCCAAATTTAGAGTATTGTGTATAGTTTTGGTCACCTAGTTACAGGAAGGATATAAATAAGATTGAAAGAGTGCAGAGAAGGTTCACAAAGATGTTGCCAGGATTTGAGAAGCTAAGTTATAGAAAGAGATTGAATAGGTTAGGACTTTATTCCTTGGAGCGTAGAAGAATGAGGGGATATTTGATAGAGCTGTACAAGATTTTGATGGGTATAGATAAAGTGAATGCAAGCAGACATTTTCCACTGAGGCTAGGGGGAAAAAAACCAGAGGGCATGAGTTAAGGGTGAAAGGAGAAAAGTTTAAAGGGAATATTAGGGGGGCTTCTTCATGCAGGGAGAGGTGGGAGTGTGGAATGAGCTGTTGGATGAAGTGGTAAATGGGGGGTCACTTTTAATATTTAAGAAAAACTTGGACAGGTATATGGATGAGAGGGGAGTGGAGGGATATGGTCCAAGTGCAGACCAGTAGAACTAGGCAAAAAATGGTTCGGCACTGACAAGAAGGGCCAAAGGCCTGTTTCTGAGCTGTAAATTTTCTATGGTTCTATGCTTTCTATAGGGGAAAATGCTTCATTTTTCTTTTTGACTAGGTTTATAATTTCTGTTGTTCCCAAAACTTGCCAAACTTATCCTTCATCCTTGTAGGAATGTGCCGGTCCTGAATTCCTATCAACTTACGTTTGAAAGCCTCCCACATTCCAGATGTTGATTTGTCATCAAATATCTGTCCCAGTTTACATTCTTCAGTTCCTGCCTAATATTGTTGTAATTAGCCATCCCCCAATTCGGTGCCGCAACTTGAGGACTATACTCATCTTTATTCATCAGTACCTTAAAGTTTACTGAATTGTGGTCACTGTTCCTGAACTGCTCCCCTATTAAAGCATCATGCACCAGGCGGACCCACCAGGTCTAGTATGACCCCTTCCTTAGTTGGACTATCTACATACTGTTTCAAGAAGCTCTCCTGGATGCTCCTTACAAACTCTACCCCATCCATGCACTTAGCACTAAGTGAGTCCCAGTCAATATAGGGGAAAATAAAACCTCCCACCTCAACAATCCTGTTACTTTTATACCTTGCCAAAAATTAACTTATATATATGTTCTTCTATCTCCTGTTGGCAGTTGGGTGGTCTACAGTAAACCCCCAACATTGTAACTATACTCTTCCTATTCCTGAGCTCTATCCATATTGCCTCGCTGTATAGCCCTCTAAGGTGTTCTCCCGCAGTACAGCTGTGATATTCTCCTTAACCAGTAGTGCAACTCTCCCACCCCTTTTACATCCCCGTCTATCCCACCTGAAACAACTGTATCGTGGAATGTTAGCTGCCAATCCTGTCCTCTCCTTAACCAAGTCTCTGTAATGGCAACAACATCATAATTCCTAGTACTATTCCAAACTCTAAGTTCATCTGCTTTATGTGTTACACTTCTCACATTGAAACAAATGCATTTCAGTCCACCAGACCTTCTTTGATTTGCAACCTTATCCTACCTGCTTTTTTCTCTGAGTCTTACTGGCCCTACTCTCTGGTTTCCCTTCAGCTAATTCACCTTTTCTTTGGTTTCCATCCCTTGCCAAACAATTTAACTCCTCCCCTATGACACTAGCAAACTTCCCAGTGCTTCCATTTCAGATGCAACTTGTCCTTCTTGTACAGGTCCCAGAAGAGACTCTAATGGTCCTGCATGGTTTTCAGGAGCAATGGAGCGAGGGCAGGACCTGTGTGGGTGAAGCCATCATGAAAACATATCTGGACCAGGTGAAGGCCTCAAAATCACAACTCATCCAGGAGCCAACCATGCCCAGCAGGATAAGAACCGAGGAGAGTCCTTCAAGATCGGCCAGCCCCACCACTCTGTCATTCATGATTAGGACCTCCCAGTCCAAAATGAACACTGCAGACAAAGTTGCAGCTACTCCCCTTCCACCTGAGGAAGGAAGCGAACCAGAACCCCAGTGCTTGCATCATAAGAGACAGACATCTGATAGATATGGCATGATAGCACAATGGTTAGCACTGCTGCTTCACAGCTCCAGGAGGCTTCGGTCACTGTATGGAGTTTGCACATTTTCCTCGTGTCTGCATGGGTTTCCTCCAGGGTGAACATAGAACATAGAACATAGAACATTACAGTGCAGAACAGGCCCTTCGGCCTTCGATGTTGCGCCGACCAATTAAGAAAAAGCAATGACCCCCTAACCTAAACCATTCCTTTTTCATCCATAAACTTATCTACTAACCTCTTAAATGCCACCAAACTTGGCACATCTACAACTGACGCAGGCAAGGCATTCCATACCCTTACCACCCTCTGGGTAAAGAACCTACCTCTGACATCTGTCCTAAAACCACCACCCCTTAATTTAAAGCGATGTCCCCTCGTGCTAGCTTTCTCCATCCTAGGAAAAAGGCTATCACTGTCCACCCTATCTAAACCTCTAATCATCTTATATGTTTCAATAGGTCTCCTCTTAGCCGCCTT
Organism: Sphyrna mokarran; assembly: GCA_024679065.1. NCBI lineage: Eukaryota > Metazoa > Chordata > Chondrichthyes > Carcharhiniformes > Carcharhinidae > Sphyrna > Sphyrna mokarran. The sequence continues at coordinate 29,873,889 of JAGIQG010000010.1, forward strand.
CTTTCTAACGAAAACAACCTCAAATCCCTCAGCCTCTCTTCATAAGACCTGCCCTCCATACCAGGCAACATCCTGGTAAACCTCCTCTGTATCCTCTCCAATGCCTCCAATCATATATAACTGTTCTACCACACTATATTAAATGGTACGCTGACATGCAGACCATACAACAAAGTTGTCCTTTGTCCATGATATCTTTGCCAATTTTCCCCTCGTCTCCAGCTGTCACAGGCCCTTCATTCAGTTCCCACGCCCTCCCCCCACTCCCAGCCCCCTTGTTATACAACAGTACAAATCTCATCTTATTCCCACTTATCTTCAGCTCTGAAGAAGAGCCATTCAGACATGAAGCATTAGCTTTGTTCTCTCTTCACAGTTGCTGACAGATCTGCTGAGATTTTCCAGCATTTTCTGTTTTTCTTCTCAGATGTCAACATCTGCAATAATTTACTTGTAACCTACCAAAGAACTAAAAGCAGGAATAGACCATCTGGCCTCTCAAGTCTGCTCCGCCATTCAATAAAATCATGTCTGATCTTTTTGTGGACTTAGCTCCTCTTATCTGCCTGCTCACCATAACCCTTATGGGGTGCCATGGCACAGTAGAAGAATGGTTAGCGCTGCTGCCTTACAGTGCCGGGGACCCGCATTCAATTCCCGACTTGTGCCACTGTCCGTGTGAAGTCTGCATATTCTCCCCGTGAGTGCGAGGGTTTCCTCTGGGTGCTCTGGTTTCCTCCCACAGTCCAAAGATGTGCAGGTTAGGTGAATTGACCAGGGCAGGACTTATTGAGTTAATGGTAGGATGTTGGGTAGAGTTACAGGACAAAGAGATCTAGGGGTGCATGTTCATAGTTCATTGAAAGTGAAGTCACAGTGGACAGGCATTCAGCATGTTTGGTTTCATCAGTCAGAACATTGAACACAGGAGGTGGAATGTCTTGTTGAAGTTGTACAAGACATTGGTAAGGCCACAGTTGGAATACTGTGGGAACTTCTGGTCACCCTATTATAGAAAAGATATAATTAAACTAGAAATAGTGCAGATAAGATTTATTAGGATGCTACTGGGACTTGATGGTTTAGGTTAAAAGGAGAGGCTGGAGCGTAGGAAGCTAAGGGGTGATCTTATAGAGATCTATAAAATAACAAGGGGAATAGATCAACTAGATAGTCAATATCTTTTTCCAAAGGTAGGGGAGTTTAAAATTAGAGGGCATACATTTAAGGTGAGTGTTCTTAGGGGCAATTCTTTCACTCAAAGGGTGATGAATGTCTGAAACAAGCTGCCAGAGGTGCTAGTAGAGGTGGGTATAATTTTCTTTTTTAAAAAGCATTTAGATAGTTACATGAGTATGATGGTAATAGAGCGAAATGGGCCAAGTGCAGACAGTTGGGATTAGCTTAAGGGTTTAAAAAAAAGGATGGCATAGACAAGTTGGGCTGAAGGGCCTGGTTCCATTCTGTAAACCTCTATGACTCAAAGAGACCATTCCTCGTGTGTTGCCAATATGTGGAGAAACTAGCTGCTGACCACACGCCATCCACTCCATGGAATAGCTGCTGACCATTCCAAGAATGTCTTCACTTGGAGGGGAGTATGTTCCATTACAAACTGTAATATGTAGTTGCAAATTTAGCACACCTATTTTTAGGTGGCTAACTGACTTGTTGCAACCGTTTTTGGGCACAAAAATTTGGTAAAGTTGGGAGTGAGATGATGAGTGTGATCTGCACCTATTTTTGTTCCAGTTCCCACTTTATCAAGACCAAAAAACCGGCACGATCGGGATCCCACCCAAAACAAGTGCGGCACCTAATCGGTGCATAAATGCATAAATTTGCATGCATTTTAATCTAATTAGCGAGCTGCACGCCCACTTTACCAGCACATCTGTCTTTACCACCATGTTCGCCCAATCTAAATTGGTCTGCAATAGACATGTTCCATAAAAGTGCAATTCTAGCTCTCCAACAGTGTGTGTTAGTGAGGAGGTAAGTACCTCCTTTCACTGGATGGCACCGTGATGCTCACTTCAGGTCATTTTGTGGCGGCCGTGTTGCATTTTAGGTTAGGAGGGTTCTGTGAGTATGTGTGGGGTTGGAGGCTGTTGCTCAGCAGGGTATCCAATGCCTGATTTGCAGCACGAACCCGGGTCTCAACACTGATCTCAGGTCTTGGGGTTGCTGCTGAGTCCTACTGCACACTGACCGCCACGTCCTGGAAGCCCTCTGAAATGAGAGTGCTGCAGTCTCAGGACTTTTCAAACAGAAATGTCTAGGCTCACTACTAAATGAGTTCTGGCTGTGTGTTGATGGGGGAGGATGGGAGGGATCTGCGTTGCTAGGGGATGGGAGGGCTGTGTTGGTGGGCGATGTGGGGTCTGTCATGTTGAGGAGCCTATGGTTGGGGAATGAGGGGGCTGGGTGGGGGGGATGAGAGGGTGGCTTGTGGGGGGGAGCTTGTTGGGAGGGATGGCAATATGTGTTGCTGGACTAGGTGGAAGCAGCATTCCTTAACCTATCCATCTGTCTCTCTCCTTCTACAAACCCTCCCCCTCACCCCAGACCCTCCTCCCTTCAGATTAATAAGATGTTTTTTGTGATATAACCCGTTGATCTTGCTGGTCTTTTGGCTGCTGCTGGAGCTGAGGAAGAGGAACAGGAGGATGAATTGCAATAGAGGAGGCCCAGGCCTTCCCACTTGCAGGAGTAGAGGGAGACGGCCACAGGAAGTGGCTGCCATTCACCCAGATGGGAGGCATAGGAGAAGGAGGGAACGGAGGCCCCGACTTATCCACAAACAAAGTGTTGTTTGAAACCGGGTGCTCCGGTTTCTTCCCACAGTCCAAAAATGTACAGGTTAGATTGGCCATGCTAAAATTGCCTTAAGTGTCCTGAGATGTATAGGTTAGAGGGATTAGCAGGTAAAATATGTAGGGACATGTGGGTAGGGCCTGGGTGGGATTGTGATCGGTGCAGACTCGATGGGCTGAATGGTCTCTTTCTGTACTATAGGGATTCTAAGTTCTAAGATACATTCCTCCCACATCAGATGCCAAGTTGGGAAATCTTCACAAGAGACCCATGAGGTGCACAAACCCCCAAGATTCCTCGGACTCAGAGGGGAAGGAATTTAATGACATCAATAAGAGGTTAGCCTCTTGGAATATGATGTTCCGGATTGAGGTCTTAATTTCCCGCCCAATCAGGTAGCCTTGCTTGTTTATAAATATGGGAGTGTCAGGTCCACTAACACTCCTGATTCTGACTTTGTACCTGAAGCATCCAGGAGTGGAATAAAATTTGTGAGTAAAGGGAATCTGGTGAAGAACACAGGTACCTGAGAAGTTATTTCGAGTTGATTATATTCAAATGTACAAATTAGGACCAGAAGTAGGTCACTTGGTCCTTTCAGCCTTCTCCATTATTCAATGTGATCATCACTGAATTGATTATTCCCATTCCCATTACCTTTAATAACTTTTTATCTGCTTGTTAATTGAGAATTTCTCTCGCTCTGCCTTAAAAATATTCAAAGATTCTGCTTCCACTGCAGAAAGTTCTTTGAGGAAGAAAATTCCAAAAGATGTGCAGATTAGGTTGATTGGCCATGCTAAATTGACTCTAATATAAGAAGGATTAGCAAGGTAATTAGGGTCTAGGCGGGATTGTGATCGGTGCAGACTCTATGGGCCAAATGGCTTTCTTTTGCATTGTAGCAATTCTAAGAAAATGCATAACACACTCAGAGAAAGATGTTCTCCTCATCTGTATCTTATCTTTGAACGACTCCTAGTTCTAGATTTTCCAACAAGAAGAAACATCTTCTCCACATCCGCCTTGTTACTATCACTCACGATCTTAAAAATTTTACTTAACTGCTTCTAATGCAGCATTCTTTTGAGTCATTTCTTTAAGCTCTTTAGTGAACATTTCTTTCATTTGCTCCATTTCATAATTCAGCTTCTTTTTTTCTTCATCCCTCCATCTTTCAAAGTTTTTGGTTATTTCCTCTTCTTTCATTATTCTACTTTCAAGTTCCTAAAGTAAACCAGCAAGGTTAAGTCCATAAAGTGCAAAACAAATGTATCAACATATTTTATCAACTTTAAAGATAGCTGAAAAATAGCCCATAGGAATAGGACAATTCTCAGGACAAATGCATTACTGAATCACTGCACTTGCAGAACCTCTGCATGTGCATTCTTCTCTTCTAGCTATATCCAAATAGACCTCAATGTGAAATCAGATCTCAGAAGTGGAATAGCACAGAAGCATCTGAGTATCTGTAATGTTTCAAACTCATCCTTCCAGAACTCTTGTTACCAATATACTATTTAACAATTTTGATGAAAATAAAGGAACATATTTTTCTGGTCAATTAGCGTAGATATGAATTAATAGCACAAAAAGCTGATGGAAAGCTTAACAACTTTTGTGCATGATTTCCTCTTTACTGAGTCTTGATCATGGCCTAAATTTGTATCAGGAAATATTAAAATATTGGCTGAAATTGGCAAAAAAAATTCCTTTCTTTAGTAGGGAATAATTCAGGTCAGTCATCCCTAAGAGAATCAATAATTCATACTAGCTGTGGGCAGTGCTGGGCTGTTCCATGTGCTTACCTGAACTGACAGCAAGATTCTGTCTAATTGGAGAGAAATAAAAAAGCATATCAGCTATGGTACAATAGTAGTATCAAATGTGCCCAGATAGTTTAGTTACTATTTTGATTGCTGTGGTATAAATACAAAAATAATCAGCAATTGTCAACAATTGTGTTTTTTTAAATTAGTATGTGCAAAATCAATTATTTTGAAGTATCAGTTCATTTAAGTTAGTTATTTTATTGATGTTGCTGATCAGCTTATGCTGTTTTTTAGCTTTGCACGCATGTTTATTTAAATTAAAAATTTTAACAGTATTAACCATTGTGATGTAACCATCAATGAGACAAATGAATATTTAACTGAACTCGACTATATGGACTTGTGGGGCAGTCCCAGCCTCTAAGCCAGAAGCCCTGGGTTTGAGTCCCACAGTAAGAAGTCTGACAACATCAGGTTTAAATCCAACCAATTTATTTGATCGTAAACTCACAAGCTTTTGACCTACGGTCTTCGTCAGGTGAATGAGGTGTTCTGGTCTCCAACAGCACACATACCAGCACACATACCAGTGCTGCTGGTATGTGTGCTGTTGGAGGCCAGAACATCTCATTCACCTGATGAAGACCATAGGTCGAAAGCTTGTGAGTTTACGATCAAATAAATCGGTTGGATTTAAACCGGGTGTTGTCAGACTTCTTACTGTGTTTACCCCACTCCAACGCCAGCATCTCTACATTTTGAGTCCCACCTCAGTATTTAATGGTCAAGGAAAATGCATTCATAATGTGGCCAACAGCTTGAATATCAACCTGCAAAATCCTTCAAACATGCACCAATGGTGGGAGGAAGGAACAGGAGAGACTATAAGATAAAGGAGCAAAAGTAGGCAAGCTCAGTGACTATCACTGTGCTGTGCAGATACATGGATTTGGGCCTGTGTCTGTGGGAGTTTGCGCATTCTCCATGTGCTTGCGTGGGTTTTCTCTGGGTGCTCCGGTTTCCTCCCACATCACAAAGATGTGCCCTTAGACTAACTAGCAAAACAAAATCTCCCTAAATTGTCTCAAATTTGGTTTTTAATCCATAGATCTATAAACATAGATAGGGATCATGGGTAGAGGTGGAAACATCGGGGTGGCGGCACAGGCTCGTTGGGCCGAAGGGTCTGTTTCCTGTGCTGTTTTGTTCTTTGTTCTTTGTCATTCAATCAGCATGACGGATCTGATACGATAATCGTCAACTTCACTTTCCCACCTTATCTCCATGACCATTGATTCCATTATTGATGAAATCTGTCTATCTCAGCCTTGATGTAGAGATGCTGGTGTTGGACTGGGGTAAACACAGTAAGAAGTCTAACAACATCAGTTTTAAATCCAACCGATTTATTTGATAGTAAATTCGCAAGCTTTCGGCTTTATGGCCTTCGTCAGGCGAATGAGGTGTTCTGCTATTGGAGACCAGAACACTTCATTCACCTGACGAAGGTCATAAAGCCGAAAGCTTCCGAATTTACTATCAAATAAATCGATTGGATTTAAAACTGATGTTGTCAGACTTCTTACTGTATCTCAGCCTTGACCATATCAGGTCTAGGATGAATATATCTGCAGGAGTATTTGCTTGTTCTGTTGCAGAGGCTTTAAACTGGTATGGCAGGTACCTGTGCAGCGAGTTAGGAAAAATGAAAACTGAGTTAGAAACAAAAGGCAGAAAAGGTGAAAGCAAAAAAAGGAAGACATAGAAATAAAAAGAAAAGAGAAAATAGTGATTGTGTTATCTCTAGAGATGGGTATAGTGGAAGCAAAAGTGGTCACAGTTATAGAGTCACAGCCATAAAGTCATACAGGACACGAAAAGACTCTTTATCCTATCGAGTCTGCACTAACAATAACTATCATTAAAGTCACGCTAATCCCATTTTCAGCACTTTTCATATATTCTTGAATATTATATTTGAAGAGCTGATCCATATACTTCTTCAAGGTTGTAATGTTTCTGGACAACACTACCAACCCAGGCAGTGCATTCCAGGTTCCCATCAATCTCAGTGATTTTTTTTCCCAAATCCTCTGTAAATCTCTTGTCTCTCTCTCTAAATCTATGCATCCTCATGATTCAGAACACCCACTCACCTGATGAAAGGGGCACCACTCCAAAACCTTGTGGCTTGTGCTATCAAATAAACCTGTTGGACTTTAACCTGGTGTTGTGAGACTTCTTTCAGTGTGAACAACACCAGCCTTTGAAATTGAAGAGTGTCATTAAATCTGACAAGAAGAGTTGGCTGTGAAACATGTGATCCAGCACTCTGCCAATTATTGGGAAGATAGCACCCTCTGGAGGAAGAGAGGTATATTCTGCCCTCACCACGGTATGTTTTTCAAAGTATGTTTTTCAGAACAGTGACCACAATACCACACAACCCTGCCACAGCAATCTCTGCAAGACATGCCGGATCATCGACATGGACGACATCATCAAACGTGAGAATACTATTCACCAGATACACAGTACATACTCTTGCAACTCGGCCAACGTTGTCTACCTAATACATTGCAAGAAAGGATGTCCCGAAGCATGGTACATTGGGGAGACCATGCAGACACTATGAAAGCGGATGAATGAACATCGCTCAACAATCACCAGGCAAAACAGTTCCCTTCCTGTGGGTGAACGCTTCAGCAGTCATGGACGTTCAGCCTCCGACCTTCGGGTAAATGTAAACAAAGACCTTCGGGTAAACAAAGGGGCCTTTACGACACACGACAGTGCAGAGTCGCTGAGCAGAGACTGATAGCCAAGTTCTGCATACATGAGGACAGTCTTAACAGGGATCTTGGCTTCATGTCACACTATCTGTAACCCCCATGACTTGCCTGGGTTAGCAAAAAAACCTCACTTACTGTGCTATCTGGAGACAATACACATCCCTCTAACCTGTGCTCAATATTCCTCCACCCACGTTGTCAGCCACTTTAAGACTTGAATAGCAGGTTAGGTGTAAGGATTGCATTCTAATCAGCAATCTGTAAACTGTCTGTGCTGATATGTGTGCTTTTGGAGACCAGAACATCTCATTCGCCTGACGAAGACTACAAAGGCCGAAAGCTTGCAGATTTACTATCAAATAAATTGGTTGGATTTAAAATAGGTGTTGCCAGATTCCTACTGACTTTCAAAGCAGGAGGCAGTGCTCCACTTGCTGGTGACAGGATCTTCGGGTCCCACTGGAAGTTTCCTATCGACTGTACCTCACACAAGAAACTCATAGTGGAAATGCGTTATTGGCAGGACCAGAAAATTCCAGCAATAAGTGCAAGCTAGACAGAAGTATAAAAATAGACAATACAAGTTTTTTAAACTACGTTAAATGGAAAGAAGAAGTAAAAGAAAGTATTGGGCCCTTAGAGAATGAAATTGGGGATGTAATTATTGGAAGAAAGAAATGACCGAGGAGTTAAATAGATATTTTGCATCAGTCTCTAATGTAAAGGAATCTACAAACATTCTAGAAATAGGAAAAAATACAGGGGAGGAATTAAATACTGTCACCATCATCAGAAAATTAGTTTTAGGCAAACTAATGGGGTTAAAGCCTCCTTGGGGAGCCGATGGCTTCTTGGTATGATCTTTAGACGATTAATCCATAAAATCAGTTAATGTTTTGGGAACCCTGGTTTGAAACCACTACAGCAAATGGCGGAATTTGAACTCAATTTTTAAAAAGTCTGGAATTAATAATATACTCATAATCATGAAACCATAGTCAATGATCTGAAAAACCCATCTGTTTCACTTACATTCTTTAGGGAAAGAAATCTGCTGCCCTTACCTGGTCTGGCCTGCATGTAACTCCAGAACCACAGCAATATAGCAGACTCTCAACTGCCCTCAAGCAACTTAGGGATGGGCAATAAACGCTGGCCAGCCAGTGACACCCATGTCTCACAAATGATAAAATAAATGTCCCTTGGACCCGATGATTTACACTCCAGAATCTTAAAGGAGATGGTTACAGAAATCGTGGAAGCATTTGTAGGTTTTTTCCAAAAATCCTGTCACTGTGCCAAAGAATTAGAAAATGATCAAAGTTGTATCCTTATTTAAAAAAGGAATGAGGCAAACTTTAGAAAACGACAAGCCAGTTAATCCATATTCAGTAATTGGAAAAGTATTAGAGTTGATTATTATGGAAAGAAGTGCATTTGGAAAGTCATAATCTGATCAAGCAGAGTCAGCATGGTTTCAAGAAGGAGCATTAATGTCTGACAAATTCACTCAAATTCTTTGAGGTGGTATCAGCAGATTGAATAGAGGAGAACCATTTGATATTGTATATTTGGATTTCACAAGGCATCTGATAAGGTGCTGCACAAAGGCTCCTACGAATGAGAGGAACTCATCGTATTCAGGGTAACCTTCTGACATGGATAGAAGATTAGCTAACAACAGGGAAACAGCAAGTAACATTGAAGTAACATTAAAGAGTAACATTTCTCATGTTGAAGGGTTCTTATCACTGCATTATAGCCTTCATCTGCCTCCTCCAGGGCTTCGCTATTATCAGCCACCTCAACATCATCCTCATCAGAGGAAATGTGCTGCTCATCTATTTGCTCCTCAACCACCTCCTCATCCCCTTGAAGTGTTATGTTTTGGATGGTGCACAAAACCACAATGCACAAAGTTCTTTAGGGACTGTATTGCAGCACTCCCACCTTCGCAGTCCAGGCACTGGGATCACATCTTCAAACCTCAATAGATTGCTCAACCAAAGCGTGAGTTCCTCAATTATGTTGAGTCTCTTCTGCATTTGGAGGCTTCTGCTTAGGCATTCTCAGTGGGTACTCCTTGTCCCTGAGGAATAATCTTTTTAGCTGCTGCCTTTTTAGCTGCAGACTCAAAGACTGGTGTAGGAGCTGTGGGTTTTGGTTTGCAAGGTACTGGTATTAATTTTGGGAAAGTGAGGGCTGCACCATTAGGATGGCTGACATCAACCCATGCTAGAACCAGTGTTCTTGCAAACCACAGAATCGGAGAAGTAGAAGAGGCTTTAAATATAAAAAAAGGGGGATGTTTCTGTAAAGCGGATATAGAGTCTCACAGAGCAAAAGTATATAAGTTCAGAAGAGATAGGAGCAAAATTAGACCATTCAGCCCACTGAGTCTGCTCCACCAATCAATCATACCTAATATGCTCCTCATCCCCATTTTCTGCCTTCCCCCATAATCTTTTAACCCATTACTAGTTAAAAATCTGTCTAACTCCTTCTTAAATTTACTCACTGCTTCAACATCACCATATCTTGGGTAGTAAATTCCACAGATTCACAACCGTTTGGGAAAAGTAGTTTCCCCTCAATTCTGTTTTGACATGGCAGCATTGCAAGTCAGATATTTAGTTAATGATATTCAAAGTGTGACAGGAAGAGACAGAGTATATAATGTGAAAAAAACAGGGTCAAAATGGGAAATAAATGGTCACAAGCAAAATTAATGGCTCTGCTTAAATTCATGGTATTCAAAACAAAGTAAATGAATTTATGGCACAAATTGAGATTAATGGGCATGATCGTACAGCCATTACAATGACATAGTTACAAGGACATGAAAGCTAGGAACTAAATATTCAGGACAATGTGGCTTTTTGTAAGGACAGGCAGGAAGGAAAGTGGTGAAGTAAGTAGCCTTGTTAGTATGAGATGGAATTAATGTAATAGAGAAATGATCTTCGACTGGAATATGTGGAATCCATTTGGATTCCATTAACCTCCACATTGGAGGTAAGAAATAAGAAGAAGACACTGGTTGGGGTCATTTATAGGACTCCTAACATTAGTGGTACGGTACAGTTATAGAGTCAGGAGGTTTACAGCTTGGAAACGGAGCTTTTACCCCAATTTGTCCATGCCGTCCTATTTTTAACAACTATTATCCCAATTACCTGCATTTTGGCAGTATCCCTCTATACCCACCTTACCCATGTAACTATCTAAATGCTTTTTAAAAGACAAAATTGCACTTCCTCTACTACTAGCTCTGGCAGTTTGTTCCAGACATTCACCACCCTCCAAATGAAAAAATTGCCCCTCTGGACCTTTTTGTATCTCTCCCCTCTCACCTTAAATCTATGCTTGCTAGTTTTAGACTCCTCTACTTTTGGGAAAAGATATTGACTATCTAGCTAATCTTTGCCCCTCATTGTTTTACAGACCGCTTTTAAGATCACCCTTCAGCCTCCTACACTCCAGAGAAGAAGTCTATCCAGCTTCACCTTATAATTCAAACCATCAAGACCTGATAGCATCCTAGTAAATCTTTTCTGCACTCTTTCTTTTCCATAATAGGGTGACCAGCACTGTATACAGTATTTCAAGTATGACCTTGTACAACTTCAACAAAATTTCCCAACTCTTGTATTCAATGTTCTGAGCAATGAAACCAAGCATGCCAAATGCTTCTTCACAACTCAGTCCACTTGTGACTCCACTTTCAAGAAACTTTGAACATATATCCCTAGATCTCTTTGTTCTATAACTCTCCCCAGGGCCCTACATTAACTGATTAAGTTCTGCCCTGGTTTGATCTATGAAAATGCATCATCTTGCATTTATCTAAATTAAACTCCAATTGTCATTTGTCAGCTCACTGGCTCAATTGATCAAGATCCCATTGCAATTCTAGATAATCTGCTTCATTATCCACTATGCCACCAATCTTGGCGTCACCTGCAAACTTATTAACCATGCCTCCTAAATTCTGACTATAGAATCATAGAATCCTATCAGCCTATCGAGTCTGCAGCGACCACAATCCCACCAAGGCCCTACCCCATATCCCTGCACATTTACCCACTAATCCCTCTAACCTATGCATCCCAGGACACTAAGGAACAATTTTAGCATGGCCAATCAACCTCATCCATACATCTTTGGACTGAGAGGAAATTGGAGCACTCGGAGGAAAACCACACAGACACGAGGAGAATGTGCAAACTCCATTTTTTTTCCCTTTATAAGTTACTCACCTTACTGAATCGATCTCATTGTTCCTTGGGAGCAAAGCAGAGAGGCAGCGATTTGTGAATGGAGATCTCGGGGTAAGCTAGAGTGATTTTTCTTTTTAAACTAACTTCTCGAGTTTTTATTAAATTTAAAACCAGAAACAGGAAGGAGTTTTTGCAAAGGGGCCTGGGTACTTTTTCCCTCAACATATATTGGACTGGTAGGGTATCCCACCCTCCCCCCTTCCTCCAACCTAAGAGAGAGACTCGGAGAGAGAGCAGGTAAGTTTGTTTTTGTTTTTTGGTGAGCTGTAAGGGCTTTGGCTCTCAAGGCTTAAGCAAAAGGGCGAGGCAAGGTAAGTTTATAAGTTTTTTTAATTACCTTTTTCTCTCCTGTATTTCTGAAAAGGGCAATTATGAGTGTGAGGCCAATATGTTGTTGCCAATGCAATATGTGGGAGGTCCTGGAAGCTCCTGGTCTCCCAGATGTCCATATCTGTGCTCGGTGTGTGGAGCTGTGGGTCCTAAGAGACCGGGTTAAGGAATTGGAACTACTCGTTAGAAAGAATGAGGAGGCAATTGACAGAAGGTACCGGCAACAGGTCACACCAGGCAATAGGAGGAAGGCAAATGGGTAACTGTTAGGAAGGGGAAAGCTCATGTGACAGAGAGCACCCCAGTGGATGTCCCCTTTCATAATAAGTACTCGTGTCTGAGTACTGCTGGGAAGGACAGCTCACCTGGGGGAGGCAGCAGTGGCCGCTTCTCTGGAGCTGAGCCCGACCCAGTACTTCCAAAAAGGAAGGAAAAGAGAAAGACCATGTTAATAGGGGACTCCATAGTGAGGGGGTCAGACAGGTGTTTTTGCGGACGCAGACGGGAGTCGTGGATGGTGGTCTGCCTCCCTGGAGCTGGGATCCAGGATGTCTCTGGACGCATCCCAGACATCTTGAAAGGGGAGGGTGAGGAGCCGGAGGTAGTGGTCCATATAGTTACCGCTGACCTAGGTAGGAAGAGGGAAGTGGTCATGAAAAGGGATTATAGGGAATTAGGTAGACAGCTGAGAAAGAGGAACGCAAAGATAGTAATCTCAGGATTGCTGCCTGCGCCACGGGAGAGTGAGAGCAGCAATAGAATGAGGTGGAGGGTGAATGTGTGGCTGAGAGACTGGAGCAGGGGACAGGGATTCTGGTTCCTGGATCATTGGGAGCTCTTTTGGGGCAGGTGTGACCTGTACAATAAAGACGGGTGGCACTTAAATCCCAGGGAGACCAATATCTTAGCAGGAAGGCTGGCTAGGGCTTTTGAAGGGACTTTAAACTAGAAAGGTTGGGGGGAGGGAATCAAGATGAGATGACTGGGAGCGAGTAGGTTAGCTCCCAAGTAAAGAAGGATTGCAGACAGTATGAGAGGGAGGTTAAACAGGTGATGGAGAAGGGAAGCGCCCAGACTGAGGATCTGAGGTATGTCTATTTTAATGCCAGGAGTGTAGTGAATAAAGTGGAAGAGCTAAGGGCCTGGATTACTGCTTGGAAATGTGATGTGGTGGCCATTACAGAGACTTGGATGTCTCAGGGACAGGACTGAGTATTTCAGGTGCCAGGATTCAGGTGCTTCAGGAAGGACAGGGAGGGAGGCAAAAGAAGTAGGGGAGTGGCACTGTTGATCAGGGATAGTGTCACTGCTGTAGAGAAGTGGATGCTGTGGAGGGACTGTCTACGGAGTCTCTATGGGTGGAAGTTAAGAACTGCAAGGGTCGATAACTTTGCTGGATGTTTTTTATAGGCCGCCCAATAGTGACAAGGATGTTGAGGTGCAGGTAGGGAAACAGATCTTACAGAGATGTAGAAGTAACAGAGTTGTCGTGATGGGAGATTTTAATTTCCCAAACATCGACTGGAATGTCCCTAGGGTAAGGGGTTCAGATGGGGAGAAGTTTGTTAGGTGTCTTCAGGAGAGTTTCCTAGCACAGCACGTGGATAAGCCTCCAAGATGTGAGGTTATACTTGACCTGGTGCTGGCTAAAGAACCAGGACAGGTGTCCGATCTCTCGGTAGGAGAGCATCTTGGGGATGGTGATCATAATTCTATCTCCTTCACGACAGCATTGGAAAGAGATAGGATCAGGCAGGATAGGAAGGTGTTTATCTGGAGTAGGGGGAAATATGAAGACATCAAGCAGAAAATTTGAAGAGTAAACTGGAATGAGGTATTCTTGGGGAAAAGTACTGAAGGAAGGTGGCGGACTTTCAAGGAATGTTTGTCTGGAGCTCTGCACGACAATGTTCCGATGAGACAAGTAGGTTTCGGTAGGTTGCGGGAACCGTAGTGCACAAAGGTTGTGATGAGTCTAGTTAGGAAGAAAAGAAAAGTGTACAAAAGGTTCAGAGAGCTAGGGGATGTTAAGGATCTAGAGGTGAATAAGACTTGTAGAAGGGAGCTTAAAAAGGAAATTAGAAGAGCTAGAAGGGGTCACGAGAAGGCCTTGGCGGGTAGGATTGAGGAGAATCCCAAGGCATTCTACAAATATGTGAAGAGTAAAAGGATGAGAAGTGAAGGGATAGGACCTATAAAAGGTGAAGGGGAAAGAGTCTGTGTGGAACCAGAAGAAATGGCAGAGGTGCTTAATAAGTACTGCAGGTTGTACTGCAGGTTTGCAGCAGACTGAAAAGATTGAATATGTGGTCATTAAGAAAGAGGATGTATTGGAACTGTTAAATTCCATCAAGGTAAATAAGTCACTGGGACCGGATGAGATGTACCCCAGGTTACTGTGGGAGATGAGGGAAGTGATTGCAGAGCCCCTGGCGATGATATTTGCATCATTGATGGAGACAGGAGAGGTTCCAGAAGATTGGAGGATTGTGGATGTGGTGTCTTCTTTCAAGAGAGGGAACAGGAATAGCCCGGGGAATTACCGACCAATGAGTCTGACCACAGTGGTTGGTAAGTTGATGGAGAGGATTCTGAGGGACAGGATTTATGAGCATTTAAAGAAATTCAATATGATCAGAAATAGTCAACACAGCTTTTTTAAGAGGAGGTCGTGCCTTACGAGCCTAGTTAAGTTCTTCGAAAATGTGACTGAACACATTGACGAAGGAAGAGCAGTGGATCTGCTTTACATGGATTTCAGCAAGCGTTTGATAAGGTCCTCCATGCAAGACTTCTTAAGAATGTGAGGGGGCATGGGATCCAAGGGGCTTTGGCCTTGTGTATCAGAACTGGCTTGCCTGCAGAAGGCAGAGAGTGGTTGTGGATGGGTCTTTTTCTGCATGGAGGTCAGTCACCAGTGGAGTGCCCCAGGGATCTGTTCTAGGACCCTTGCTGTTTTCATTTTCATAAATGACCTGGATAAGGAAGTAGAGGGATGAGTTAGTAAGTTCACCAACGATATGAAGGTTGGTAGTGTTGTGGATAGTCTGAAGGGATGTCAGAAGTTGCAGCGAGACATAGATAGGATGCAAGACTGGGCAGGGAAATGGCAGATGGACTTCAACGTGGATAAATGTGTGGTGGTCCATTTTGGCAGGACCAATGGGATGAAGCAGTATAATATCAAAGGTAGGAGTCTCATCAGTGTTGAGGAGCAGAAGGATATTGGGGTCCAATTCCATAGGACTCTTAAATCGGCCTCGCAGGTAGAGGATGTGGTCAAGAAGGCATATGGTGTACTGGCCTTCATTAATCGAGGGACTGAGTTTAAGAGTCGGGAGGTAATGCTGCAACTGTATAAGACCCTTGTCAGACCCCACTTGGAGTCCTGTGTGCAATTCTGGTGACCTCACTACAGGAAGGATGTGGAAGCTAATGAGAGGGTGCTGAGGAGATTTACAAGGATGTTGCCTGGATTGGGAGACACGCCTTATGAAAATAGGTTGAGGGAGCTAGGCTCCTTCTCCCTGGAGAGACGAACGTTGAGAGGCGACCAGATAGAGGTTTATAAGATGTTGAGAGGAATAGATAGGGTGAATTCTTGGAGACTATTTCCCAGGGCTGAAATGGTCGCTATGAGAGGATACAGGTTTAAGGTGCTGGGGGGCAAGTACAGAGGAGATGTTAGGGCTAAGTTTTTCACTCAGAGGGTGGTAAGTGAATGGATTCAGTTGCTGTCGGTGGTGGTAGAGGTGAACTCGCTGGAGTCTTTCAAGAAACTTCTGGATGAGTACATGGGATATATTGGGATTGGGAGTTACAGATAGTTCTATGGCCTAGTAGATACTGATATGATTGGCACAACTTGTGGGCCGAAGGGCCTGTTTGTGCTGTAGTGTTCTATGTTTCACATAGTGACCTGAGCCGTCCCTGGAGCTGTGAAGCAGCAGTGCTAACCGCTGTGCTACCATGCCACCCAATGATTCAGAATGATTTCTGATCCAAATCATTAATATAAATGACAAATAACAGTGGACCCAACATCGATGCCTGTGGCACACCGCTGATCATAGGCCTCCAGTTTGAAAAACAATCCTCTACAACCATCCTCTTCTATCATCAAACCAATCTGGCTACCTCATTCTGGATCCCGTGAGATTTAACCCTATGCAACAACCTACCATGGGGTATCTTGTCAAAGATCTTATAAAAGTCCATGTAGACAACATCAACTGCACAAAGAACTAAGTAGAGGAAAGAATAAATCAAGGGATAATGAGCTGATGTAAAAAAAGCTATCCATTAATGGTGGGTAAGTTCATTCCTCATGTGGATTGAGAAATTAAAATTGACAGAGATAGCTACGAGGAAGAATTCATAGAGTGCATTCAGGATAATTTCCGAGAAAAAAATATGTTGTAATTCTAACCAAGGATGTTGGATCTGTAATGAGGCAGGTTTAATAATCAATTCCAAAGTTATGGATCCCCTGGGAAACAATGAATGTATTATTGCCAAGTTTTCAGATGACACGAAAACAAGTGGAAAAGAAAGTTGTAATAATGACACAACAGGCGGAGTTCTCCCAAACAACTTCAAAGTGTCATAATAGTGAGAATAATGAAGTGATCTAGTGAGCTTGCACATGAACAGTGGGAGAGAGACTTCATCTGGAGTGAGACCACAGCCTCAGAAATTTGGAGCGGGGTGGGAATTCAGTGCTGAGGGGAAAGAGTGCTTTTTACTTTGTTTCCTTGCTTTCCAACTTTTAAATCCTAGCTATGGTCTTGCCCTGCAGTAGTGGTAGAGGTTGCAACAGAAAGTGTTGATCAGTAAGTGGTAAAGTCAGTAAAGTATTTAATCATTCTTTCACTTATAGTTTCAGAGTAATTCTTACGGTTTACAGTTTGTAAGGTTTACATTCGGAAAAGTGACACCTGTGCTAAATTCAAAGAAAAAACTGCAAAACTAATTTTAAGAAATTAAATAACTAAGTAGAGATGGTTGGGCAGATGATGTGCTGTAACTGTATATTTTGGGAGCTGGCAGATTCCATTGCAAGCTGCCGTGACCACATCTGCAGCAAGTGTTGGTTGCTCAAAGAACCTCAGCTCAAAATTGATGAACTTGAGTCTAAGCTTCAGATGCCGTGACACATCTGGAAGTGGTCCAACAGTGTGAGGTACATGCTCCCTGAGTGGATTAGGAAAGGTGCTGAAGGCTGGATGAGTTAGCTGACCATTGCACCATGGTACAGGAGGCCATTGAAGAGAGGGAGCGAAAAGACAAATGATAGTTGTAGGGGATTCCATAATTAGGGGAATGATAACATCTTTTGTGAGCAAGATCAAGAGTCCCACATGGTATGTTGCACACAGGGTGAGGGAAATCTCTGATTGGCTTGAAAGGATATTGGAGTGGAAGGATCCAGTTGTTGTCATCCATGTTGGGACAAACAACATAAGCAAGATTAGGAAAGAGACCTGATGGGGACTATTGAGCACTAGGAACTAAATTAAAGGACAGGTCCTCAAGGTTTATAATTTCTGGATTACTACCCAAGCCATGTGTGAATTGGCATAGGGATGAGGAAACTGGGAAGATTAGGCAAAATTAGGGAACTTGTGGCTAAAGGAGTGGTGTGTAAAAAAGAGGTTCCATTTCATGGGGTACTGGCATTAGAACAGGAGAAATCAGTTTTCACTTGAATCAATTTGGGACCAGCATTCTAACAGAAAGGATAAATAGGGTGGTCACAAGGACTTTAAACTAGCAAGTAGGAGAAAGGGAAGTGTAAAACTACAAGCAGTTAATGGAAAACATAACAGATTAGTATAGGGGCGGTGGGTTCAACTGCATAGAAAATAATGAAAAAAGTTTAAAAGTTTTGGTTTTGTTAAGAGGGGTTCATGTCTCAGTAACTTGATCAAGTTTTTCGAGGAAGTGACAAAGATGATTGATAAGATTAAGGCAATGGATGTTGTCTAGATGGATGGCAAATAGCACAGTGGTTAGCACTGCTGCTTCACAGCTCCAGGAACCTAGGTTCAATTTCCAGCATGGGTCACTGTCTGTGTGGAGTTTGCACATTCTCCTGCATGGGTTTCATGATGTCAATGAAGTAAGCAAGCAGGTACAGCAGACAGTAAAGAAGGCAAATGGCACTTTGGCCTTCATTGTGAAAGTTTTCAAGTACAGGAGCAAGGATGTGTTGTTGCAATTATATAGGGCCTAAGTGAGATCACAGCTACAGTATTGTGTGCAATTTTGGTCTCCTTTTCTGAGGAAGGATGTTCTTGCTCTCAAGAAGTGCAAAGAAAATTTACCGGGCTGATTTTGGGATGGCAAGACTGATGTATGAGGAAGTTAGGATTGTTTTCACTGGAGTTCAGATGAATTGGGGGTTCGGGGGGGGAGAGATCTCACAGAGACTTATAAAATTCTAGGTTTGTAGGGCCGAAGAGCCTGTTTCCTGTGTTGTGTTTTTCTAATAAAACTAGACAGGTTAGATGCAGGGAGGATATTCCCAATGGCAGGGGAGTCCAGAACCAGGAGTCCCAGTCTGAGGATTCAGGATGGACCATTTAGGACGGAGGTGAGGAGACATTTCTTCACCCAGAGTGGTGAGTCTGTGGAATTCATTACCACAGGAAGTTGATGCCAAAACATTGAATGTATTCAAGAGGTGGTTGGATATAGCACTTGGAATGAATGGGATCAAAGATTATGGTGAAAAAGCAGGATTAGCTATTGAGTTGGATGATCAGCCATGATCATAATGAATGGTGCAACAGGCTCAAAGGACCAGATGGCCTCCTACTGCTCCTATTTTCTATGTTTCTATGTCCCTCGTGGCTGACTAGTACAAAAAGCGAAATCGCATGGGATCAGAGGTGAACTGGCAAGATGGATACAGAACTGGTTCAGTCATACAAAAGAGAGGGTAGCAGTGGAAGGGTGCATTTCTGAATGGAGGACTGTGACAAGTAGCATTCCTCAGGGATCAATATTGGAACTTTTGCTGTTTGTAATATATATAAATGATTTAGAGGAAAATGTAACCAATTTGATTAATAAGTTTGTGGATGACACAAAGTTTGATGAAATTACAGTTAGCGATGAGGACCATCAGAGGATACAGCAGGATACAGATCGGTTGGAGATTTGGGCAGTGAGATGGCAGATCAAATTTAATTTGGACAAATGTGATGTAATTAATGCATTTTGGCAGGTTTAATACAGATAGGAAATTTACAGTAAATGGCAGAACCATTAAGAGTATTGATAGGCAGATCTCACAGAGAACATAGAACAATACAGCACAAACAGGCCCTTCGTCCCATGAGTTGCGCCGATCACATCTACCAGTCCACAGACCTATCTATAACCCCCTATCCTATTCTTTTCCATATACTCATCCAGAAGTCTCTTAAAAGACCCCAGTGAGTTTGCCTCAACAACCTCCGACGGCAGTCGGTTCCATTCACTCCCCACCCTCTGAGTGAAAAACCTACCCCTGACATCTCCTTTGTATTTGCTTCCCTGCACCTTAAATCTGTGTCCTCTCGTATTGACCATTTTCGCTCGGGGAAATAGTCTCTGAGAGTCCACCCTATCTATTCCTCTCAACATTTTATAAACCTCTATCAGGTCACCTCTCAACCTACGTCTCTCCAGCGAGAAGAGTCCCGGCTCCCTCAACCTATCTTCATAAGGCCTGCCTCCCAATCCAGGCAGCATCCTTGTAAATCTCCTCTGAAATCTCTCAATAGCCTCTACATCCTTCCTATAATGAGGTGACCAGAACTGCGCACAATACTCCAACTGGGGTCTGACAAGAGTCTGATAGAGCTGCATCATTACCTCCTGACTCCTAAACTCTATTCCTCGATTAATGAAGGCCAGTACACCGTACGCCTTCTTGACCACTTCCTCCACCTGCGAGGCCGATTTAAGAGTCCTATGGACCTGGACCCCGAGATCCTTCTGCTCTACAACACAGCTAAGACTCCTACCCCTTATATTGTACTCCTTCATCCCATTATTTCTGCCAAAATGGACCACTACACATTTATCTGCATTGAAGTCCATCTGCCACTTCTCCGCCCAGTCTTGCATCCTGTCTATGTCCCACTGCAACTTTTGGCATCCCTCCAGACCATCCACAACACCACCGACCTTTGTATCATCGGCGAACTTGCTAACCCATCCCTCCACTTCCTCATCCAGGTCATTTATGAAAATGACAAACAGCAGGGGGTCCCAGAACAGATCCCTGGGGCACTCCACTGGTTACCGACCTCCATGCAGAACAAGACCCATCCACAACCACTCTCTGCCTTCTGCCGGCAAGCCAGTTTTGGATCCAGGAGGCCAAAGCCCCTTGGATCCCATGCCCTCTCACCTTCTTCAGAAGCCTTGCATGGGGGACCTTATCAAACGCCTTACTAAAGTCCATGTACACTACATCCACCGTACTACATCCTTCGTCAATGTGTTCACTCACATTTTCGAAGAACTCAACTAGGCTCGTAAGGCATGACCTGCCCTTGACAAAACCATGCTGACTATTTCTAATCAGTCCAAACTTCTCCAAATGTTCATATATTTTATCCCTCAGAAGCCTCTCCATCAGAGACTTATAAGACTTAGGGAGACTTATAAAATTCTAGGTTTGTAGGGCCGAAGAGCCTGTTTCCTGTGTTGTGTTTTCAAATAAAACTAGACAGGTTACATGCAGGGAGGATATTCCCAATGGCGGGGGAGTCCAGAACCAGGAGTCCCAGTCTGAGGATTCAGGGTAGACACTTTAGGACGGAGGTGAGGAGACATTTCATCACCCAAAGAGTGTGTACAGATATATAAATCACTGAAAGTGGCAATGCGGGTGGGGATGATAGTTAAGAAGGCTTGCGGCATGTTTGCCTTCATTGGCCGTGGCATTGAGTTTAAAAATTAGCAAGTCATATTGTAGCTTTACAGAACCTTAGTTAGGCCACACTTGGAACATGGTGTTTAATTCTGATCACCACACTACCAGAATGATGTGGAGGCTTTAGAGAAGGCACAAATAAACAATTACCAGCATGTTGCCTGGTATGGAGGGCATTAGCTATGAGGAGAGGTTGGAGAAACTTGGTTTGTGCTCACTGGAATGGTGGATAGAAGTCTACAAGATTATGAGGGGCATGGACAGTGTAGATAGTCAGAAGCTTTTTCCCAGGGTGGAAGAATCATTTACTAGGGGATAAAGGTTTAAGACACGAGGAGCAAAGTTTAAAGGCGATGTACGGGGCAAGTTCTTTACACAGAGAGGGGGTGGGGTGGGTGCTTGGAACTCATTGCCGGGGAGATAGTGGAAGCAGGTATGATAGTGACATTTAAGGAGCATCTTGACAAACACATGAATAGGATGGGAATAAAGGGATACGGTCCCCAGAAGATAATGGGTTTTAGTTCAGTCGAGCAACATGGTTGGTGCAGGCTTGGAGGGCCAAAGAGCCTATTCCTGTACTGTAATTATCTTTGGTCTTCATTCTTTGAGATCTTAGGAGATGTTATTATAGTTTCCAGAATAAATAATAGGATAAAGTGTTTGGAAAGGGTGAGGAATCTAACTTCAGGCACAGAGGAGGGGCAGTTAATGCAGGACTCATGGTGCTGTAATTGAATTTGCGCAGTAGACAAAATCAGTTTATGGCGTAGATTAGAATCCATACAAACTATTCAACTGCACTTCCTTCATCGACTAAATATATATATAAATGACTTGGAAGAGGGAGTAAGTGGAGGGATCAGCAAGTTTGCAGACGATACAAAGATGGCTGGACTTGCAGATAGTGAGGAGTACTGTCAGGCGATGCAGCAGGACATAGATAGGCTGGTAGATGGCAGATGGAATTCAATCCTGATAAATGTGAGGTGATGCATTTCGGGAGAAAGAATGTAGGGGGGAGGTACATGATAAAGGGTAGACCTATTAAGAGTATAGAATCACAGAGAGACCTGCGGGTGCAGGTGAACAAGTCTCTGAAGGTGGCAGAGCAAGTGGAGAGGGTTCTGAAGAAAGCATATAGTATGCTAGCCTTTATAGGAAGGGGTATAGAGTACAAGAGCTGGCCTTTAAAGTTGTAGTTGTATAAAACGTTGGTTAGACCTCATTTGGAATATTGCGTCCAGTTCTGGTCGCCCTACTACCAGAAGGACGTGGAGAGTCTGGAGAGAGTGCAGAGGAGGTTTACCAGGATGCTGCCTGGTATGGAAGGTCTGAGTTACAAGGAGAGGTTAGACAAATTGGGATTGTTTTCCTTAGAAAGACGTAGACTCAGAGGAGATCTAATAGAGGTGTACAAGATTATGAGGGGTATAGATAGAGTAAACAGGTTAAGCTTTTTCCTAGGATGGACTCAAATAGCATGAGGGGTCACGGGCTTAGGATGAGGGGGTTAAGCTATAATTTGGATGCTAGAGGGAGTTTTTTCACACAGAGGGTGGTGGGGGTATGGAATGAGCTGCCAAGTAAAGTGGTGGAGGCACGTACTCTGGAGTTATTTAAGAGATACTTAGATGGGCACATGAACAGAATGGGAATGGAGGGGTATAGAAAACTGATTTAAAATAGGGATCATGAGCCTTGGGGGTCCCTGGGAAGTGTGTAAATAGATGATATTGATGTACTTGTTTTTATCCTACAGGTGCTTTGGTCCACCTTGTTGTCTAACGAGGGGCATACACGCGATGGGTTGTGAGAGGGCTGCTCTTGGATTTTTTTTTGAGAGTATCCTAGTGCTTCACATCGTTAGTGTACGCTTAACCTGGACTATCTGATGGGCAACACGACAGCTCAGTCACAATGGCCAATTGCAAGAAGCAATTGTTGAGGGGCTCCAGAGCTTAGTCCAGACTCAAGAGGCTATCATTGAAGGCTTGCACAATGGTGCAGTCACAACTACGCCTCCTGGACTAGCAACATCAGGTGACAAAGAGGCTTCTGGAGCTCAGTCCAGCTGCCCTGCCATTTCATGGGAGTATCCTAGAAGCACAGCTGATACATGACATCCAAAGGTCAGCCTGCTCCCCCACATAGGTCCAGCCCTTCAGGGGATGTGCATCAAGAGCACCAAAAGCCATGGGGAATGGAACACAGGTAACTGACTTCACCTCTGATATGCATCCTAAGAAGTCACTTAGACGTAGCAGCAGACACTATAGAATGAAGAAGTCGTTGGGTCACTAAGGTGATAAAGGTAAAGACAGACACTGTAGTTAGGGATAAACTGCACTATAAGTCATATCAGTTAAAGATTATTGCATACTGCAGCCACAGCTCTTCACCTTGTGACCTGTCTGCCATGGGAGTCTCATACCCTAACCGCACCTGTAGAGTTATGAGGCATTGTAAACACAGGCAAGGCCTTTTAGTCCACCAAGTCACCGAAGTTGCATGAATCCCATCTCTCAGCACCTGTGCCATATCCCTGTGTGCTGTTGTTCTCCCAGTGTTCAGCTGAATATGTGGACTGGTCACAAGGTTATCGTCCCCCACTGCATTCGTCCCCCACCAGCAGTGCATTCCTGACTCCCACCTGCGTTGGATGCAGACTATCCCCACAGATCATGCTGATACCCTATCCTGTGCTTTGCAACTGTGCCTTCTCATCATAGTCTTCCAAAGCGAAGGAACAGCTATTCCCTATGCACAGCTCCATGAACCCATGCATCCCAACCACGTCCCCCACTCAGCTTCTGCTGCACCACAGTCCAACCACCCTTTTACACCACTGCTTGAAGCATTGCAACATATGGTAGTGACCCTGATTCTCACTCAGTCATAGGTCCACGCATCTGTGTGCATTCTGAAGACAAACAAGAGTCAGACTTTGGCTGCACCAGGGTAGCATCACATATTGCCTCACAGTAAGTCATCAAAACCCTCCTGCCTGGACAAGTCACTTGCAAACATAGACACATCGCCCTGCTGTGATGTCAATGCCACCTCCTGGAGGTAGGTTTGTGTCCTGTCAGGAGTTTGGACAAAGGTTATGGAGGGGAATTTGAAAGACTCCTGGTCAGGGTTGGAGGAGAGAGAAGAGAGGGAAATGGCAAAGTGTTGCAGCTGCCAGGCACCACGCACTTAATGTTGGCGAATCCACTACTGTTGCAGACAAGGCATTCCAAGCTTTTACTACTCTCTGAGTAAAGAACCTACCTCTGATTTCTGTCCTATATCTATCATCCTTCAAATTAAAGCCACGTTCCCTCGTGCTAGCCATCTCCATCCGAGAAAAAAGGTTCACACTGTCCACCCTATCTAATCCTTTGATTATCTTATATGCCTCTATTAAGTCATCGCTTAACCTTCTTCTCTCTAACGAAAACAGCCTCAAATCCGTTAGCCTTTCCTCAGGATACCAGGTTGTTAAGTTTGATAAAGGCAGTAGTAGACAGACTTCCCATCAGTAAATGAATCAAAGGTTATTACACTAAGGTGGGTAAGTGGAGTTAAGGGTCTCATTGAATGACAGAGCAGACTGAAACAACACCCTGAGAAACACTTGCAGTGATGTCTTAGAACTGAGATCATAGAGTCATAGAATCCTTTGGTGCAGAAGGAGGCTATTCGGCCCATCGAAACTGCACAGCCACAATCCCAGCCAGGTCCTATCTCCTTAGCCCCATGCATTCATCCTTGCTAGTCCCCCTGACACCAAGGGGCAATTCAGCATGGCCATTCGCTGTCTGCAGATAGAAGACAGAGGGTGGTGGTTGATGGGAGATATTCATCGTGGAGTTCGGTGACAAGTGGTGTACCTCAGGGGTCTGTTTTGGGGCCCCTGCTGTTTGTAATTTTTATAAATGATCTGGATGAGGGTATTGAAGGATGGATTAGTAAATTTGCAGATGACACCAAATTCGGTGGAGTGGTAGATAGTGAAGAGGGGTGTTATAGTTTGCAGAGAGACTTGGACAAGTTGCAGAGCTGGGCCGAGAGGTGGCAAATGGAGTTTAATGTGGAAAAGTGTGAGGTAATGCACTTTGGCAGGAATAATAAATGTGTAGAGTATAGGGCTAATGGTAGGATTCTTAATAGTGTTGATGAACAGAGGGATCTTGGTGTATTTGTGGTGTACTTGGTGAAAGTAGGCAGTCAAGTCGATAAGGTTGTTAAGAAGGCATATGGAGTCTTAGCTTTTATTGGCAGGGGGATTGAAGTTCAGAGCCGCAACGTCATTAACATTTTCTTTCGATATGTTAAGAATAGAAGATTGGTTAGGGCAAGATTAGGGCCAGTCATAGACAGCAGTGGGAAGTTGTGCGTGGAGCCTGAAGAGATTGGTGAGGCACTGAATAAATATTTCTCTTCGGTATTCACGCAGAGTGCTGGAAATGTAGCTATGGAGAACACTGAGGTACAGGGTTGCAAATTGGGAAGTATTGTAGTAGATAGGGAGGATGTGCTAGAAATTCTCGAGGGTTTGAAGTTGGATAAGTCCCCTGGGCCGGACGGGATTTACCCTAGGATTCTCTGGGAGGCAAGAGAGGAGATTGCAGAGCCTCTGGCTCTGATCTTCAGGTCCTCGTTGGTTACGGGTGTGGTTCCGGAGGACTGGAGGATAGCGAATGTGGTCCCATTGTTTAAGAAGGGGAAGAGAGACCTTCCAGGGAATTATAGGCCAGTGAGTCTTACTTCTGTTGTGGGCAAGGTATTGGAGAGAATTATTAGGGATAGGATTTATAGTTATTTAGAGAGAAATGAATTGATTGGGGATAGTCAGCATGGTTTCGTGAAGGGTAGGTCATGCCTTACTAACCTCATTGAGTTTTTTGAGAAAGTGACCAAAGAGGTGGATGGGGGTAAGGCGGTTGATGTAGTATATATGGACTTTAGTAAGGCGTTTGATAAGGTGGCCCATGGAAGACTTCTACAGAAAATGCAGATGTGTGGAATAGAGGGTGATTTAGCTAATTGGATTAGGAATTGGCTGGCAGATAGAAGACAGAGGGTGGTGGTTGATGGGAGATATTCATCGTGGAGTTCGGTGACGAGTGGTGTGCCTCAGGGGTCTGTTTTGGGGCCCCTGCTGTTTGTAATTTTTATAAATGATCTGGATGAGGGTATTGAGGGATGGATCAGTAAATTTGCAGATGACACTAAAGTTGGTGGAGTGGTAGATAGTGAAGAGGGGTGTTATAGTTTACAGAGTGACTTGGACAAGTTGCAGAGCTGGGCCGAGAGTGGCAAATGGAGTTTAATGTGGAAAAGTGTGAGGTAATGCACTTTGGCAGGAACAATAAATGTGTAGAGTATAGGGCTAATGGTAGGGCTCTTAATAGTGTTGAGGAACAGAAGGATCTTGGTGTATGTGTCAATAGATCCCTGAAAGTAGGCAGTCAAGTGGATAAAGTTGTTAAGAAGGCATATGGAGTCTTAGCTTTTATTGGTAGGGTGATTGAATTTAGGAGCCGCAGCATCATGTTGCAACTGTACAAAACTCTAGTGCGGCCGCACTTGGAGTATTGTGTGCAGTTCTGGTCCCCACATTATAAGAAAGATGTGGAGGCATTGGAGAGGGTACAGAGGAGGTTTACCAGGATGTTGCCTGGTATGGAGGGCAGGTCCTATGAAGAGAGGTTGAAGGATTTGAGGTTGTTTTCGTTAGAAAGGAGGCGGCTAAGAGGGGATCTTATTGAAGCATATAAGATGATTAGAGGTTTAGATAGGGTGGACAGTGATAGCCTTTTTCCTAGGATGGAGAAAGCTAGCACGAGGGGACACAGCTTTAAATTAAGGGGTATGAGTTATAGGACGGATATCAGAGGTAGGTTCTTTACTCAAAGAGTGATTAGGGAGTGGAATGCCCTGCCTGCAGCTGTTGTAGATGCGCCAAGTTTGGTGGCGTTTAAGAGGTTAGTTGATAAGTATATGGAAGAGAAGGGAATGGTTTAGTTTGGAGGGGCATTGCTTTTTATTTTGGTCGGCACAACATCGAAGGCCGAAGGGCCTGTTCTGTGCTGTATTGTTCTATGTTCTATGTTCTATGTCATGTTGCAACTGTACAAAACTCTAGTGCGGCCGCACTTGGAGTATTGTGTGCAGTTCTGGTCCCCACATTATAAGAAAGATGTGGAGGCATTGGAGAGGGTACAGAGGAGGTTTACCAGGATGTTGCCTGGTATGGAGGGCAGGTCTTATGAAGAGAGGCTGAGGGATTTGAGGTTGTTTTCGTTAGAAAGGAGGAGGCTAAGAGGGACCTGATCGAAACATATAAGATGATTAGAGGTTTAGATAGGGTGGACAGTGATAGCCTTTTTCCTAGGATGGAGAAAGCTAGCACGAGGGGACACAGCTTTAAATTAAGGGGTGATAGTTATAGGACGGATATCAGAGGTAGGTTCTTTACCCAAAGGGTGGTTCGGGAGTGGAATGCCCTGCCTGCAGCAGTTGTAGATGCGCCAAGTTTGGTGGCGTTTAAGAGGTTAGTTGATAAGTATATGGAAGAGAAGGGAATGGTTTAGTTTGGAGGGTCATTGCTTTTTATATTGGTCGGCGCAACATTGAGGGCCGAAGCGCCTGTTCTGTGCTGTAATGTTCTATGTTCTATGTTCTATTCCACCTAATCTAATTGCAGATGATTGTCTTCCAAACACCAGAACCATTTTCATTTGTGCCAGATATAATCTGAATATTATGGACCAGTGAGTTTCATATCAATGGTTGGGAAGCTATTGGTGAGGATTCTTAGGGATAGGATTTACAAGCATTTGGGAAAGCACAGTCTAATTAGGGAAAGCCAGCATGGTTTTTTGCAGGCACCACACAAATACAAGGCAATGACTATCACCAATAAGAAACACTCTAACCACTGGCTTTTTCTGATTTATGCACCATTGAGATTCAATGGTATTACTATCATTAAATCCCCCACTGTCAACATCCTTGGGGTTATCATTGACCCAAAACTCAATCTGAATCACCACATTAACATAGTGACTACAAGAGCAGATCAGAATAGGAATATTGAGGCGAGTAATTCACCTCTTGACTCCCCAAAGTCTATCCACCATCTAAAAGGCTCAAGTCAGGGCTGTGATGGAATACTCCCCACGTGCCTGATAGGTGCAGCTCCAACAATACTCAAGAAGCTTGACACTATCCAGGACACAGCAGCTGCTTGATTGGTATCACATCTGCAAATGTCCACTACTTTCACCATTAACGCTCAATAGTAGCAGTGTATATGGTATACAAGATGCATTGCAGCAATTCACCAAAGATCCTTAGATATCACCTTCCAAATCAACGACCACTTCCATTTAGAAGACAAGGCCAGCAAATGCATGGGAACACTACCACCTGCAAATTCCCCTCCAAGCCACTCACCGTACTGACTTGGAATATATCACCATTCCTCCACAGTCGCTGCATTGTTCTATGTTCTACATGGCCTCTGGAGCAAAAAGGTTAAACAATCTTGGTCTACTTATTTAAGAAAGGATGTAAATGCGTAAGAACCACTTCAGAGGAGAGTTACAGATGAATGCCAGGAATGAGTGGGGTGGCTTATGAAGAAAAGTTAGGATGGCATGGTAGCACAGTGGTTAGAACTGCTGCTTTACAGCTCCAGGGACCTGGGTTCAATTCCCAGCTCGGGTCACTGCCTGTGTCGAGTTTGCACATTCACCTCGTGTCTGCGTGGGTTTCCTCCGGGTGCTCCGGTTTCCTCCCACACTCCAAAGATGTACGGATTAGGTTGATTGGCCATGCTAAAATTGCCCCTTTGTGTATTAGGATACTTAGGTTAGAGGGATTAGTGGATAAAATATGGGGGTAGGGCCTGGGTGGGATTGTGTTTGGCGCAGACTCGATGGGCTGAAGGACTTTTTTCTGTACTATAGTGTTCTAGGCTAGGCTTCTATCCACTGGAGCATAGAAGATAAAATAAAAATTTGCTTAAGTTGGGTTTATCACAATTTGCACACAAGTTACCATACCTGAGAATGATTTTTAAAATATAGCTGCTTCTCAGCTTCCAACTGGGATTGAGTATTTTGCAATTGCTTTTTCAATTGATCTATTTCATTGTTGATTTTGTCCGATTGATTCTTCTGCTTTTCTATTAACATAACAATTACATAAAATGATTTTTGAATATATAGAACATAGAACATAGAACACTACAGCACAAACAGGCCCTTCGGCCCAAAAGTTGTGCCGAACACATCAAAACCTACCCAGCCATAGACCTATCTATAACCCCCAATCCCATTGGATCCCATATACTCATCCAGAAGTCTTTTAAAAGACCCCAGCTAGTTCGCTTCGACCACCACCGATGGCAGCCGATTCCATTCACTCACCACCCTCTGAGTGAAAAACTTTCCCCTAGCATCCCCTCCGTACTTGCTTCCCTGCACCTTAAATCTGTGCCCTCTCGTCGCGACATTTCAGCCCTGGGAAATAGTCTCTGAGAGTCCACCCTATCTATTCCTCTCAACATCTTGTAAACCTCTATCAGGTCGCCTCTCAACCTTCGTCTCTCCAGGGAGAACAGTCCCAGCTCCCTCAACCTGTCTTCATAAGGCATGCCTCCCAATCCAGGCAGCATCCTTTGTAAATCTCCTCTGCACCCTTTCAATAGCTTCCACGTCCTTCCTATAGTGAGGCGACCAGAACTGCGCACAGTACTCCAAGTGTGGTCTGACAAGGGTCCTATAAAGCTGCAGCATCACCTCCTGACTCCTGAACTCAATCCCTCGATGAATGAAGGCCAGTACACTATAAGCTTTCTTAACCACATCCTCCACCTGGGAGGCCAATTTGAGAGTCTTATGGACCCGGACCCCAAGATCTACTCTTCCACACAGCTAAGACTCCTACCTTTGATAGTGTACTCATTCATCCCGTTGGATCTGCCAAAATGGACCACAACACATTTATCCGCGTTGAAGTCCATCTGCCACTTCTCTGCCCAGTCTTGAATCTGTCGATGTCCTGCTGCAACTTTTGACATCCCTCCAGACCATCCACAACACCACCGACCTTCATGTCATCGGCGAACTTACTCACCCATCCCTTCACTTCCTCATCCAGGTCATTTATGAAAATGACAAACAGCAAGGGTCCTAGAACAGATCCCCGGGGCACTCCACTGGTGACCGACCTCCATGCAGAAATATTCAATATATATATATATGTATATATTGAATATATATTTGAATTTACAAAGAACAAAGAACAAACAACACGGGAAACAGGCCCTTCGGCCTAACAAGCCCGCGCCACCACTCCGATGTTCCCACCTCTATCCGCAATCCCTGTCCATGTTTATAGATCTATGGATTAAAAACCAAATTTGAGACAATTTAGGGAGAATTTGTTTTATATATTTAAAGCAAGTCTTAAGACCAATGTTTGAAATCCAGAGTTCCAGATGATCAGAATTGAGAACAAAGGATAAAAACAGAAAGAAATTTAAAAGCATCAGAAAACAACTAGACAGATAGTTCATCTTTAAAACTAGATAGGTGAAAAGAATCTTACTTAGTACAAAAAAACAAAGTACAATTAGATTGGCTATAAGACGTTAATATCAAATATGGAAGTTAAAAGATATCTTCATTGGAATCTCACAAATGTACTTAAAAGTTTTGGGCCAAAAGAATATGGCAGTGATTCTCTAAGCCCATTGCACTGCCAGTAAGCCGTGTGACACCAATGGAGGTCGTTTAGTGCCAGCATGTTCGCAAGCCTCCAGACCCAGGATTTCTGTGTTGTCAGCTCCTCACCAGAAATCGAAGTGGAGCTGATTAAAATATTAAAATTTAAATCTACATCCTATTAGAGGACTCAGTTTTCCAGGCCCATGAGCTTCTTTCACCGCTCCCCCCACCTCCCACCTCTCCGCCATGGGCCAGGAGTGATTTACTCCAGCAAGATTTTCAACAGTTCTCCACTAATGGGGAACTGGCAGCCCAAACCCACTGGAGTGAAGTGAGGCACAGAGATTTCCCTAATAAATTGTGTGGGGGGGGGAGGAGGGGGAATTTGCCCTGACACTGCCCAAGGGGCAAACTGGCAATGCCCAAGGGACACCTTGCCACTGCCCATTAAGCAGAGGGAGGAAAGGGGTTGATCAGGGCTGGCCATCATGGTTGTGTGTGTGGGGGAGGGGGGGGGCACCAGTTGGGGAGATCGGGGCCGGCCCAGAGATATTGGGAAGGCCAGCAACTGCAAGGGTGAGGGCTCTACAAGCTAGGGATTGGGGGGAGGGGGGAGGAGGTTTTGGGGGAAAGCAGTTGCGGGGCTGGCCAGCGATTGAATGAATTTGGGACTAAGAATATTTTTGGGAGAATCCCGGCCTATATTCTTATATCAAACAAAGTATGTTTACGAGTATGAGAATAAAACAAATAGAAGCATCTGAACTAATTCTCCATTCAACAAGATCATGGTTGATCTTTATTTGAGCTCTACTTTTCCACCTGATTATCATAGCCATTGATTCTCCTAGAATTCAAAACTCTTTCTCATTGAATGTACTTAACAATTGAGCATCTACAGTCATCTAGGGCAGAGAATTCCAAAGTTCCACAACTCTTAGAGTGAACAAATTCCTCTTGATTTCAGTCTTAAATGATCAATGCCTTTATTTGAGATTAGAGTTAGACCATCAAATCAGGAGTAATAACTCTCAATATCTACTTTTTCAAGCCCCTTAGGATCAATGCTTGAAGCCCCCTCAGAATCCCATATATTTGGGCACCATGGTAGTCTAGTGGTTGGTGTTGCTACCTCACAACTTCAGGGATTCAGATTCAATAGGTCTCAGGTCAGTGTGTGGAGTTTGCAGATTCTCCTCATGTCAGCATGGGGTTACTCCAGGCTCTCCGGTTTTCTCCCACACTCCAAAGATGTGCGGGTTAGGTTGATTGGCTATGCTGAATTGACCTAATGTCACGGGATCAGCAGGGTAAATATATAGGGTTACAGGAATAGGCCTGGGTGGGATTGTGGTTGATGCAGACTCAATGGGCTGAACAGTCTTCTTCTGCACTTCATGATTCTGTGATTCTACTCCATGGGATCACCTCTCATTCTTCTAAAGTCCAATGAGCTTAATGTTTGAATTATGAAGCTTACAGGATTGTTGTGGTTCACCAATGTGGCTGGAATTGTCTAGTTTGCTCACGGCTGGGATTCTCCAGGCCCAATGCAGTGAATCAAGTTTTGGTTGACCAACAAGTTCCTTGTTCTTGCTGGCAGTGGTGGCAGGGCAAATGAGATCAGACAATCTAGGCCTCTGTCTTTACAGCAGGATGGAAAAACAAAAGGTGTCATGAAAAACTAGATAAACTGGATTATATTGTTGAAGATCACTTACCAACATCAATATGATTTGAGTGCCGACGTTGAACGTGACCTTGCATAAAAAAACTGTTCACAAAAGCTTTTTCACAATATTGGCACTGAAAATAAAAAAGAAAATTTATAAATATACATTGAACAGCAGTGATCAAAATGCAGTGAATTTCTTTTCTGATGAGGAGAAGCAATCTTTATTCTAATAAATTTTTATTAATAATTTAGCTGTACAGAATTTGAGTATTATTGAAAAATTTTTTGTCTTGCACTCATCAGGATACTTTGCAAGAATACCAGTGTAAGAGGAAAACAACAACTTACAGTGTATGAGAAAAAAGTGCTAGTGGAAAGCAAGCGGACCCTGATTGACATAGCTGTTGCCATGGAGAATGCACCAGTTGATATGACAAACTATTCTTGAAAAGTATTCTGACAATTACAAGACAAAAAGCTTTGACATATCTGTTTTTTGGCAATAAATTACAATTTATAGTTTGACTTGATTTGACTTACTATTGTCATACGTATTAACGTATGAAAAATATTGTTTCTTGCTTGCTATACAGAGAAAATACACTGTTCATAGAGAAGGGAACAAAAGATTGCAGAATGTAGTGTTATAATCATACTAGAGTGTGGAGAAAGATAAACTTAATGTAAGGAAGTCCATTCAAAAGTCTGACAGCAGCAGGCAAGAAACTGTTCTTGAGTTAGTTGGTTTGTGACCTCAGAGAGAATGTCCAGGGTGCATGGGTTCCTTAATTATGTTGGCTGTTTTGTCAAGGTAGCAGGAAGAGCAGGCAGAGCCAATGAATGGGAGGCTGGTTTGTTGATGGATTGGGTAAGATTCATAACCTTTTGTGTTCCTTGCGATCTTGGCCGAGCAGGAGCCATACCGAGCTGTAATACAACCAGGAAGAATATTTTTCTATGGTGCATCTGTAGAATCATAGCTAACATGCTGAATTTACTTACTTTTCTGAGAAAATAGTAGATTGGCCATGCTAAATTGCCCCTTATTGTCAATGTTACTAACTAGGGTAAATGCATAGAGTTATGGGAATCAGGAATAATGCCTGGTGGGCTTTCTTAACTACAACGTCTGCACGCGAGTACAGGACAGGTTGGTAGTGATCTGGACACCTAAAAACTTGAAGCTCTCGAACCTTTCTACTTTGTCCCCATTGATGTAGACAGGCTCATGTTCTTCTTTATGCTTCTTGAAGTCAATGACAATCTCCTTCGTTTTGTTGACATTGAAGGAGAGATTATTGTTGCTGCACCAGTTCACCAAATTCTCTATCTCATTCCTGCACTCTGTCTCTCATTGTTTGAGATCTGACCCACTACAATGGTGTTGTCAGCAAACTTGAAAATCAAATTGGAGGGGAATTTGGCCACACAGTCACAGGGCTATTAGGAGTATAGCAGGGGGCTCAGAATAGCCTTGTGGGGCGCTGATGTTGAGGATGATCATGGAGGAGATGTTGTTACCTATTCTTATTGATTATGGTCTGTGTGTTAGAAGTTCAGCATCCAGTCACACAGAGAGGTGCTGAGGCCCAGGCCATGGAGTTTGGAAATGAATTTCAGGGGAATGATAGTGTTGAAGAAGTAATCAATAAATAGGAATCTGACATAAGTGTTCTTTTTATCTTTAGTTTTTTAAAAAAACAAGAAGTATATTTAAGTGTACAAGAAGTATACCATTAGAATGATAAGGAGGGGATAGCTTGATCTTAGGATTGGACATAGCTCGGCACAACATTGAGGGCCAAAGAGTCTGTAGTGTGCTGTAATGTTCTATGTTCTATGTGTTATTGTAACAGTAAAAAGAAAACAATTAATAAAAACATTATAGGAACTTCATATTCAAAGCTAATTAGTTGGCAAACTCTATCTTCTTGTGGCTTCTCGGTTTTTTAAGATAAGGTAAAATAATTCTCCTGCATTCAGACTGTAGAATATCAGCGATAGAATTTGCGAAGAAGTTTGTGGGTCTGTCCTCAGACTTAGTGCTGTAAGCAGTTTACTTTTTGTTCATTGGGATAGAATCTTTTTTCAATCATCACTAGGTAGGCCAGCTTTTATTGCCCAACCCCAATTGTCTTGGTAGTGATGAGCTGCCTTTTTGAATCCACTGCAGTCTATATGATGTAGGTACACCTACTGTAAATTTGGGATGGAGTTCTAGCATTTTGACTCAGCAACAGTGAAGAAATTGTGATATATTTCCAACTTAGTGGTTTGGAAGTGAACTTTTAGGTGGTGGTGTTTCACGTTGCTGCCTTTTTCCTTCTAGATAGTAGTAGTCATGGGTTTGAAAGGTGCTGTCTAACGAACCTTGATAAGTTTGTGGAGTACACCTCGTAGATATACATACTGTTACAAATGTAGAGAAGGTAATTGTTTGTGGATGGGGTACCAATCAAGCTTTATTCTGGATGGGCGTCAATCTTCTTGAGCACAATTAAAGCATCACTCATCCAGGCAAAAGCAGACTATACTATCACACTCTGTGACTTATGCCTTGTAGATTGTGAACAGGTTTTGGGGAGTCAGGAGGTGAAGTGGCAGAATTCCAAGCATTCAACCTGCTCTTATAGCCATATACATGGCTAACCCAATTTAGTTTCTTCATTGAGAAAGGATACTAAAAGTATCCATTACTAAAAGTAATGTATGCCATTGTATGCCAAGCGGTAATGATTAGATTCTCTCTTGTTGGAATAGTCATTGCATGGCACATGTTGCAAATATTAGTTGCCAAGTGCCAACCCAAACCTCCATATTGTCTAGCCCTTGCTACATTTGAAAATTAATTGCTTCAGTATCTGAGAAGTTACCAATGGTGCCGAACATCATCCAATGTTCCCATTTCTGACCTTGTGATGGAAGTTAAGTCATTGATGAAACAGCTGAAGACGGTTGGGCTTGGAACTTTCCCCTGAAATATTGTGGAGATGTGATTTTTTTTTTGATTTGATCATGGGATGTGGGCACTGCTGGCTGGTCCAACATTTATCTCTCATCCCTGAGGACAATTAAAAATCAACTACATTGTTGTAGATCCAAAATGATATGTAGACTTGACCAGTAAAGATGACAGATTTCCCCACAGCATTAACCTGAGTCTCTGGATTACTCATTCAGTGACAATACCACTATGCCACTACCCCCAATAACCACAATAATCTTCTTTTCTGCCAACCAGTGGAAAGTTTTCTCCCCAGGTTCTTACTAACTCCAATTTTGCCAGGGTTCCTTGATACCGCAGTTGGTCAACATCAGCCTTGATGTCATGTGCAGTCACTCTCATCTCATTTCTTTTGTCCATATTTGAACCGCTGCTATTATGAGGTCACGAGCCAAGTGCCCCGGTAGAAAACCAAACTGAGTATTAGTGAACAGAGTGGGTGACACAGTGGCACACTGTTTAGTACTTCTGCCTCACAGCACCAGGGACCCGCATTTGATTCCTGACTTGGGTCACAGTGTGTACGAAGTCTGCACGTTCTCCCCGTGGGTGCTCCACTTTCCTCCCACAGTCCAAACAATGTGCAGACACCAAACAACATGCATTACCCATACTAAATTCTCCCTCAGTGTGCCTAAACAGATGCCACAATGTAGCAACTCGGGGATTTTCACAGTAACTTTATTTCAGTTTTTATGCAAGCCTACTTGTAGCAGTAAATAAATAAACTTATATAGTTATAATTGCTACTTAATTATTCTGTTGAAGACGCCTTCCATCACTTCACAACTTCAGAGTAGATTAATGATTTCATAATTGACTGCATTGTATTTGTTCTGCTTTTTAATTAGAGGGCAATTTTTCATATTGCTGGGTAGATGCCAGTGTTGTAGCTTTACTGGAGGATCTTGGGAATGGGTGCAGCAAATTCTGGAGCGCAAGTTTTTGGAACTATTGTTATTATCGGGGCCCACAGCCTTTGTCATATCTTGTGTCTTCATCTATTTCTTGACATTATATCATTTGATTGAAGATTGTGATACTGGGGTCCTCCGGAGGAGACCAAGATGGAGAATTAACTTGGCACTTCTGCACCTTATTGTTTGAATTGATGTACTGGGTTCCATCATCACTGGGGATAGTTGGGAGCTTCTTTCTCAAGTGATTTTTTAAATTGTCCCCTACCATGGATGTGGCAGGTGTGCTGAGTTTAGATTTGATTTGTTAGCTGTGGAATTGCATATCTCCGACTATCATTGCTGCTTATTTGATTTAATTTGATTTATTATTGTTACATAGTATACAGTGCAAAGTGTTGTTTCTTGCATGCTATATAGACAAAGCATACTGTACATTGAGAAGGGAAAGAGAGGGTGCAGAGTATAGTGTTGCAGTTATACCTAGAGTGCAAAGAAAGATCATGCTAATATGAGGTCGGTTCATTCAAAAGTCTGACTGCAGCAGGAAAGAAGCTTTCTTGAGTCAGTTGGTATGTGACCTCAGATGGTTGTACCTTTATCCAGTTAAAGAAGATTGAAGAGAGTACATCTGGGGTGTGTGGGCTCCTTGGTTACGTTGGCTGCTTTTCTGAGGCAGCAGGAAATATAGAAAGAATCAATGGATGAGAGACTGGTTTGAGTGATATACTGGACTTCGTTCATGACCCTTTGGAGTTTCTTGTGGTCTTGGACAGAGCAGGAGCCATACCAAGCTATAAGACGACCAGACAGAGTGCTTTCTATGGTGAACTTATGAAAGTTGGTGAGAGTTGTATCAGACAAATTTCCTTAGTCTCCTGCGAAAGTAGAGGCTTTAGTCGGCTTACTTAGCTGTAGCGTCAGTATGGATAGACTAGGACAGGTTGTTGATCTGGACACCTAGAAATTTGAAGCTCAGGACCATTTCATCCTCATTAATGTTGACAGGGGCATGTCCTTCCATTATACTTCCTGAGAGTCGATGACTATCTCCTTTATTTTGCTGACATTGAGAGATTATTGTCGTTGCACCAGTTCATCAGGTTCTTTATCTCATTCCTGAATTCTCTCTCATCATTGAAAACCGACTTACTACAGTGGTACCATCAACAAACTTGAAAATAGACTTGGAAGGGAATTTGGGCATACAGTCACAGGTGTACAAGGAGTATAGTAAGGGCCTGAGAACACAGCTATGTGGGGAACCAGTGTTGTAGATGATCATGGAGGAACTATTGCTGTCTATCCTTACTGATTGCGGTGTGTGGGTTCAGAAGTCTAAGATCCAGTTGCAGAGGGAGAAGCTGAGCCTCAGGCCATAGAATTTGGAGATGAGTTTTGTAGAATAATGGTTGAAGTCTGAGCTGTAATCAATAAATAGGAGTCTGACATAGGTGTCTTTATTATCCAGCTGTTTCAGAGAGATGGTAGCTGCTGTGAGCCTGTTGTGACAATAGGTGAAATGCAGTGGATCCAGGCAACTTGAGAGGCCGAAATTGATTCCTGCCATGAATAGTCTTTAGAACCAGTTCATAGTGGTGGGTATCAGAGCCAAAGGGCAATAGACGTAAAGGCATGCTGCTTGGCTCTCCTTTGGTATAGTTGCCTTCTTGAAGCAGATGGGGACCTCAGATTGTCGTAAAGAGAGGCAAAAGATGTCTGCAAATACCTCCGACAACTCGTCTGCCCAGGATCCAAGTGCTCGCCCAGGTATCTTATCCATGCCTGTCGCTCTCCATGGGCTGACATTCGAGAAGGCTGATCTGATGTCTGCAATGGTGACCTTTGATATCAATTTGGCTGAGGCTTCTGGGGTGGAAGGCATGCTTTCTCCGATCTCTTGATCAAAACAGACATAGAATGCATTGAGCTCATCAGGGAGGGATGCATTGGTGCTGGCAATTTTACATGCCTTCATTTTGTGGCCTGTTATATCTTGCATACCTTGCACATAGTTGGTGGGAGTCCATGTGGCTAGTCTGGGACTCTAGCTTGAACCAGGACTGTCTTTTGGCACATTTGAAAGATCACCATAGATTGTATTTGGATTTCTTATATAGGTCTGGGTTGCCTGACTTGAATGCCTCAGACCTGGACTTCAGCAAACAGTGGATAGATATCCCTAATCATTCAAAGTTTCCAGTTGGGAAATACACGGATTTGCTTCTTTGGCACACAGTCTTCCATGTACTTGCCAATGAACAAAGAACAAAGAAAATTACAGCACAGGTACAGGCCCTTCAGCCTTCCAAGCCTGCACCGACCATGTTGCCTGATTGAACTAAACCCCTTACCTTTCTGGGGACCATATCCCTCTATTCCCATCCTATTCATGTACTTATCAAGACACCCCTTAAAACTCACTACCGTATCTGCTTCCATATCTTTCCACTACTTCCCCCAGTTGCTGAAATGACATACTCGATTAGGTCGGTTCTTGAGTTTTTAAATATTGACCAGTCCACTAACTCGGAGTAGTCCCATAGGAGATAATCCAATTTCTCAGACCAACATTGCACAACTTTCTTTATCGGATTGTTCCAAGGACAGGGCAGGGAATCTATTCGTGGAACCAGTGGAAATGGGCAAAATATTAAAAGAGTACTTTGTGTCAGTATTCATCAAAGAGAAAGACTTGAGTGGAAGATAAGTCTGGGAAAGGGTGTGTGGATAGTTTGAGTCATGTTGAGATCAAAAAGGAGGTATTGGGTTCTTGGCAAACATAGAGGTAGACAAGTCCCCAGGGCCTGATGAGATATATTCCAGAATAATGACAAAGGCAAGAGAGGAAATTGCTTGAGAGAAATTTTGTATCCTCACTGGCTACAGGGGAGTTCCCAGAGGATTGGAGAATAGCCAATGTGGTTCCTTTGTTTAAGAAGGGTAGCAAGAATAATCCAGGTAATTACACGCAGGTGAGCCTTACATCTGTGATAGGGAAATTATTGGAGAGCATTTTTTGAGGTTTATTTCCCACTTGGAAATATTACATTAATATAATTGATGTATTAGCAAGAGGCAACATAGTTGTGTGAAGGGCAATTCGTGTCTCACTAAC
This sequence comes from Sphyrna mokarran, assembly GCA_024679065.1. Classification (NCBI taxonomy): domain Eukaryota; kingdom Metazoa; phylum Chordata; class Chondrichthyes; order Carcharhiniformes; family Carcharhinidae; genus Sphyrna; species Sphyrna mokarran. The sequence continues at coordinate 29,913,257 of JAGIQG010000010.1, forward strand.
TTGGTCAAGTTTTTCGAGCAAGTGACGAAGATGATTGATGAGGGTAGGGCAGTGGATGTTATCTACATGGACTTCAGTAAAACCTTTGACAAGATTCCTCATGGCAGACTGGATGTGTATTGGATGACAGGGAGGGTAATACCTTTGGGGTGGGGGAACATGTCGCGTCCTTTCAGGGCGGTTTGTCCATCCTTTGTCCCCACCTGGCACTCAGCTCTCACCTGTGGCTCCCTGTCACTGTTTGCATCTGACAGCGGCCACACTCCGGGCAACATCCCCAACAAGCCGGCTAAACCAGATGAGGGTAGCCAATGGGTCTCAACGCTTGGTGAGATAGGGAGATGCCTATTCCAGTATGCAAAGATAGAGTCCGGCGGATTGAGCGGAAGAGACTAATGGAAGGTCCAACCGTCAAGAAGGCAGTCTCTGCAAGCATCATGGAATGCGAAAAGCAGACAAGACACAGGAGATGTCCTGGTCATCCATTGCGTCTAGTCCCACCTCCAGCCGTCTTCACTCTTGTCTTGCCACTGGATCTAGATGGGAATTTGGAAGAGAGAATAAGGCTAATGCCATGCAACTCTCCTTCACTTTTATCCAAATCAAGTGCTAGTTTAGACATCATCATCATCAGTGCCCTGTTCAACCCTTGAAGTCCTGTGGCAATGGGCAAGCAACGAAGCAGTAGATGTGGACACATTGGGAGCTGTAGTCACGGACCTGCATGTAGGCAGCTCAGGTCTAATGGTCGTTTTCCGCTGACCGAAGCAGCAGTGGAACTTGGCATCTACTACCTAGGCAGCTGAGCAGTCCTCTTCAGGAACACACTGCTCACCTCCGTAGAATGAGAAGGGGCTAGAAAAAGTGCCCGAAACATTGCCTGCTTCACTATATCCTGGCAAGTTTACCATGGCTGGCAGGGATCCTATCTTGCAGTTGAACACACAAGGTGACACTGCTCACCACTGACACTTGAAACATGCGCACGCTTTTGGACAACCCTACAGCAGACAGACCTGAGAGAAGAACAGCCTTAGTTGCCAGATAACTTGCAAGATACAACATTGACATTGCAGCCCTGAGCTAAACTTGTCTTGCCAACAAGGTCAGTTGACTGAAACTGGAGATGGATACACTTTTCTCTAGAGCGGTCACAGCAGCGATGAGCGCTGTGATGCTGAATTTGGATTCGCCTTGTTCAGAAACATAATAGTCTACCCAAGGGTGTGACATTACAGCTTCCGCTACAGAACAGAAGTCAAGCCACACTGATCAGCGCCTATGCCCCCTCAATGAACAACCCGGATGAGATGAAAGACAAGTTCTATGAAGAACTAGACTCCCTACTACCAGCAGTGAGCAGTACCGACAAACTGATCTTGTTTGGTGATTTCAATGCAAGAGTAGGGTATGACTCTGCAATCTGGTACGGAGTCATTGGGAGGCATGGAGTGGAAAGTGTAACAGTAATGGCCTACTCTTACTGAAGATCTGTGCAGCATACGACCTCCTCATCACCAACAAAACCTTCTGTTTGCCTACCCATAACAAGACCTTCTGGATGCACCCCCACTCTAAGCATTGGCATCTTATTGACTGTGTCATTGTCAGGAGAAAAGACAAGCAGGATGTCAGAGTAACCAAGGCCATGTGTGGTGCTGACTGCTGGATAAATCACAGGTTCATTGTCTCCAAAATGAGGCTCCGCATCAGACCCAGGAGGCGACCGTAAGAAAGCAAGGTTATGAAAAGAATCAATGCGGCCAAGGTAAAGAACCCCAGCACAGCTTCAGCACTGTAGCTGCCCCCTCCAGAGTACAGATGGTACAACTCTCATTACAGAGAGGGCTTAGATCCTGCAGAAATGGGCTGAACACTTTGAAGCCATCCTCAACCAACCGTCATCTATTAACAATGAAGCAATAGACAGTATTTTCCAGGTTGTTATCAACAGTGCCATGGATGATCCGCCAGTAGGGAATTACCGACCAGTGAGTCTGACGTCAGAGGTCAGTAAGTTGATGGAGAGGATTCTGAGAGATAGGAATTGTGAGCATTTAGAGAAATTCAATATGATCAGGAATAGTCAATATGGCTTTGTTAAGGGCAGATCGTGCCTTACGAGCCAAGTTGAATTCTTTGAAAATGTGACTGAACACATTGACGAAGGAAAAGCACTGGATGTGGTTTACATGTATTTCAGCAAGGCATTTGATAAGGTCTCCCATGCAAGACTTCTTGAGAAGGTGAGAGGGCATGGGATCCAAGGGGCTTTGACCTTGTGGATCCAGAACTGGTCCGCCTGCAGAATAAGAGGTCTGACAACACCAGATTTATATCCAACCAATTTATTTGATAGTAAACCCGCAAGCTTTCGGCTTCATGGTCTTCGTCAGACCGGTGCTCACATTGTTAGCCACTTCAAGACTTGAATAGCAGATTAGGTGTAAAGATTCACATTCTAATCAGCAATCTGTAAACTGTCTGTGCTGATATGTGTGCTATTGCAGACCAGAACATCTCATTCACCTGACGAACGCCATAAAGCTGAAAGCTTGCGAGTTTACTATCAAATAAATCGGTTGGATTTAAAACTGATGTTGTCAGACCTCTTATTGTGTTTACCCCAGTCCAACGCTGGCATCTCTACATTTTGCCTGCAGAAAGCAGAGAGTAGTTTGGATGGGTCTTCTTCTGCATGGAGGTCAGTCACCAGTGGAGTGCCCCAGGGATCTGTCCTAGGATCTGTCCTGTTTGTTATTTTCATAAATGACCTGGATGAGGAAATAGAGGGATGGGTTAGTAAGTTTGCCGACGATACAAAGGTTGGTGGTGTTGTGGATAGTCTGGGGGGATGTCTGAAGTTGCCGCGAGACATAGATAGGATGCAAGACTGGGCGGAGAAGTGGCAGATGGACTTCAGGTAGGCAGATGGTGTAGGTAGGACAAGGGAAGGGGATATTAAACAGAAATTTATGGAGTTGGGGTGGAAGCTTAGGGCCAAAACAGACAGAGTGGTTATCTCTGGACTCTTGCCTGTGCCACGGGTTAGTTTAGAGAAGAACAGAGAGAGGGAATGTTTGAACTCGTGGCTGCGGGGATGGTGCAGGAGGGAGGGGTTCAGGTTCTTGAACAATTGGGGCTCATTCTGGGGTAGGTGGGACCTCTACAAGAGAGATGGTCTACACCTGAACCAGAGGGGAACCAATATCTTGGGGGGAAAATTTGCAAAGGCTATGCAGGGGGGTTTAAACTGATTCAGAGGGGGGGGTGGGATCCTGAGTAGTTTGGATGTTAAGAGGGACGAGAATAGGGGGGTCATAGATGAGAACTGTAAAGCACAGCAGCGTACGGGTGGAGTAGGGCATGGTTTGAAATGCGTATACTTTAATGCAAGAAGTATTCGCAATAAGGTGGAGGAACTTGCAGCTTGGACCAGTACCTGGAACTTCGATGTTGTGGCCATTTCAGAGACATAGATAGAGCAGGGACAGGAATGGTTGTTGCAGGTTCCGGGGTTCAAATGCTTCAGTCGGAGTAGAGAAGGAGGTAGAAGGGGGGGAGGAGTGGCATTATTAGTCAAAGACTGTATCATAGTGACAGAAAGGAAGTTTGATGAGGACTTGTCTGTTGAGGTAGTATGGGCTGAGATTAGAAACAGGAGAGGAGAGGTCACCCTGTTGGGAGTCTTTTATAGACCTCCTAAAAGTTCTAAAGAGGTAGAGGAAAGGATTGCAAAGTCGATCCTGGACAGGAGTGAAAGTAATAGGGTAATTGTTATGGGGACTTTAACTTTACTAATATTGATTGGAATAGCTATAGCTCTAGCTCGTTAGAGGGGTCAGTTTTTATACAAAATGTGCAGGAAGGTTTTTTGACTCAGTATGTAAATAGGCTAACGACAGGTGAGGCTACATTGGATTTGGTGCTGGGCAATGAGCCAGACCAGGTGTTAGACTTGGAAGTTGGTGAACATTTTGGTGATAGTGACCAGAATTCGGTTACGTTCACCTTAATGATGGATAGGGATAGGCATGAACCTGGGGGCAGTAGTTATAGCTGGGGGAATACTAATTATGAGGCCATTAGGAGGGAATTAGGGTGCATAGGAAACTACAGGGACTGGGAACATCTGAAATGTGGAGCTTATTCAAGGAGCAGCTGCTGCGAGTCCTTGATAAGTATGTCAGGCAAGGAGGAAATGGTCGAGTAAGGGAACCATGGTGTACTAAAAAAGTTAATTCGCTGGCTAAAAGGAAAAAGGAGGCTCGTGTCAGGATGAAGCTTGAAGGCTCAGTTAGTGCACTGGATACCTATAGATTAGCTAGGAGGAAGCTAAAGAGTGAGTTGAGGAGAGCTAAAAGGGGACACGAGAAGACTTTGGCTGATAGGATCAAGGAGAATACTAAAGCTTTCTTTAGATATGTTAAGAATAGAAGATTGGTTAGGGCAAGATTAGGGCCAGTCAGAGACAGCAATGGGAAGTTGTGCGTGGAGCCTGAAGAGATTGGAGAGGCACTGAACAAATATTTCTCTTCGGTATTCACGCAGGGAGATGTAAATGTAGTTGTGGAGAACACTGGGATACAGGGTTGCAAACTGGAAAGTATTGAAGTAGATAAGGAGGATGTGCTAGATATTCTTGAGGGTTTGAAGTTAGATAAGTCCCCTGGGCTGGACGGGATTTACCCTAGGATTCTCTGGGAGGCGAGAGAGGCAATTGCAGAGCCTCTGGCTCTGATCTTCAGGTCGTCGTTGGTTACGGGTATAGTGCCGGAAGACTGGAGGATAGCGAATGTGGTCCCATTGTTCAAGAAGGGGAAGAGAGACTTTCTGGGGAATTATAGGCCTGTGAGTCTTACTTCTGTTGTGGGCAAAGTATTGGAGAGAATTATTAGGGATAGGATTTATAGTTATTTAGAGAGAAATGAATTGATTGGGGATAGTCAGCATGGTTTTGTGAAGGGTAGGTCGTGCCTTACTAACCTTATTGAGTTTTTTGAAAAAGTGACCAAAGAGGTGGATGGGGGTAAGGCAGTTGATGTGGTATATATGGACTTTAGTAAGGCGTTCGATAAGGTGGCCCATGGAAGGCTTCTGCAGAAAATGCAGATGTATGGGATTGAGGGTGATTTAGCTAATTGGATTAGGAATTGGCTAGCTGATAGAAGACAGAGGGTGGTGGTTGATGGAAATTATTCATCGTGGAGTTCGGTTACAAGTGGTATACCTCAGGGATCTGTTTTGGGGCCCCTGCTGTTTGTAATTTTTATAAATGATCTGGATGAGGGTATTGAAGGATGGATTAGTAAATTTGCGGATGACACCAAAGTCGGAGGAGTGGTAGATAGTGAAGAGGGGTATTATAGTTTGCAGAGAGACTTGGACAAGTTGCAGAGCTGGGCCGAGAGGTGGCAAATGGAGTTTAATGCGGAAAAGTGTGAGGTAATTCACTTTGGCAGGAATAACAAATGTGTAGAGTATAGGGCTAATGGTAGGACTCTTAATAGTGTTGATGAACAGAGGGATCTTGGTGTATATGTGCATAGATCCCTGAAAGTTGGCAATCAAGTCGAGAAGGTTGTTAAGAAGGCATATGGAGTCTTAGCTTTTATTGGTAGGGGGATTGAATTTCGGAGCCGCAACATCATGTTGCAACTGTACAAAACTCTAGTGCGGCCGCACTTGGAGTATTGTGTACAGTCCTGGTCCCCACATTATAAGAAAGATGTGGAGGCATTGGAGAGGGTACAGAGGAGGTTTACCAGGATGTTGCCTGGTATGGAGGGCAGGTCTTATGAAGAGAGGCTGAGGGATTTGAGGTTGTTTTCGTTAGAAAGAAGGCGGCTAAGAGGAGACCTTATTGAAACATATAAGATGATTAGAGGTTTAGATAGGGTGGACAGTGATAGCCTTTTTCCTAGGATGGAGAAAGCTAGCACGAGGGGACATAGCTTTAAATTAAGGGGTGGTAGTTATAGGACGGATGTCGGAGGTAGGTTCTTTACCCAGAGGGTGGTAAGGGTATGGAATGCCCTGCCTGCTGCAGTTGTAGATGCGTCAAGTTTGGTGGCGTTTAAGAGGTTAGTAGATAAGTTTATGGATGAAAAGGGAATGGTTTAGGTTAGAGGGTCATTGCTTTTTCCTAATTGGTCGGCGCAACATCAAAGGCCGAAGGGCCTGTTCTGCACTGTAATGTTCTATGTTCTATGTTCTAAATATGTGGTGGTCCATTTTGGCGGGACCAATGGGATGAAGCAGTATAATATCAAGGGTAGGAGTCTTGGCAGTGTTGAGGAACAGAAGGATCTTGGGGTCCAGGTCCATAGGTCTCTTAAATCTGCCCCGCAAGTGGAGGATGTGGTCAAGAAGGCACATGGTGTATTGGACTTCATTAATAGAGGAATTGAGTTTCGGAATGAGGAGGTAATGCTGCAACTTTATGAGACCCTTGTCAGACCCCACTTGGAGTATTGTGTGCAGTTCTGGTCGCCTCACTATAGGAAGGATGTAGAAGCTATTGAGAGGGCGCAGAGGAGATTTACAAGGATGTTGCCTGGATTGGGGGGCATGCTTTATGAAGATAAGTTGAGAGAGCTAGGTCTCTTCTCCCTGGAGAGACGAAGATTGAGAGGCGACCTGATAGAGGTTTATAAGATGTTGAGAGGAATAGATAGGGTGGATTCTCGGAGGCTATTTCCCAGGGCTGAAATGGTCACTACAAGAGGACACAGGTGCTGGGGGGCAAGTACAGAGGAGATGTTAGAGGTAAGTTTTTCACTCAGAGGATGGTGAGTGAATGGAATCGGTTGCCGTCACTGGTGGTAGAGGCAAACTCGCTGGGTTCTTTTAAGAGACTTCTGGATGAGTACATGGGATTTAATGGGATTGGGAGTTACAGATAGTTCTATGGCCTGGTAGGTATAGATATGATCGGCACAACTTGTGGGCCGAAGGGCCTGTTTGTACTGTAGTGTTCTATGTTCTATGTTCTAGTAGCCAAAGTCATGAAAGCTGTCAGCTAACTATCCAGTGGCAAAGTGCCAGGGGCAGATGCCATACTGGCAGAGATCTACAAAGCTGATGGTCCTGCACTTAACGAGAAGCTCAACGAGTTGTTTCAGTACTTTTGGAGGCAAGAATCCATTCCTCAGGAACTTAAAGATGTTTCTAATGTACACCTGTACATGAGGAAGGGCAATCGGCAAGTATGCAACAATGACCGAGGAAACTCGCTATTCTCCATCACAGGAAAAACCCTCATAAGAGTCCTGCTAAATCATCTGGTCAGTCATCTGGAGCTGGGCCTGCTTCCAGAGTCACAGTGTGGCTTCCACAAAGGTCGTGACACTACTGACATGACTTTTGCTGCGCGCCAACTTCAGAAGTGTCAAGAGCAGAATTGTGAGCTCTACACAACCTTTGTCGACCTCGCGAAAGCCTTTAATACTGTAGGCCAACAAGGCCTGTGAAGGATCATGTCAAAGTTTGGCTGCCCCCCCAAATTCTTTCAGATGGTACACCAGTTCCATGATAGCACAATGGCCAGAGTACTCGATGGCGGAGAATCCTCTGAAGCATTCCCAGTCACCAATGGCATCAAACAAAGCCGTGTGCTCACACCCTCACTGTTCAGCATGATGTTTACTGCCTTGCTGAACGATGCCTTCCAGGACAGTATTGCTGGAATCAGCCTCAAGTAAGAGGTCTGGCAACACCAATTTTAAATCCAACCGATTTATTTGATAGTAAACCTGGTTGGATTTAAAATTGGTGTTGCCAGGCCTCTTACTGAGTTTACCCCAGTTCAACACCGGCATCTCTGCATCAGCCTCAAGTACAGAGTGGAAGGGAAGCTTTTCAACCTTTTTTTTTACCAAAGTGAAGGAGACTGTACTAAGAGATTTCCTCTTTGCCGATGATTGCGCGCTGTATGCAGGCTCAGAATCAGAGACGCAAGTCAGTATGAACAAATTTTTCACGACTTGTGACAACGTTGGACTCATTATCAACATTAAAAAAACCAAAGTCATGCACCAGCCTGCTCCTCATGCACCATTATACAGAACCTATAATCACAATCAAAGAGCAGAAACTACAGACAGTGGACCAGTTCACTTATCTTGGCAGCACTCTCTCCCAAGTAGTGACTATTGATACAGAAGTTAACTGCAGAAGTTAACTGCAAAGACAACTTCTGCTTTTGGTAGACTGCGCTCCATTGTAGAAACATCGTGGAATCAGCCCAGCAACAAAACTGAAGGTCTACAGTGCCGTGGTACTCACTACCTTTCTGTATGCCTGTGAAACATGGACTGTGTATTTAAGGCATGCAAGATAGCTCAATTATTTCCACATGACTTATCTTTGCAGAATATTATGCATCCAATGGCAAGACAAAGGATCAGACACTGAAGTTCTCTCTGGACCAAGTCTATCATCAGGGCACGTGCTGCTGATGACAGTGCAGACCCAGTAAGCAGGTATGTCATCTATATGTCAGATGAGTGCATACCCAAGCAGTTCCTTATAGGAGAACTCTCTGCTGGAAAACGCTCACATGGAGGGCAGAAGAAACACTTCAAAGACACACTCAAAGCTTCCCTTAAGTCGCTTGACATTGATACGACCACCTGGGAAACGCTGGCACAAAACCGTCCTACCTGGTGCTGCCTCATCCACAAAGGTTGTCAAAGTGTATTGCTGAAGCACAACTTAAGCGCGAGCTGCGCAAGTCCAGAGCTACCAGCGCAACAAGTACAGTGACTACACAACTCTGTATAATATATTCCAGAACATTCCATTGCCCAAAATGGCCTGATCAGTCATCTTCGATCACACTGCAACCAGCCTCAAAATGACTAATGGTGTCGAGCTCCTCGTCGATAATGATGGCCAAACAATATGCCAGAATGGTGCAGAAGATGAAGTTGCACAAGACCAGAGATGAACTGACAAGGTGGTTACAGAACTGGCTCAGTCATAGAACAGGGGAGTAGTGGAAGGGTGCATTTTTGAATGGAAGGCTTTGAAAAGTGGCATTTCTCAGAGATCAGTGCTGGGATCTTCGCTGTTTGTAACATATATGTATATATATATAAATGATTCAGATGAAAATGTAACTGGTTTGATTAGTAAGTTTACAGATAACACAAAGGTTGTTGGAATTGCAGGTAATGATGAGGACCATCAGAGGTCCTCCTCTAGGTTGGAGACTTGGATGGACAGATGGCAGATGGAGTTTACTCCAGACAAATGTGAGGTCATGCACTTTGGAAGGTCTAATACAGATAGGAAATATACAGTAAATGGCAGAGCCCTGAAGAGTATTGATAGGCAGAGCGATCTGGGTGCACACACACAAGTCACTGAAAGTGGCAATGCAGTTGGAAAAGTAGTCAAGAAGACATATGGCATACTTGCCTTTATCGGCCAGGGCACTGAGTTTAAAAATTGGCAAGTCATGTTGCAGCTTTATAGAACCTTAGTTAAGCCGCACTTGGAATATAGTGTTCAATTCTGATTGCCACACTACCAAAAGAATGTGGTGGCTTTGAAGAGGGTACAGAAAAGATTTACCAGGATGTTGCCTGGTATGGAGGGCATTAGCTATGAGGAGAGGTTGAAGAAACTTGAATTGTTCACACTGGAATGACGGAGGTTGAGGGGCAACCTGATAGATTATGAGAGACATGAATAGAGTGAATCGTTAGAAGCTTTTTCCCAGGATGGAAGAATCAATTACTAGGGGACATTGGTTTAAGGTGTGGGGGACAATGTTGAAAGGAGATGTATGAGGCAAGTTTTTTTTTAACAGCGGGTGGGTGGTGCCTGAAACTCGCTGCTGGGGGAGGTAATGGAAGCAGGTACGATAGTGACTTTTAACAAAGAAGAACAAAGAACAAAACAGCATGGGAAACAGGCCCTTCAGCCCAATGAGCCCGCGGCGCCACCCCAATGTTCCCACTTCTACTCGTGATCCCTATCTATGTTCATAGATCTATGGATTAAAAACCAAATTTGACACAATTTAGGGATAATTTGTTTTGCCAATTAGCCTAAGAGTACATCTTTGAGATGTGGGAGGAAACTGGAGCACACGGAGAAAACACACACAAGCATGGGGAGAATGAGCAAACTCCCACAGACACAGGTCCAAATCCATGTATCTGCACAGCACAGCGATAGTCACTGAGCTGTCATGTTGCCCATCAAATGGTCCACGTCAAGTGTACACTAACAATGTGAAGCACTAGGATACTCTCGAAAAAAATCCAAGAGCAGCCCTCTCACGACCCATCACATGTATGCCCCTTGTTAGACAAAAAGGTGGACCAAAGCACCTGTAGGATAAAAACAAGTACATCAATATCATCATCTATTTACACACTTCCCAGAGACTCCCAAGGCTCATGATCCCTATTTTAAATCAGTTTTCTATACCCCTCCATTCCCATTCTGTTCATGTGCCCGTCTAAGTATTTCTTAAATAACTCCAGAGTACCTGCCTCCACCACTTTACTTGGCAGCGCATTCCATACCCCACCACCCTCTGTGTGAAAAAACTCCCTCTAGCATCCAAATTATACCTTACCCCCCTCACCCTAAGCCCGTGACCCCTCGTGCTATTCGAGTCCATCCTAGGAAAAAGCTTAACCCTGTTTACTCTATCTATACCCCTCATAATCTTGTACACCTCTATTAGATCTCCTCTAAGTCTACGTCTTTCTAAGGAAAACAGTCCCAATTTGCCTAACCTCTCCTCGTAACTCAGACCTTCCATACCAGGCAGCATCCTGGTAAATCTCCTCTGCACTCTCTCCAGAGTCTCCACGTTCTTCCAGTAGTAAGGCGACCAGAACTGGACGCAGTATTCCAAATGAGGTCTAACCAACATTTTATACAACTGCAACTTTAAAGACCAGCTCTTGTACTCTATACCCCTTTCTATAAAGGCTAGCATACCATATGCTTTCTTCACGACCTTCTCCACCTGCTCTGCCACCTTCAGAGGCTTGTGCACCTGCACCCCCAGGTCCCTCTGTATTTCTAGGCATCTTGACAGGTATATTGGGAATAGAGGGACATGGTTCTTGCAAGAGTAGGGGATTTTGGTTCAATCGGGCAGCACAGTCAGTGCAGGCTTGGAGGGCTGAAGGGCCTATTCCGGTGCTGTAATTTTCTTTGTTCTTTTCTTTGGTCTTACTTCAGTTTTTGCTTGTAAGCCAGGACCTTCTGATCTGATTTGCCAAAGAGTGGGCAGGCAATACAGTGGTAGGCATGTTTGTGTTGCAGTGGTCTAGGGTGTTTAGATCTCTGGAGAAACAGGAGACTTGTTGATGGCAGGACGGTCCTGAGCTTAGCCTGATTGAAGTGTCCAACCATATTGAACAAGGCCTCAGGACGTTTTGTCTGAAAGCTATTTATGGCAATATATATTTCATCCAGTGCAGTCTTCATGTTCACATGGGGTGGGATGCAAACAGTTGTTGGAATAACAGGTGAAATCCTTCAAAGGTAATAGGGACGGTATTTCAGTGTCAGGTATTCCAGATCCTGGGAGCAGAAACTCACCAGTGTTGCTATTTCTAGGCACCAAGAGGTGGTGATTAGAAGGCAGACCACAACTCTCCGAGCCTTGCCGCAGGCCACTATATTGTCCATTCAGTAGACTGAGAAGCCTGTTGAAGCAAGAAAGACCAATTTTTTCTGTAAAAGAGGACACAGCAATCTTTCAGTTCCTTTTGAAAAGTGTCTGTCTTTAAGTTTGACTAGCTTGTTTTCAAGACATTGACATTTGCCTGGAATAAGCTGGGGAGAGGGGCCTTGGGACCACATCATTTCATTCTCACCTGCAGGCCTACATGTTTCCTGCACTTCCTGAAGTGATAGCTTCTTTTCGTGCCTGGAAGACAGTGACAATAATTTGCGGTATTAAGGGTATAGGTGTGTTCAGTGAGGTTCTTCATCTTGCTCTATGTGCAGATGGAAGATTTATTGTCTTGTTTACAGTTCCTGAGCAGTAGATGGGTCCACACAGTCGACGTTCTGGTTCACTGTCGGGCTGCGGTTTGATTTCGAAGATCGGATAATTTCCAAACCATGCTCCAGCACTCTCTCCAGTTTAATAACATCCTTCCTATAGCAAGGTGACCAAAACTGAACATACTACTCCATGTGTGGTCTCACCAGAATCCTGTACAACTGTAACATAATCTCCCAACTTTTATACTCAATGTCCTGACTGAAGGCTTCTGCTTTCTCAGAAGACTAAGAAAATTTGACATGTCAGCTACGACTCTCATCAACTTCTACAGATGCACAACAGAAAGTGTTCTTTGGTATGGCTCCTGCTGTGCCTCAAACCACAATGAATTATAAAAGATTGTGAATGTAGCCCAATCCATCATGCAAACCAGCTTCCTATCCACTGACTCTGTCTACACTCCCCACTGCCTCAGCAAAGCAGCCAGCATAATTAAGGACCCCCTGCACCCTGGACATTCTCTCTTCCACTTCAGGTCAGGGAAAAAGACACAAATATCTAAGGTCATGTACCAAAAAACACAAGAAAAGTTTCTTCCATGCCATCAGATTTTTGAATGGACCTACCATACATTAAGTTGATCTTTCTCTTCACCGTAGCTATAATTCGCAATATATTCTGCACTCTGTCATTTCCTTCTCTATGAGTGGTATGTTTTGTATGTATAGTATGCGAGAAACAACACTTTTCACTGTATGCTAATACATGTGACAATAATAAATCAAAGGCCAATGTGCTAAAAGCCTTCTTCACCGCCCTGTCACTCTGTGACTCCATTTTCAGGGATCATGCACTTAATGATCTACCACACTCCTTAAGGTCCTACCATTCACCATGAAACTCCTATCTTGATTTGGCTTTCAAATGCAATACCTCATACTTATTTATATTAAACTCCATTTGCCATTTCTCAGCCCACTTCCCCAACTGATCAGGGTCCTGCTGCAATTTCTGATAATCTCTCTCACTGTCCACAATACTGCCTACTTCAGTGTCACCTGCAAACTTATTAATCTTATTTTGTACATTCTAATCCAAATCATTGATATAGATAACAAACAGCAATGAGCCAAGCATTGATCCCTGAGGTACACAACTAGTCACAGGCCTCCAGTCCAACAAGCATCCTTCCACTATTACATTCTGCTTCCTTGTGTATCCAATTTGCCAGCTCTCCCTGGACTCCATGTGATCTAATCTTGCAGAGGAACCTACCTTATGGAACCTTATCAAAGACCTTACCGAAATCCAAACAGACTACATCTACCACCCTGCCCTCATCAACTTTTCTCGTCACTTCATCAAAGATCTTTAACCAATTTGTGAGGTGTGATCGTCCATGAAAGATCAGCATTATCTTTATAGTCAATCTTTATGTAAATTCTTTATAATGAGGAAAGAGAAAAATAAAACTTAAAGAGATGGAAACTCACAACTAAATATCTGTAGAATATTACATGCTGTTTTATTATTAAAAGATTCTGCCTAAATAAATGTATTTAAATTCAGTACTTTTATTCTGAAACTCCTTACAAACTTGATTAATGGCACAGCATGTTTAGAATTTCTGCTGTTTATGCTATGTTTTCTTGATTGGCTTGCTTGGTGACTGTATCAATGATAACCATAGAAAAACTGCATCCAATATGAGAATACATTTCAAAATATAAAGATTAAATAAAGGAAATCTATAAATTGTAAGTTTTATTTGTGTAATATTCTAACTATGTGAGGGATAGTGCGTTTTAAACGAAAGGGAAATACATGGTTTGCACAGATAGATTCAAACAACAATAAGGTTTATTTGAGGAGCTTTTGCTTTAACAGAGTACAAACTGAAGTAAAAGCAGCAGCTTTTGCAATGGCCACATCATCAAATCATGTGATCAGATCTTAAAGCTATTTGCAACCATTTAAGTAGATAACAATCTTCCCTTCCCATGGTCATAACAACAAATTATTATGAGGTTATACATAGGACCAATAATATTCTAGACAAAGTACAATGCCCAATCAATCAGGAAGGTATCTATTCCTCTTTGATTAGATACAGAGTTCTGGAATTTGGCTGTCCTTGATTCCAGCAGCATGATTCAGGAATGAAATAGAGAATCTGGTGAGCTCGTGTGACAGCAATAATCTCTCCCTCAATGCCAACAAAATGAAAGAGATTGTCATCGACTTCAGGAAGTGTAGAGGGGAACATACCCCATATACATCAACACAGAAAAATAGAAAGGATCGAGAGCTTCAAGTTTTTAGGTGTCTGAATCACTAACAATCTGTCCTGGTCCCCCCATGCTGACACTATAGTTAAGAAAGCCCAGCAATGCCTCTACGTTCTCAGATAACTAAGGGAATTTAGCATGTCAGCCATGACTCTCACCAACATTTACAGATGCACCGTAGAAAGCATTTAATCTGGTTGTATCACAGCTTGGTATGGCTCCTGCTCTGCCCAAGACCGCAATAAACCACTAAAGGTCATGAACGTAGCCCAACCCATCATGCAAACCAGCCTACCAAACCAGCTTCATCAACATTTACCAATGCCTCAGTAAAGTAGCCAGCATAATTAAGGGCGCACACCCTGGACATTCTCTCTTCCGCCCTCTACCATCCATGGGAAAAAGATACAGAAGTCTGAGGTCATGTACCAACCAACTCAAGAACAGCTTCTTCCCTGCTGCCATCAGACTTTTGAATGAACTTACTTTGCATTAAGTTGATCTTTCTCTATACCATAACTATGATGGTAACATTACATCCTAGGGAGTTTTTTCACACAGAGGATGGTGGGGCTATGGAATGTGCTGTCAAATAAAGTGGTGGAGACAGGTACTCTGGAGTTATTTAAGAAATACTTAGATGGGCACATGAACAGAGTGGGAATGGAGGGATATAGAAAACTGATTTCAAATAGGGATCATGAGCCTTGGGAGTCTCTGGGAAGTGTGTAAATAGATGATGATATTGATGTACTTGTTTTTATCCTACAGGTGCTTTGGTCCACCTTGTTGTCTAACGAGGGGCATACACGCGATGGGTCGTGAGAAGGCTGCTCTTGGATTTTTTTCGAGAGTATCCTAGTGCTTCACGTCGTTGGTGTACGCTTGACGTGGACCATTTGATGGGCAACACGACAGCTCAGTGACTATTGCTGTGCTGTGCAAATACATAGATTTGGACCCGTGTCTGTGGAAGTTTGCGCATTCTCCCTGTGCTTGCGTGGATTTTCTCCGGGAGCTCCTGTTTCCTCCTGCATCCCAAAGATGTGCTTTTAGGCTAATTGGCAAAACAAATTCTCCCTAAATTGTCTCAAATTTGTTTTTTAATCCATAGATCTATAAACATAGACAGGGATCACGGGTAGAGGTGGGAACATCGGGGTGGCAGCGCGGGCTTGTTGGGCCGAAGTGCCTGTTTCCCATGCTGTTTCGTTCTTTGTTCTCTCTCATTTCCTTCTCTATGAACAGTATGCTCTGTCTGTATAGCACACAAGAAACAATAGTTTCCACAGTAAGGTAATACATGTGACAGTAATAAATCAAATCAAATCAGAATTTCAGTAAACACTTCTTCTCTGGAATATACATTATTCTCATGTGATATAATAGATGACATAACCACCAAACAATTCAGATTCAACTCAGTGGCTGATAATGCTCTGCGGAGGCCCGAGACCAGATGGAGACTCACTGCAATGAGGCCTTGGTCCACACAGTCCCCAGTAGTGCGGTGCACTGGATTGCTTAAAATGCAATTCTACTGCTTGGACTGCTCTGGAGGGGCCTACCAGTATGACCCTGTGCGTGCTTCACACATAATCATAAATTTTAGCGCTCTGTACAACATCGCTCCCAGCAGTGGAGAGAACAGTTTGGGGCAAGAGGAGAGGCAAGCAGATGAGGTGGGCATGTCACAATACGAGGAGCCAAAGGAAGGAGAGCAGGTGGCAATGGCAGGTATCTGGCAGGAAAGGGCAACAAGGGATGCCTTAATTGCACCCGCTTCCCTTAGCTGGTGCAGTGCAGTGAGGGAGCTGCAATCAACACACATCCACCCACACTCCAGGAGCAAGTGCAGATACCATTCCCCCGCCAAACCAACCTGGGCCCACCAAACAGATCACCCTTCCCCAGGCTCTCTCATTCCACCACCTTGCCCCACAGAAACTCTAACTCTTAATGCTAATGCTTTCTCTAACATGCGCACCCATACACTCACACAGTCACACACTTTTTCTAACATACAAACACACACTCTCTAACATGCATACCCTCGCTGTCTTTCACAAACACCAAAGCTCTCTCACTTCTCCCCCATGCTTTCTCACATACACAGCCATGCTCTCGCAAACACACTTACGCTCTTAGATGCAAACTAACGCTTTCCCTAACATGCACGCCCACGCTCCCTCCGATATGCGCACCTATGCTCTCTCCAACATACACACCCACGTTCTCTCTAATGTACAAACACGTGCACTGAAACATGCACAGCCACATTCTCACGAACATGCACATAGAACATAGAACACTAGAACACTACAGCACAAACAGGCACTTCAGCCCATAAGTTGTGCCAATCATATCAGTACCTACCAGGCCATAGAACTATCTGTAACTCCCAATCCCATGTATTGATCCAGAAGTCTCCTAAAAGACCCCAGCGAGTTTGCCTGTAAGCTCTCCCTCACATATACACCCACGCTCTCTCACATACAAACCCACACTTTCTAATATACATAGATATGCTCTCACTCTCTCTCTCTCTCACACACACACACACACACACAACCATGCTTTGCCTCACATGCACAACCAGGTTCTTTCCTGAACACACATGCCCTCTCCCACCAAAGCTCTCTCTCACAGACACACCAGCGCACAATCTCGCATACACACTCACACTCCCATTCACATGCACACCCACACTCTCTCTCATAAACACACCCAAGCTCTCTCTCACATACATATCCATGATCTCGCTCACAAACACATACACATCTCGATCACATACACACAAAGGTACACCTACGCTTCCTCATATACATGCACGCTCTCTCATACATATCCACGCTCTTGCTAACATGCACACCCAGGCTTTCACTCACATACACACCCAAGTTCCATCTCACAGACACACGCTTTCTCTCACATACATACCCAAGCTCACTCCACATACATAACCATGCTCTCTCACATGCACGCTGAGACACTCTCTCTCTCTCATGCACACCCAAGGTCTCTGTCATAAACACACACAAACTCTGCCTCACATATATACCAAGGATCTCGCTCACATACATACCCACACTCTCTTTCACATAGACACCCACGCTCTCTCTCACATGCACACCCACAGTCATACACACCCATACTCTCTCGCTCACGTACACACCCACACTGTCTCTCACATACACACCCACGCTTGCTCTCACATACACACCCACACTCGGTCTCTCACATATACAACCATGCTCTCTCACGTACACAGCCATACGCTCTCACATATACATCCACACTCTTGCTAAAATGCACACATATGCTTTCACTCAGATATACACTCAATCTCTCTCTCACAGATATACCCACACTCTCGCTCACTGCACACCCACATTCTCTCTCATACTTACTCATGCGCTCATTAACATGCACACCCACGCTCTCTCACATACACACTCACAATCTCTCTCACATACATTCCACGCTTCAGGATACACATCCATGCCCTCGCTAAAATGCACACAAATGCTTTCACTCAGATTCACATCCAATCTCTCTCTCACATACACACACACGCTCTGTCATACACAGCCACACTCTCTCACACACCCATGCTCTTTCACATACACATCCACGCTCTCTCTCACATGCACAGCCATGTTCTCTCTCACATGCACAGCCATGCTCTCTCTCACATGCACACCACGCTCTCGCATACACACCCCCGCTCTTGCTAAAATGCACACAAATGCTTTCACTCAGATACACATCCGATCTCTCTCACATACATGCCCACCTCTCTCATACACATCCACGCTTTCTCTCACTTGCACACCCACACTCTCTCTCATGTCCACAACCACGCTCTCTCTCACGTCCACGCCCATGATCTCGCTATAAGGTACATTCACGCTTTCACTCACACACACACGCAAGCTCTTTCTCACATACATACTCATGCTCCCTCTCAAATACATACACACGCACTCTCACATACACCCATATTCTCTCTTATATACACACCCACGCTCTCTCTCACATACGCACCCACGCTCTCTCTCACATACGCACCACGCTCTAATATAGACAACCATGCTCTCACTAAAATACACACAAATGCTTTCACTCAGATACACATCCGATCTCTCTCTCACATACATACCTACGCTCTCTCTCACCTGCACAGCCATCCTCTCTCTCACATACACAGCCATGCTCTCTCACATTCACACTATGCTCTAGTATACACACCCATGCTCTCGCATACACACCCACACTCTTGCTAAAATGCACACAAATGCTTTTATTCAGATACCATCCAATCTCTCTCTCACATGCATGCCCACCACTCTTTCACATACACATGCAAGCTCTCTCATACACATCCACGCTCTCTTTCACCTGCATAGCCATGCTCTCTCTCACGTCCACACTCACACTCTCTTTCATGTCCACACCCATGCTCTCTCTCGCATACACACCCACGCTCTCTCTCGCACACACACCCACGCTCTCTCTCGCATATACACCCACGCTCTCTCTCGCATACACACCCACGCTCTCTCTCGCATACACACCCACGCTCTCTCTCGCATACACACCCACGCTCTCTCTCGCATACACACCCACGCTCCCTCTCGCATACACACCCACACTCTCTCTCACATCACACCCACACTCTCTCTCACCTGCACACCCATTCTCTGTCTCTCACATACACATCCATGCTCTCTCACATTCACACCAGGTTCTAGTATACACACCCATGTTCTTGCTAAAATGCACATAAACGCTTTCATTCAGATACACACTCAATCTCTCTCTTACATAGCCATGCTCTCACTCACATGCACACCCACACACTTTCTCATGCACACTCACACTCTCAGTAACATGCACACTTACACTCTCTCTCATAAACACACCAGTGCTCTCTTATACACAGCCACATTCTCTCATATATATCCACACTCTGTCTCACAACCACATCCACGCTCTCTCTCACATACATAAAAGGTAGTAGGGATAACCCTGGAAATTATAGGCTGGTGAGTTTGAAGATGTTAAAGGGGATTCTTAGAGATAGGATGTATAGGCACTTAGAGCGTTGCGATCTGATTAGGGATACGCAGCACCCTAATGGGTTGGGGAGGTCGTGCCTTACGAATCTTGTAGAATTTTTTGAGGAGGTGACAAAAACGATCGACGAAGGGTGAGCCGTTGATGTCATCTATATGGATTTCAGTAAGGCGTTTGACAAAATCCCTCATGGGAGTTTAGTTGAGAAGATCAAGGCTCATGGGATACAAGGACAGGTAGCTAGATGGATAAGTAACTGGCTTAGTAATAGGAGACAGAGAGTAATAGTGGAAGGGTGTTTTACTAGCTGGAAGTCGGTCACTAGTGGTGTGCCGCAGGGCTCGGTACTGGGACCTCTTCTATTTGTAATATATATAAATGACTTGGAAGAGGGAGTAAGTGGAGTGATCAGCAAGTTTGCAGACGATACAAAGATGGCTGGACTTGCGGATAGTGAGGAGCATTGTCAGGCGATGCAGCAGGACATAGATAGGCTGGTAGCTTGGGCAGATAGATGGCAGATGGAATTCAATCCTGATAAATGTGAGGTGATGCATATTGGGAGAAAGAATGTAGGGGGGAAGTATATGATAAAGGGTAGACCTATTAAGAGTATAGAAACGCGGAGGGACCTGTGCAGGTGCACAAGTCTCTGAAGGTGGCAGAGCAGGTGGGGAAGGTTGTAAAGAAAGCATATGGTATGCTAGCCTTTATAGGAAGGGGTATAGAGTACAAGAGCTGGCCTTTAAAGTTGCTGTTGTATAAAACGTTGGTCAGACCTCATTTGGAATACTGCGTCCAGTTCTGGTCGCCTTACTGCCAGAAGGACGTGGAGACTCTGGAGAGAGTGCAGAGGAGATTTACCAGTATGCTGCCTGGTATGGAAGGAGAGGTTAGGCAAATTGGGACTGTTTTCCTTAGAAAGACGTAGACTCAGAGGAGATCTAATAGAGGTGTACAAGATTATGAGGGGCATAGATAGAGTAAACAGGGTTAAGATTTTTTCTAGGATGGACTCGAATAGCACGAGGAGTCATGGGCTTAGGGTGAGGGAGGTAAGGTATAATTTGGGTGCTAGAGGGAGTTTTTTCACACAGGGAGTGGTGGGGGTATGGAATGCGCTGCCAAGTGGTGGAGGCAGGTACTCTGGAGTTATTTAAGAGATACTTAGATGGGCACATGAACAGAATGGGAATGGAGGGGTATAGAAAACTGATTTAAAATAGGGATCACGAGCCTTGGGTGTCCCTGGGAAGTGTGTAAATAGATGATGATATTGATGTACTTGTTTTATCCTACAGGTGCTTTGGTCCACCTTGTTGTCTAACGAAGGGCATACAGGCAATGGGTTGTGAGAGGGCTGCTCTTGAATTTTTTTCGAGAGTATCTTAGTGCTTCACGTCGTTAGTGTACGCTTGACCTGGACCATTTGATGGGCAACATAACAGCTCAGTGACTACTGCTGTGCTGTGCAGATACATGGATTTGGACCTGTGTCTGTGGGAGTTTGCGCATTCTCCCCGTGCTTGCGTGTGTTTTCTCCGAGTGCTCCAGTTTCCTCCCACATCCCAAAAATGTGCTCTTAGGCTAATTGGCAAAACAAATTCTCCCTAAATTGTGTCAAATTTGGTTTTTAATCCATAGATCTATAAACATAGACAGGGATCACGGGTAGAGGTGGGAACATCAGGGTGGCGGCGCGGGCTCGTTGGGCCGAAAAGCCTGTTTCCCATGCTGTTTTGTGCTTTGTTCTTTGTACACACCCACGCTGTCTCATACACAGCCACACTCTCTCATATACACCCATGCTCTCGCTTTCTCATGAGCACACCCACCTCTCTCTCACGTCCACACCCACACTCTCTCTCATGTCCACACTCACGCTCTTATACACACCCATGCTCTCTCTCACATACACACCTACGCTCTCTCTCCCATACACACCCATGCTCTCTCTGTCACATACACACCCATGCTCTCTCTCACGTACACAGCCATGCTCTAGTATACACACCCACTCTCTTGCTAAAATGCACATAAACGCATTCACTCAAATACACACTCAATCTCTCTCACACATACATAGCCACGCTCCCGCTCACATGCACACCCACACACTCTCTGTCATGCACACTTGCACTCTCAGTAACACGCACACTTACACTCTCTCCATAGATCTTCATGGTCTTATTCTGCATGGAGGTCGGTAACCAGTGGAATGCCCCAGGGATCTGTTCTGGGACCCCTGCTGTTTGTCATTTTCATAAATGACCTGGATGAGGAAGTGGAGGGATGGGTTAGCAAGTTCGCCGACGATACAAAGATCGGTGGTGTTGTGGATGGTCTGGAGAGATGCCAAAAGTTGCAGCAGGACATAGACAGGATGCAAGACTGGGCGGAGAAGTGGCAGATGGACTTCAACGTGGATAAATGTGTAGTGGTCCATTTTGGCAGGAATAATGGGATGAAGGAGTACAATATAAGGGATAGGAGTCTTAGCTGTGTTGTAGAGCAGAAGGATCTCGGGGTCCGGGTCCATAGGACTCTTAAATCGGCCTCGCAGGTGGAGGAAGTGGTCAAGAAGGCCTACGGTGTACTGGCCTTCATTAATCGAGGAATAGAGTTCAGGAGTCAGGAGGTAATAATGCAGCTCTATAAGACTCTTGTCAGACCCCAGTTGGAGTGTTGTGCGCATTTCTGGTCGCCTCATTATAGGAAGGACGCAGAGGCTATTGAGGGTTCAGAGGAGATTTACAAGGATGCTGCCTGGATTGGGAGGCAGGCCTTATGAAGATAGGTTGAGGGACTCTTCTCACTGGAGAGACGTAGGTTGAGAGGCGACCTGATAGAGGTTTATAAAATGTTGAGAGGAATAGATAGGGTGGACTCTTAGAGACTTTTTCCCCGAGCGGAAATGGTCAATACGAGAGGACACAGATTTAAGGTGCAGGGAAGCAAATACAAAGGAGATGTCAGGGGTAGGTTTTTCACTCAGAGGGTGGTGAGTGAATGGAACCGACTGCCGTCGGAGGTTGTTGATGCAAACTCACTGGGGTCTTTTAAGCGACTTCTGGATGAGTATATGGAAAAGAATAGGATAGGGGGTTATAGATAGGTCTGTGGATTGGTAGATGTGGTCGGCGCAACTTGTGGGCCGAAGGGCCTGTTTGTGCTGTATTGTTCTATATTCTAAGTTGTATAAACACACCCACGCTCTCTCACACACAGCCACACTCTCTCATACACACCCATGCTCTTGCTTTCTCATGTGCACACCCACGCTCTCTGTCTCATAGACACACCCATGATCTTGCTGTAAGGTACATACTTGCACCCACACTTTTGCCAAAACAGACACACAAGCTTTCTCTTACATATACACTCAAACTCTCTCTCACATATACACTCAAGCTCTCACTCACATACATACCCATGCTCTCTCTCAAATACGTATACATGCACTCTCATATATACGCTCTCTTAAACACACCCACACTCTCTCTCATATACACCCCCACCCGCTCTCTCACATACAGCCCCCACACCCTCTCTCGCATACACCCCCATGCGCTCTCTCGCATACACCCCCACGCGCTCTCTCGCATACACTCCCATGCTCTCTCACATACACCCATGCCCAGAGGTTACCTTGGCACTGCCCACCTGGCATCAGACAGTGCCAAGGGGATACAGCCTATTGTTGGTAGGGTTGTGGGGTTCCTGTTGCCACTCTGCATGGAGATCGGTCTAGGCAGAAAGAAGGCTAGGTATGGGGTGGGTTGGGGAGGAGTCATGGATGCCAGGGAGTTGGGGAGAGGGGTCCGACCCTGGGGAATGGCGGAGGCGTGTCAGTGGATGGGGGAACTGGGTGGGTCTTCCCGAGGTGAAGAGGCTGGAAGGATCACCACTGCTAGGTGCAGGGGGCTGGATATTGGGGCGCGGCAGGGTGGGGGGATAGGGCTAGCCCGGGAATTGTTGGGGGCTCGTGATCAGGCCATAGAATGGCCTGGAGAGGCAGCACTGTGAGGGTCCTGGGCTGGCCAGTGATTGAGCTGGCCAGCAAACAGGGAGTCTGACAGATCAGGACCACTGCGCAAGCGCAGAATTCAAGAAATATCAGACTCTGGTGTGAATAGGCCCCAGCCCCCTCGGGTTTTAACGAGATTCACAATTGTGATCTTCCCATAGAATGGGGAGATTCAAGTGTGAAGTTGAACTGAGAAAACAGTCATGATCTAGGTTGTGTAGATAGCTTGAGTCGTGTTGAGATCAAAAAGGAGGAAGGTTAGGGGGGTCTTGAGAAATATTAAGGCAGAAATACCCCGTAGGCCTGATGCAATATGCCCCAAAATACTGAGAAAGGCAAGGGAAGAAATTGCAGATAGTGTGACATGAACCGGGATCTTGGGTTCATGTCACACAATCTGTAACCTCCATGACTTGCCTGGACTTGCAAAATCTCACTAACTGTCCTGTCTGGAGATAATACACATCTCTTTAACCTGTGCTTAACCCTCTCTTCACTCACATTGTCTGTACCTTTGAGACTTACCTGTAAAGACTCACATTCCAACCATTATTTTGTAAGCTGAGTTTGTGTCTTTATATGTCCTGTTTGTGAATAGAACTCCCCCTCACTTGATGAAAGGACAGCAAGTGCGCCGAAAGCTGGTGCTTTTGCAATAAACCTGTTGGACTTTTTGCTGTGTTTATGGGTAGGTCCCAGAGGATCGGAGAATAACCAAAGTTGATCCTTTGTTTAAGAAGGATAGCAAGAATAATCCGAGTAACTACAGGCTGGTGAGCCTTATAGCACCAGTGGTAGGAAAATTATTGGGGAGGATTCTTTGAGTGTTTACTCCCGCTTAGAAATAATTGTGTGAGAGGCAACATAGTTTTGTGAAAGGGAGGTCGTGTCTCACTAGCTTGATCAAGTTTTTCAAGAAAGTGATAAAGATGATTAATGAGGATAGGGCAGTGGATGTTGTCTACTCGGACTTCAGTAAGGCCTTTGACAAGGTCCCTGCTGGCAGACAGGTGCAGAAGGTGAAGTTGCATTGTATCAGAGGTGAGTTGGCAAAGTGGATACAGAATCAGTCACAGAAGACAAAGGATAGCAGTGGAATGGAGGGCTGTGACAAGTGGCATTCCTCAAGAATCAGTGCTGAGATCTTTGCTCTTTGTAATATATATATAAATGATTTGGAGGAAAATATAACTGGTTTGATTAGTAAGTTTGTAGACCACGCGAAGGTTATGCGAATAGTGATGAGGACCATCAGAGGATATAGCAGGATATAGATTGGATGGAGAATTGGTCGGAAAGTTGGAACATGGAGATAATCTGGACAAATGTGAAGTAATGCAATTTGAAAGGTCTAATACAGAGAGGAAATATACAGTAAATGGCAGAACCCTTAAGAAAATTGATAGGCAAAGGGATCTGGGTGTACAGATGCATAAGTCATTGAATGTGGCAACACAGATGGAGAAGGTAGTCAAGGAAGCACACAGCATGTTTGCCATCATCAGCCGAGGCACTGAGTTTAAGAATTGGCAAATCATGTTACAGCTTTATAGAATCTTAGTTAGGCCGCACTTGGAAAATAGTGTTCAATTCTGGTCACTACACTACCAGAAGAATGCAGAGGCTTTGGAGAGGGCACAAAAAACATTTACCAGGATGTTGCCTGGCATGGAGGGCATTAGCTATGAGGCAAGGTTAGAGAAATTTGATTTGCTCTCACTGGAATGACGGAAGCTGAGAGTCGATCTGATAGAAGTTTACAAGAATATGAGGAGCATCGACAGAATGGATATTCAGAAGCTTTTTCCCAGAATGGAAGAGTCAATTACTAGGAGGCATAGGTTCAAAGTGTGAGCAACCAAGATTTAAAGGAGATATTTGAGGCAAATCTTTTGCATAGAGGGTGGTAGGTGCCTGGAACTCGCTGCTGGGGAAGGTCGTGGAAGCAGATACGATGGTGACTTTTAATACATATTGACAAATACATTAATAGGATGGGAACAGAGAGATATGGTCTCCGGAAGAGTTCAGTCAGGCAGCATGGTCAGTACAGGCTTGGAGGGCAGAAAGGCCTGTTCCTGAGGTGTAATTTTCTTTGTTCTTTAGAACAGTTTTCCCACCAATTCAGCACTTTTTGGAGAATCGCCCCTAACGTTTCAGGTTTATTGATCCTTTATCAGATCATTAATTTAATATGATCAGCCACATTGTCTGGTTAAATTTCAATCAATGCTTGGTAATAAATATTATCGATCATCATGAAATGGTGCATTCTTCGTGGCAATGCCTCCAGCAGTAAGAATCCAATTGCACTCCCTTCTCATATGGTAAAAAATGTTGGGGGCGGTTGTCCCAAAAAAATTCTAAGTGTCAAATTGGCTTAAAAACTGGAGTAAATCTTACTGGGTTTTTTTCAGTGGGTGTTTCAAAATGAATCTCCTACATTCTATGCACTGCAGATTGCACTAGTGTAAATCTCATGGAAGATCAGTAGTTAGGGCCTATTCCCGCTAAAGAGACCAGCAGCACAGCGCTGAGCATGTCACTATGCATATGCCAATCTGTTAACACCCACTGCTGGCCTCCCAATTGTTGGTGAGCTCCGCAACTCCCACATTCTTGCCCCTCCAACATTCTCATGACCTGATTGCTGGCCCCACTCCCAATGTGAGCAGGTCAGCCTTGGACTCTGTAGCTCAAAGAACAAAGAACAAAACAGCACAGGAAACAGGCCCTTCGGCCCAACGAGCCCGCGCCGCCACCCCAATGTTCCCACCTCTACCCGTGATTCCTGTCTATGTTTATAGATCTACGGATTAAAAACCAAATTTGAGACAACTTAGTGAGAATTTGTTTTGCCATTTAGCCTAAGAACACATCTTTGGGATGTGGGAGGAAACAAGAGCACCCGGAGAAAACCCATGCAAGTACGGGGAGAATGCGCAAACTCCCACGGACACAGGCCCAAATCCACGTATCTGCACAGCACAGTGA
The DNA here is from genome assembly GCA_024679065.1 of Sphyrna mokarran. NCBI lineage: Eukaryota > Metazoa > Chordata > Chondrichthyes > Carcharhiniformes > Carcharhinidae > Sphyrna > Sphyrna mokarran. The sequence continues at coordinate 29,939,631 of JAGIQG010000010.1, forward strand.
TAGTCACTGAGCTGTCATGTTGCCCATCAAATGGTCACCTCGATCTCTCCCCATATCTTGCGCAGCCCCGATTCCATCTAGCCCCCCCCGCCCAAAACTGGCAGTGCCAACCCCCACCCACACGCTCAGAGTCCTGACCTTTCCAACATCCCTGCCACACTAAATTGATGCTCAGCCCTGAGCACCAGCCTCCCTCCCTGTCACTCATCATGAGTGCAGAGTGGCAGCAGGACCCACTGTCCCAGCAATCATCCTCCAGAGACCCTGCTCCAATTATGTTCTGCCCCCCTCATTAGGCTCTGCCCTCTTGACATTCCCAATGCCTAGTGGGCAGTGCCACAATGCCATCTGGGCATTGCTGCTTTGTCTTTTGGGCAGTGCCAGGAGTCCAGGCTGGCAATGTCAGGCTGGCAATGTCCAGGGACAGCCCTTAGCACCCGATGCTCTTGGGGGTCTCGATTGCCCTTCAATCCAGTAGAGACAAATGTGGGACTTCACTGAAGCATTCTGGGAAAAGTCAACGCAGCAACATCTATTAAGAAGCGGGAAGCAAAAGAACATCTCCAGTGATAAACAGAAAGAAGAGCATCTGATAGAGGTGACTGAGGAACTTCACTGGAGCAACAGCAACCATAGACACATCTGAGGTACTTCTCTGGAGCATTCTGAAGAACTGGTGTCAAGGAGTGGTAAGCCTGAAATACTACATAAGAGTTTTTCTCCTTCCCTCTTCTTCTAACCAAAAAAAAGAGCACTGTGAGGAAGTAGAAGGTAAGAATCATAGAACCCTACCGTGCAGAAAGAGGCCCTTCGGCCCATCGAGTCTGCACCAACCACAATCCCACTCAGGCCCTCCCCCCATATCCCTACATATTTTACCCACTAATCCCTACATATTTTACCCACTAAGGGGCAATTTTTATCATGGCCAATCAATGTAACCCGCACATCTTTGGACTGTGGGAGGAAACCGGAGAACCCCATGGAAAGCTTCTGCAGAAAATGCAGATGTATGGGATTGAGGGTGATTTAGCTAATTGGATCAGGAATTGGCTAGCTGATAGAAGACAGAGGGTGGTGGTTGATGGAAATTATTCTTCATGGAGTTCGGTTACAAGTGGTGTACCTCAGGGATCTGTTTTGGGGCCCCTGCTGTTTGTAATTTTTATAAATGATCTGGATGAGGGTATTGAAGGATGGATTAGTAAATTTGCGGATGACACCCAAGTTGGAGGAGTGGTAGATAGTGAAGTGGGGTGTTATAGTTTGCAGAGGGACTTGGACAAGTTGCAGAGCTGGGCCGAGAGGTGGCAAATGGAGTTTAATGCGGAAAAGTGTGAGGTAATTCACTTTGGCAGGAATAACAAATGTGTAGAGTATAGGGCTAATGGTAGAACTCTTAATAGTGTTGATGAACAGAGGGATTTTGGTGTATACGTGCATAGATCCCTGAAAGTTGGCAATCAAGTCGATAAGGTTGTTAAGAAGGCATACAGAGTCTTGGCTTTTTATTGGTAGGGGGATTGAATTTCGGAGCCGCAACGTCATGTTGCAACTGTACAAAACTCTGGTGTGGCCGCACTTGGAGTACTCTGTACAGTTCTGGTCCCCACATTATAAGAAAGATGTGGAGGCATTGGAGAGGGTGCAGAGGAGGTTTACCAGGATGTTGCCTGGTATGGAGGGCAGGTCTTATGAGGAGAGGCTGAGGGATTGAGGTTGTTAGAACATAGAACATAGAACAATACAGCACAAACAGGCCCTTCGCCCACGAGTTGCGCCGATCACATCTACCAATCCACAGACCTATCTATAACCCCCTATCCTATTCTTTTCCATATACTCATCCAGAAGTCTCTTAAAAGACCCCAGTGAGTTTGCCTCAACAACCTCCGACGCAGTCGGTTCCATTCACTCACCACCCTCTGAGTGAAAAACCTACCCCTGACATCTCCTTTGTATTTGCTTCCCTGCACCTTAAATCTGTGTCCTCTCGTATTGACCATTTCCGCTTGGGGTCCACCCTATCTGAGAGTCCACCTATTCCTCTCAACATTTTATAAACCTCTATCAGGTCGCCTCTCAACCTATGTCTCTCCAGTGAGAAGAGTCCCAGCTCCCTCAATCTATCTCCATAAGGCCTGCTTCCCAATCCAGGCAGCATCCTTGTAAATCTCCTCTGAACCCTCTCAATAGCCTCTACATCTTTCCTATCATGAGGCGACCAGAACTGCGCACAATACTCCAACTGGGGTCTGACAAGAGTCTTATAGAGCTGCATCATTACCTCCTGACTCCTAACTCTATTCCTCGATTAATGAAGGCCAGTACACCGTATGCCTTCTTGACCACTTCCTCCACCTGCGAGGCCGATTTAAGAGTCCTATGGACCCTGACCCCGAGATCCTTCTGCTCTACAACACAGCTAAGACTCCTACCCCTTATATTGTACTCCTTCATCCCATTATTCCTGCCAAAATGGACCACTACACATTTATTTGCGTTGAAGTCCATCTGCCACTTCTCCGCCCAGTCTTGCATCCTGTCTATGTCCCGCTGCAACTTTTGGCATCCCTCCAGACCATCCACAACACCACCGATCTTTGTGTCGTCGGCGAACTTGCTAACCCATCCCTCCACTTCCTCATCCAGGTCATTTATGAAAATGACAAACAGCAGGGGTCCCAGAACAGATCCCTGGGGCACTCCACTGGTTACTGACCTCCATGCAGAACAAGACCCATCCACAACGATTCTCTGCCTTCTGCCAGCAAGCCAGTTCTGGATCCACGAGGCCAAAGCCCCTTGGATCCCATGCCCTCACACCTTCTCCAGAAGCCTTGCATGTGGGACCTTATCAAAGGCCTTACTAAAGTCCATGTACACAATTCCACCGCCCTTCCTTCGTCAATGTGTTCAGTCACATTTTCAAAGAACTCAACTAGGCTCGTAAGGCATGACCTGCCCTTGACAAAACCATGCTGACTATTTCTAATCAGTCCAAACTTCTCCAAATGTTCACATATCTTATCCCTCAGAAGCCTCTCCATCAGCTTACCAACCACTGAAGTCAAACTCACCGGTCGGTAATTTCCTGGACTATCCCTGTTCCCTTTCTTAAGAAAGAAAGAAAGAAGGCGTTAGAAAGAAGGCGTCTAAGAGGAGACCTTATTGAAACATATAAGATGATTAGAGGTTTAGATAGGGTGGACAGTGATAGCCTTTTTCCTCGGATGGAGAAAGCTAGCACGAGGGGACATAGCTTTAAATTAAGGGGTGGTACTTATAGGACGGATGTCAGAGGTAGGTTCTTTACCCACAGAGTGGTAAGGGTATGGAATGCCCTGCCTGCTGCACCAAGATGTAGATGCGCCAAGTTTGGGGGCATTTAAGAGGTCAGTGGATAGGTTTATGGATGAAAAGGGAATGGTTTAGGTTAGAGGGTCATTGCTTTTTCTTAATTTGTCAGCGCAACATCAAGGGCCGAAGGGCCTGTTCTGTGCTGTAATGTTCTATGTTCTATGAAACCCACGCAGACACGACAAGAATGTGCAAACTGCACACAGACAGTGACCCGAGTCAGGAATCAAACCCAGGTTCCTGGAGCTGTGAAGCAGTGGCACCAACGCGGTGAGGACAAAGAGCAGTAGAGCAATAGCTATAGGGGACTATCTAGTTAGGGGTGCAGATAGGTGCTACTGTGGAAATGAAAGGACTCCAGGTTGCCTCCCTGGTGTCAGAGTCTGGACGGGCAAAAAGAATTCTGAAGGGAGAGTGAACAGTCAGAGATTGTGGTACATATTGGTACTAACGACATAGGTAGGAAGAGTGATGAGATCCTGCAGCAGCAGTTTAGGGAGTTAGAAAGTTAAAAAGCAGAAACTCCAGGGTTATAATCTCAGGATTACTCCCTGTGCCACCTGCCAGTGAAGCTAGAAATAGGAAGATAATACAGCTCAACACATGGTTAAATAGCTGGTGTATTAGGGAGAGTTTCAGATATCTAGACCATTTGGATCTCTTCTGGGGCAGGTGGACTTATACAAGAAAGACAGATTGCAACTAAACTGAAGAGGCATAAATAATCCACAAAGGCACGGGGAGAACGTACAAATTCCACACAGATAGTGACCCAAGCAAGGAATCGAGTCCGGGTTCTGGCATTGTGAAGCAGCACTTAGGACCACTGCAGCACCATGCTGCCCGTGATTTGATTAGTGGGCATGGGACTGAAATCTTCTGGCACACTATTGTCTTTGGGAAGCTGGTGGCCAGACCTCAGTGAAATGAACAAAGAGCGAAGAAAATTACAGCACAAGGAACAGGCCCTAACCCTCCAAGCCTGCAGCAACCATGCTGCCTGACTGAACTAATGCTACGCTTCCAGCGACCATACAGCTGTACAAAACTCTAGTGCGGCCGCACTTGGAGTATTGTGTGCAGTTCTGGTCGCCACATTATAAGAAAGATGTGGAGGCATTGGAGAGGGTACAGAGGAGGTTTACTAGGATGGTTGCCTGGTATGGAGGGCAGGTCCTATGAAGAGAGGTTGAAGGATTTGAGGCTGTTTTCGTTAGAAAGGAGGCGGCTAAGGGGGGAGCTTATTGAAACATATAAGATAATTAGAGGTTTGGATAGGGTGGACAGTGATAGCCTTTTTCCTAGGATGGAAAAAGCTAGCACGAGGGGACACAACTTTAAATTAAGGGGTATGAGTTATAGGACGGATATCAGAGGTAGGTTCTTTACTCAAAGAGTGATTAGGGAGTGGAATGCCCTGCCTGCAGCTGTTGTGGATGCGCCAAGTTTGGTGGCGTTTAAGAGGTTAGTTGATAAGTATATGGATGAGAAGGGAATGGTTTAGTTAGGAGGGGCATTGCTTTTTATTTTGGTCGGCACAACATCGAGGGCCGAAGGGCCTGTTCTGTGCTGTATTGTTCTATGTTCTATGTTCTATACCCCTTTATTTCCATCCTATTCATTATTTGTCAAGACGTCCTCTAAAAGTCATTATTATATCTGCTTCCACTACCTCCTCCAGCAGTGAGTTGTAGGCACCCACCGCCTTCTTGTTAAAATGCTTGCCTCGTACATCTCCTTTAAACCTTGTCCCTTGCACCTTAAACCTATGCCTCCTGGTAGTTGATGCATTCACCCTGGGAAAAAACTTCTGACAATTGTTTCTTGGGAGCACTGTGGAGAGGCAGCGATTTGCAAGTGGAGAGCTTGTGAGTGAGTAGAGCGATTTTTAAGTCTAAATTTTACTAGTTTTTTTTAAAACTTTTTAAACTTTTAAACCCGGAAGGTGTTGCAAAGCACCTTGGGTAGTGTAGTTTTTTTCAACCTTTAAAAGTTACTCACCTCGGGAATTCGACCTAATTGTTCCTTGGGAGCACTGTGGAGAGGCAGCGATTTGAGAGTGGAGAGCTTGTGAGTGAGTAGAGCGATTTTTAAGTCTAAATTTTACTAGTTTTTTTAAAACTTTTTAAACTTTTAAACCCGGAAGGTGTTGCAAAGCACCTTGGGTAGTGTAGTTTTTTTTTCAACCTCACTATAAATTGGGGTGGTTTGGAATCCTGATACTCTACACAAGTAAAGTATCCCAACCCCCCCCTCCTCCTCTAACCTAAAAAAAAAAGAGAGAGAGAGAGGAGCTCTGAGAAGGAGCAGGTAAGTTTGTTTTTGTGTGAGCTGTAAGGTCCTTGGCTCACAGGGCCTAAGCAAAAAGGGGAGGCAAGGTAAGTTTTAATCTTTCTTACTTTTTTTTTCTCTGGGTTACTAAGAAGGGACAAGCATGGGTGTGAGGCCAGCATGTTGTTGCCAGTGTAACATGTGGGAGGTCTTGGAGGCTGCTGGTCTCCCAGATGTCCATACCTGTGATCGCTGTGTGGAGCTGCAATCCCTACAGGACCAGGTAAAAGAACTGAAAATGCAGCTTGAGGACCTTCGACTCATTAGGGAGAATGAGGAGATTATTGATAGGAGCTACAGACAAGTAGTCACACCAGGGCAAAGGGGAGAAGGCACATGGGTAACTATTAGGAAGGGGAAACCTCAGGTGATGGAAAATACACCAGTGGATGTCCCCCTTCAAAATAAGTACTCTTGCCTGAGTACTACTGTGGGGGACAGCTCATCCAAGGGAGGCAGCGGTGGCCAGCTCCCTGGAGCTAAACAAAAACCTAAAAAACAGAGCAAAAAGGCAGTGCTTATAGGGGACTCCCTAGTGAGGGGGGCGGACAGGCGTTTTTGTGGACGCAGATGGGAGTCGCGGATGGTGATATGTCTCCCTGGAGCTGGGATTCGGGATGTTTCTGGACACGTCCCAGACATCCTGAAAGGGTAGGGTGAGGAACTGGAAGTTGTAGTACATATAGGTACTACTGACATAGGCAGGAAGAGGGAAGTGGACATGAAAAGGGATTATAGGGAACTGGGTAGGCAGCTGAGAGAGAGGAAAGTGAAGGTAGTAATCTCAGGATTGCTGCCTGCGCCTTGGGAGAGTGAGAGCAGGAATAGTATGAGGTGAAGGTTGAATACGTGGCTGAGGGACTGGAGCAGGGGGCAGGGATTCCGGTTCCTGGATCATTGGGACCTCTTTAGGGGCAGGTGTGACCTGTACAGCAAAGACGGGTGGCACCTGAATCCCAGGGGGACTAATATCTTGGCGGGAAGGCTGGCTAGGGCTACTGGGGGGACTTTAAACTAGAAAGGTTAGGGGGAGGGAATAGTGATGTGGAGACTGGGAGCAAGGAAGTTAGCTCCCAGGTAGGGAAGGACTTTAGGCAGGATGAGAGGCAGGTTGGACGAGTGGGGGAGAAGGGAAATGTCCAGTCTGAGGGACTGAGCTGTGTCTATTTTAATGCCAGGAGTGTAGTAAATAAGGTGGATGAACTTAGGGCGTGGGTTGCTGCTTGGGATTGTGATGTGGTGGCCATTACAGAGACTTGGATGTCTCAGGGACAGGACTGGGTACTACAGGTCCCAGGATTCAGATCCTTCAGGGAGGGAGGCAAAAGAGGTGGTGGAGTGGCACTGTTGATCAGGGACAGTGTCATGGCTGCAGAGAAGGTGGATACCGAGGAGGGAATGTCTATGGAGTCTCTGTGGGTGGAAGTTAGGAATAGCAAAGGGTCGGTGACGTTTGCTATGTGTATTCTATAGGCTGCCCAATAGTGACAGGGAAGTTGAGGTGCAGATAGGGAAACAGATACTGGAGAGATGTAGAAATAAGAGTTGTTGTGATGGGAGACTTCAATTTCCCAAACATCGACTGGAATATCCCAAGGTAAGGGGTTTGGATGGGGAGGAGTTTGTTAGATGTGTTCAGGAGGGTTTCCTGATACAGCACATGGACAAGCCTACGAGAGGAGAGGCTGTACTGGACCTGGTACTAGCTAATGAACCAGGACAGGTGATGGATCTCTCGGTAGGAGAGCATCTTGGGGATGGAGATCATAATTCTATCTCCTTCACCCTTGCATTGGAAAAGGATAGGATCAGGCAGGCTAGGAAGGTGTTTGTCTGGAATAAGGGGAAATATGAAGACATCAGGCAGATGTTGGGGTGAATAAACTGGAAGGAGGTGTTCTTGGGGAAAAGCACAGAAGGAAGGTGGCAGATATTCAAGGAATGCTTGTCTGGAGCTTTGCACGACAACGTTCCGGTGAGACAAGGAGGTTTTGGTAGGACGCGGGAACCGTGGTGCACGAAGGCTGTGGTGAACATAGTCAGGAAGAAAAGAAAGGTGTATAAAAGGTTCAAAGAGCTAGGAGATGTTGGGGATCTAGAGAAGTATAAGGCTTATAGAAGAGAGCTTAAAAAGGAAATTAGGAGAGCCAGAAGGGGTCATGAGAAGGCCTTGGCTGGTAGGATTAAGGAGAATCCCAAGGCCTTCTACAAATATGTGAAAAGTAAAAGGATGAGAAGAGAAGGGATAGGACCTATAAAAGGTGAAGGGGGAAAAGTCTGTATGGAACTGGAAGAAATGGCAGAGGTGCTTAATGAGTACTTTGCCTCAGTATTCACGGTGGAAAGTGATCTGGGAGGATGCACTACAAGTTTGCGGCAGACTGAAAAGATTGAGTATGTAGATATTAAGTAAGCGGATGTGTTAGAACTTTTAAATGCTATCAAGATAGACAAGTCTCCAGGACCAGATGGGATGTATCCGAGGTTATTGTGGGAGGTGAGGGATGTCATTGCAGAGCCCCTGGCGATGATCTTTGCGTCGTCGATGGAGACGGGAGAGGTTCCGGAGGATTGCGGATGTGGTCCCTATTTTCAAGAAAGGGAACAGGGATAGTCCTGGAAATTACCGACCGGTGAGTCTGACCTCAGTGGTTGGTAAGCTGATGGAGAGGCTTCTGAGGGACAAGATTTACGAGCATTTGGAGAAGTTTAGGTTGATTAGAAATAGTCAGCATGGTTTTGTAAAAGGCAGGTCGTGCCTTACGAGCTTAATTGAGTTCTTCGAAAATGTGACTGAACACATTGACGAAGGAAGAGCAGTGGACGTGGTGTACATGGACTTCAGCAAGGCATTTGACAAGGTCCCACATGCAAGACTTCTTGAGAAGGTGAGAGGCCATGGGATCCAAGGGGCTTTGGCCTTGTGGATCCAGAACTGGCTTGCCTGCAGAAGGCAGAGGGTGGTTGTGGATGGCTCTTTCTGCATGGAGGTCGGTCACCAGTGGAGTGCCCCAGGGATCTGTTCTAGGACCCTTGCTGTTTGTCATTTTCATAAATGACCTGGATGAGGAGGTAGAGGGATGGGTGAGTAAGTTCGCCGATGACACGAAGGTCGGTGGTGTTGTGGATGGTCTGGAGGGATGTCAGAAGTTGCAGCATGACATCGACAGGATGCAAGACTGGGCGGAGAAGTGGCAGATGGACTTCAATGCGGATAAATGTGTTGTGGTCCATTTTGGCAGATCCAACGGGATGAATGAGTACACTATCAAGGTAGGAGTCTTAGCTGTGTGGAAGAGCAGAGGGATCTTGGGGTCCGGGTCCATAAGACTCTCAAATCGGCCTCCCAGGTGGAGGATGTGGTTAAGAAAGCTTACGGTGTACTGGCCTTCATTCATCGAGGGATTGAGTTCAGGAGTCAGGAGGTAATGCTGCAGCTTTATAGGACCCTTGTCAGACCACACTTGGAGTACTGTGCGCAGTTCTGGTCGCCTCACTATAGGAAGGACGTGGAAGCTATTGAAAGGGTGCAGAGGAGATTTACAAGGATGTTGCCTGGATTGGGAGGCATGCCTTATGAAGACAGGTTGAGGGAGCTGGGACTGTTCTCCCTGGAGAGACGAAGGTTGAGAGGCGACCTGATAGATGTTTACAAGATGTTGAGAGGAATAGATAGGGTGGACTCTCAGAGACTATTTCCCAGGGCTGAAATCGTCGCGACGAGAGGGCACAGATTTAAGGTGCAGGGAAGCAAGTACAGAGGGGATGCTAGGGGAACGTTTTTCACTCAGAGGGTGGTGAGTGAATGGAATCGGCTGCCATCGGTGGTGGTTGAGGCGAACTCGCTGGGGTCTTTTAGAAGACTTCTGGATGAGTATATGGGATCCAATGGGATTGGGGGTTATAGATAGGTCTATGGCTGGGTAGGTTTTGATGTGTTCGGCACAACTTGTGGGCCGAAGGGCCTGTTTGTGCTGTAGTGTTCTATGTTCTAAATACGTTCTAAATTCACTCTGTCCATGCCCTTCAGAATCTTATAGACTTCTATCAAGTGGCCCCTGCACTTCCATTGTTCCAGTGAAAACAAACTAAGTTTCTCCAACCTCTCCTCAAAGCTAATGTCTTCCGTACCAGGCAATATCCTGGTAAATCTTTTCTGTACCCTCTCCAAAGCATCCACATCCTTCTTGTAGTGTGATGACTAGAATTGAACACTATATTCTAAGTGCAGTCTAACTAAGGTTCTATAAAGTTGCGACATGACTTGCCAATTCTTAAACTCAATGCCTTAGCTGATGAAGGCAAACAGGTTGTATGCCTTTTTGACTATCTTCTCCACCTGCAGTGCCACTTTCAGTGACTATGTACGCCCAGATCCTCTGCCGATCAGTATTCTTAAGGATTCTGCCGTTTACTGTATATTTCCTCTCTGTATTATACCTTCAAAAGGCATTGCCTCACATTTGTCTAGATTATCTCTCTGCTCAAGTTTCTATCTGATCTATATTCTGCTGTATACTTTGATGGTCCTTATTGCTATCTGCAAATCCACTAACCTTCGTGTCATCCACAAACTTACTAATCAAAGCAGTTACCTTTTCTTCCAAATTATTTATATATATATTACGAACAGCAAAGATCCCTGAGGGACACCACTTGTCATCGCCTTCCATTCAGAAACGCACCCTTCCACTGCTACCTTCTGTCTTCTATGACTGAGCCAGTTCTGTATCTATCTTGCCTGCTCACCTCTGATCCCATGCAACTTCACCTTCTGTACCAGTCTGCCATGGGGGACCTTGTCAAAGGCCTTACTGAAGTCCATGTAGACAAAATCCACTGCCCTACCCTCTTCGTCATATGTTTTCCCTATCACTGGCTCATTGGCCTGTAATTTGCCGGATTATTCTTGCTACCTTCTTAAATAAAGAAACAATATTGGCTATTCTCTGATTTTTCTGGATCTTTCCTGTAGCCAGTGAGGATATAAAGGTTTCTCTCAAGGCACCATCAATTTCTTCCCTTGCCTCTCAAAGTATTCTGTAGTATATCCTATCAGGCCCTGGGGATTTGTGTAACTTAATGTTTCTCAAGGCCCTCAATACCTCCTCCTTTTTGTGCTCAACATTACTCAAATATCTACACATCCTTTCCCAGACTCATCATCCATCAAGTCCTTCTCTTTGGTGAATAGTGATGCAAAGTACTTATATAATACCTCGTCCGTTTCCTCTGGCTCCACATTGTCCTTGAGCGGGCCAACCTTCTTTCTGGCTACCCTCTCGCTCTTTCTGTATATATAAAAAGCTTTGGGATTTTCTTTAATCCTGCTGGCCAATACTTTATCATGACCCCCCCTTTAGCCTTCCTTACTCCTTGCTTAAGTTCCTTCTTACTTTCCTTGGATGCGCTGGAGCGTAGAAGAATGAGGGGAGATTTGATAGAGGTGTATAAAATTATGATGGGTATAAATAGAGTGAATGCAAGCAGGCTTTTTCCATTGAGGCTAGGGGAGAAAAAAAACTAGAGGACGTGGGTTAAGGGCAAAAGGGGAAAAAGTTTAAAGGGAATATTGGGGTGGGGAGTTCTTTACACAGAGAGTGGTGAGAGTGTGAAATGAGTGCCAGATGAAGTGGTAAATGCAGGCTCACTTTTATCATTTAAGAAAAATTTGGACAGGTACATGGATGAGAGGGGTGTGGAGAGATATGGTCCAGATGCAGGTCAGTGGGACAAAGCAGAAAAATGCTTTGGCACAGTCAAAAAAGGCCAAAAGGCCCTTTTTTGTGCTGTAATGTTCTATGATTCTACAGTTCTATTCCACACTTGCTACGTGTGTGTTTAAAAAAAAAAAAAAAAATTGCCTTTCAAATCTCCTTTAAAATTTCCCTCTTTTACCTTGAACCTATGTTCCCTTGGAATTGAAATTTCTACCATGAGACAAAGACACCATGTATCTCATTATTTTGTAAACTTCTATCTGGTTGTCCCTCTACTCTGACATTTAAGTGAAAACAAACCACATTGTCCATTCTCTTCTCAAAGCTAATACCCTCCAAACCAAGCAATAAACCTGGTAAACCCTTTCTTGTACCCTCTCCAGTCTCCACATTGTTCTATTAGTGTGGTGATCAGAACAATACCAAATGTGGCCTAACTAAACTTCTATACAGCTATACAACATGACTTGCCAATTTTAATACTCTGTCCTGACTGATGAAGATAAGCATGCATTAACCTTCTTGATCACCTAATCCACTTGTGTTGCTACTTTCAGGCAACTATGGACTTGCACATCAAGTTCCTCAGTATGTTAATGCTTCTAAGGGTTCTGCCATTTACTGTATACTTCTCTCCTTCATTAGATCTTCCAAAATGCTTTACGTTGCATTTTTCCAGATTAAATTCCATCTGCCTTTTCTTAACCCATGTCTCCAGCCTATATATATCCTGCTGTATCCTTTGGCAATTCTCTTCACTATCCACAGCTCCCCGAATCTTTGTGCCACCTGCAGACTTACTAATGAGACCACTGACATTCTCTTCCAAATCATTTATATATGTGACAAACAACAGAGATCCCAGCACTGATCCTTGCAGAACACCACTGGTTACAGATCTCCAGTCAGAAAAGTACCCTTCCACCATTACTCTCTGTTTTCGGTGACAAAGCCAGTTCGGGATATATCTTACTAGCTCAACATGGATGCAATGTGACTTCACCTTCTGTATCAGCCTGACATGAGAAACCTAGTCAAACACCTTGCAGAAGTCCATGGAGACCGCCCTGCCATCAACAACCATCTTTGTTACTTACTCAAAAATCTCAATCAACTTTGTGGGACATGACCTCCCACGTACAAAGCCATGCTCCCAATCACCAATAAGTCCATATTTTTATTTTTACAGGAGTAATCCTGTCCCTAAAAATCTTTTCCAATAATTCCCTATCAACTGATGTAAGGCTCACTAGCCTGTAATTTTCTGGATTATCCCTGTGCTCTTCTAAAACAAAGGAACAACACTGGTTTTTCTCCAGTCCTCTGGACTTTCTGTGACTAAAGAGGATAGAAAGATTATGTGCAAGGCCCCAGAAATTTGCTCCATTGCCTCCCTCAGTATTCTGGAATAGATCCCATCAGGTGCCAGGGACTTGTTTGCCTTAATACTTTTGAAAACACCCAATATCCCCTCCTCTTTGATATCGCCATTTCCTAGAATATCAACATACTTCTCTAGACTCACTATCCATGACATCTTTCTCTTTTGTAAATGCTAAAGACCTCAACCATATTCTTGATTTTGATTTGATTTATTATTGTCACATGTATTAATATACAATGAAAAGTATTGTTTCTTGTCCTCTATACAGACAAAGCATACTATTCATTGAAAAGGAAACAAAAGCGAACAGAATGTAGTGTTACAGTCATCGCTAGGCTGTAGAGAAAGATCAGCTTAATGCAAAGTAAGTCCATTCAAAAGTCTGAGAGCAGCAGAGAAGAAACTGTTCTTGAGTCAGTTGGCATGTGACCTCAGACTTTTGTATCTTTTTCCTGAAAGAAGAAGATTGAAGAGAGAATGTCTGGGATGCATGGAGTCCTCAATTATGCTGGTTGCTTTGCCAAGACAGCAGGAGTCAATGGATGTGAGGCTGGTTTACAAGATGGATTGGGCTACACTAATGACCTTTTGTAGCTCCTTGCGGTCTTGGGCATAGCAGGAACCATACCAAGCTGTGATACAACTAGAAAGAATGCTTTTTATGGTGCATCTGTAAATGTTGGTGAAAGTTGTAGCTAACTTGCCAAATTTTCTTAGTTTTCTGAGAAAGTAGAGGCATTGGTGAGCTTACTCTGGCTCCTCGCATCAATTCCCTCCTTTGCCAATGAGTGGGGGCAAAATACAATATTCAGGTTGAATTTTTAACTTGCTGTACTAATAATTCTGCAAAACATTTCAGTTAAGATAGCATTTTCTAATTTAATATATGCACATAAAAATACTTACTGGGTTTATCCCTAGTGTTTCTAATTTTTCTGCCAAATTCTGTTCCACTATTTTGTGCAATTCCTTCACCAGATTTGGATTTTTGTTTAAAACTTTTCTAAGGTCTTTATTGCATGTGGATACTTCTGGTAGATTTTTCATATCTGGAAAAAAATTATAATTGTTACTCAAATTGTTCAGTTTGCCAGACAAACACATTGGGGTGGTGGTGGGGGGAGTGTAATTTTAATTGGTAGATTGAGGTTTTGGATGCAGTCAAAACCAGCAAAAATGAGAACCTGGCTCCAACCCATTGACTTTGGCATTTTAGTGAGCAAGCTAGATTACTTGTGCCACCTTGGGAGTGATGGGTTTCCTAGTAACATGTAGGAATTGCTCAATTATAGTAAGATAGTTGAGTTGGGTGGTTTACAGCATGTTTACAGCATATCAATATATGAATTAGGAGAAAGAACATTTAGCTTCTTAAGCCTGGTCTGCCATTCACTCATGGCTGATCGGATTGTAACCTGAATCCTCTTTTCAGACAATTATAGAATCTATGGCATGGAGAGAGGCCCTTCAGTTCAACCTGGTCCATGCCAACCAAAAAGCTCATCGAAGCTAACTCCATTTGGCCTATATCCCTCTAAATCCTTCCTGTTCATGGTATTATGTATCAGTCTACTTCCCCAGCTGACAAAGATCCTGCTGTAATTTTTGACAACCTTCCTCACTGTCTACAATATCACCTATTTTAGTGTCATCTGCAAACTTACTGCTCATGCCTTGCACGTTCTCATCCAAATCATTGATACAAATAACAAACAGCAATGGGCCCAGCACTGATCTCGGAGGCACACCAGAGGAGATGATTAAAATGTATTGAAGTGGATAAATCTCCTGGCTCTGACCAGGTATATCCAAGAACACTTTGAGACTGCAGAAGAATTTGCAGGAGCTGTGTGGGTGAGATATTTGCATCATCATTAGCTACATGTGAGGTACCAGAAGACTGGAGGGTAGCAAATATTGTGCCTTTATTTAAGAAAGACTGCAAAGAAAATCCTGGGAATTATAGACTAGTAAGGCTAACATCTAGATAAGTTACTAGAGAGGATCCTGAGGGATAAAATATACAGGTATTTGGAAAGACAGGATTTGTTTAGGAATAATCAGCCATAGTTGTGTACATGGAAGTTACACGCCTCCAGTCTGACAAGCATCTTTTCACCATAACTCTCTGCTTTCTACCATCAAGCCAATTTCCAGCTTTTTCTGGATTCCATGTAATCTAACCTTCCAGAGCAGCCTACCACGTGGAACTTTATTGAAGGCTTTACTGAGGCATTACATTGGTTGTACAAGATGTTGGTAAGGTGACACTTGGAATACTCTGTGCAGTTCTGGTCACCCTATTATAGAAAAGATATTATTAAACTAGAAAGAGTGCAAAAAAGATTTACTAGCATGATACCTGGACTTGATGGTTTGAGTTATAAGGAGAGGCTGGGACTTCTTTCTCTGGAGAATAAAAGGCTGACAGATGATCTTATAGAGATCTATAAAATGAAGGGCATAGATCAGTTAGATAGTCAATATATTTTCCCAGAGATAGGGAAATCTAAAACTAGAGGGCATAGGTTTAAGGTGAGACGGGAGAGATACAAAAGGGTCCAGAGGGGCAATTTTTTCACTGAGTGTCTGCAACAAGCTGCCAGAAGTAATAGTAGAGTTGAGTACAATTTTGTCTTTTAAAAAGCATTTAGACAGTTACATGGGCAAGATGGCTACAGAGGGATATGGGCCAAATGCAGGCAATAGGGACTAGCTTCGGGGTTTAAAAAAAGGACGGCATGGACATGTTGGGCCAAATGACTTGTTTCCATACTGTAAACCTCTATGACTCTAAATCCACACAGACTAAGTCTATTGCCCTGCCCTCATCAACTTTCCTAGTCACTTCATTAAAAAGCTTTAACAAATTTGTAAGGCCATCTTCCATGTACACAACTATGGCTGATTATTCCTAAACAAATCCTGTCTTTCCAAATACCTGTATATTTTATCCCTCAGGATCCTCTCTAGTAACTTATCTAGATGTTAGCCTTACTAGTCTACAATTCCCAGGATTTTCTTTGCAGTCTTTCTTAAATAAAGGCACAATATTTGCTACCCTCCAGTCTTCTGGTACCTCACATGTAGCTAATGATGATGCAAATATCTCACCCACACAGCTCCTGCAAATTCTTCTGCCGTCTAATAAAGTGTTCTTGGACATACCTGGTCAGAGCCAGGAGATTTATCCACTTCAATACATTTTAATCATCTCCTCTACTGTAATGTGAAATGTCCCCAAAATATCACCACTAACTTTCCCAGGTTCCCAAACCTTTGTGTCTTCCTCCACAATAAACACAGAGGAGAAATATTTTGTGAGAACCCCAACCATCTCCTGCTGCTCCACACATGTCCACTTTGGTCCTTGAGAAGTTTTATTTCACTCTAGTTATTCTTTTTCCTTTAATATTTTTAAAGAATCCCTTTGTTTATCTTAATCCACTAGCCAAAACTACCTTATGTTCCCTTTTGCCCTCCTAATTGCCTTCTTGAGTATACACCTGTACCCCATATATCTCCAGGGAATCCCTTGATTCCAGCTACTTGTACCCGAACCATGCTTCCTTTTTCCTGGCCAAAACCTCAATATGTTTTGTCGTCTATGATTCCTTATTTCTGCCAGCCTTGCCCTTCACTCCAACAGGAATATTTTGATCCTGAACTCTAGCTATTTCACTTTTAAAGGCCTCCTACTTGCCAGAGGTTCCTTTGCTCTCAAACAAGCTACTTTAATCAACTCTTGCAAGCTGCTGTTTAATTCCATCAAAAATCATCTTTCACATCATTGTTAATCAAGTATCCATCTAGCTCTGCCTTAAAAATATTCGAAGATTCTGCTTCCGCTGCCTTTTGAGGAAGATATTTCAAGAGACTCACAACCCTCAGAGTAAAATATTCTCCTCATCTGTCTTAAATGTGTGACGCCTTATTTTTAAACAGTGACCCTTAATTTTAGATTCTCTGATAGGTAGAAACATTCTTTCCACATTGACCCTGTCAATACTGCTCAGGATCTTAAAGGTTTAAATCAAATTGCCTCATTCTTTTTTTAATTCATTTGTAGGACATAGATATCACTGGCTGGCAGCATTTATTGCCCATTCCTAGTTGCCCTCGAAGGTGGTGATGAGCTGCCTTCTTGAATTACTACAGTCCATGTGCTGTGGGCTGACCCACAATACCATTAGGAAGAGAATTCCAGGATTTTGGCCCAGTGACTGCGAAGGAACAGTGATATATTTCCAAATCAGAACGGTGAGTGGTTTGGAGGGGAACTTGGAGGTGATGGTGTTCCCATGCATCTGCAGCTTATTCTTCTAGATGAAGGTGGTCATGGGTTTGGAAGGTGCTGTCTAAGGATCTCTAGTGAATTGCTGCAGTGCATCCTATATACTGAGTGTCGGTGGTGAAAAGAGTGGATGTTTGTAGATGTGATGCCAATCAAGTGGGCTGCTTTGTCCTAAGTGGTGTCAAGCTTCCTGAGTGTTGTCGGATCTGCACCCATCCAGGCACATGCGGAGTACTTCATCACACTCCTGACTTGTACCTCGTACATGGTGGATAGGCTTTGGGGAGTCAGGAGACAAGTTACTTGCTGCAGCATTCCTAACCTCTGATCTGTTCTTGTAACCACTGAGTTTATGTGGCGAGTCCAGTTGAATTTTTATATGGTGGGTCCAGTTGAATTTTTGGTCAATAGTAACCCCTAAGAAGTTGACAGTGGGGCTTTCTGAGGAGTCGTGAATAATGCTGAACATCACTGAATATCCCCACACTGCCTTTGCAGCTTGGCATGTCCCTAATCAGGACCCCAAGACCTCATAGTCGCATCCAGAACTGCCCCTTTGCTGTGGCTGCCTTCCACTCAGTTTGCAGCTCCCAACGATGAAGGGCATCTACTCAGCTATTGTTTGAACACAACCCAGCAAGAAGGAACCAGGAAGCAATGCCTTCTTAGCACAAGCAGATGCCTTCAGAGTAATAAGCACTCAATATGAAGAGAAGGTAAGGCCTCTGAATGACCCACAAGTCCCCAACCCCCTCCTTACCCAATGATGGCAGTGATCTTCGTATTCCCCCGCTCCACCACCAACCCCAACCTAGCCCTGAGCTGTACTTGGGTTCGGCATTCTCCCTTTTGCTCCTTCTTTCTTGGACTGCCTGGGAAGCGTTGGTCACCTGAGCACTGACCTCCGATATCCCCTTTGGAGGTGATGTTGTCAGCTTCATGCTGGTGGAGAGCTTTTGTAAATGACGTCGGCAGATCATCATGTCAGTGCAAGCTGAATATTTGGTGCAAGTTCAACATCCAGACTGAATTCAAATTAGATTCCTGGCCTTCTGTGGCATGTTCCACATCAGTCCGCTGGAAGGGTTAGTTCGAAATCAAAAAACATGACCTTTCTTTTCTGAACTGTCCACATTTTGAGCCTGCACTGCCTTTCCCATGAATGGTGGCTGCAGGCTCAGGATCCCACCCCTACCTTTTTCTTTTCCATTACAAATTTAAATCATATTGTATTGTGATTGCTATCACTAAAATGCTCCCTCTCTGCTACATCAAACACTTTTCTGACTTTGTTCTTCAGAAATAGATCCAACAATAGATCCTTATTGGACCTTCTTTTTTTTTTTGGCATAAATGCTCTGCTGAATACATTTCAAGAAATCCATCCTCTCTAAACACTTTACATTATGACTATACCATTCAATGTTAATACTTATTATTAGAGCTTTAAACTAAGGGGTGGTAGTTATAGGACGGATGTCAGAGGTAGGTTCTTTACCCAGAAGGTGCTAAGGGTATGGAATGCCCTGTCTGCTGCAGTTGTAGATGCGCCAAGTTTGGGGGCATTTAAGAGGTCTGTGGATAGGTTTATGGATGAAAAGGGAATGGTTTAGGTTAGAGGGTCATTGCTTTTTCTTAATTGGTCGGCGCAACATCAAGGGCCAAAGGGCCTGTTCTGCGCTGTAATGTTCTATGATCTTAATCTCTTATTATTATTGTTACAAAGCTCAGTGAATTGTCTATATATCTGCTCCTCTATTGCCCGCTGATTGTTTAGGGACCTATGATACATTCTCAACAATGTGACTGCTTCCTTTTTATTCCTCAGCTCTACCCACAAAGCCTCATTTGAAGAACCTTCCAAGATATCATCCCACATTACTGTAGCAATTTACTCCTTAATGATGGAACATCACCTCCTGTTTTGCTTCCTGTCTTGCCTAAAGATCCTATACCTGGAATATTGAATAGCCAATCCCGAACTTTCCCTCAACCATGTTTCTACAATAGCAACAATATTACACATCTATGTCTCAATCCACACGCTTAACTCACCATGGTGGCACAGTGGTTAGCACTGTTGCTTCACAGCGCTGTAGCCCTGGGTTCAATTCTGGTATTGAATGACTGTCTGCCTGTTTCAAATCAATCTAGAAATTGCAACCTTTGAGGTCCTATTTTTTAATCCGCTGCCTAGTTCCCAGAATTATTGTAATGAGGATCCTGGGAGATTTATTTAAATGATTTCTTTCTAAATCAGAAAGTCTTATACATATTACAGAATGCAGTGAGTTATTTGTCTGCTAACACTGCCATCTTCAGGAACTGTTCTGAATGATATCACTTTTGTTAATTTTAGTGAATGGCATGGTTAGTGCTGCTGCCTCAAAGCACCAGGAACATGGGTTCAATTTCAGCCTTGGGTGATTGTATAGAGTTTGTACATCCTTATCATGTATGTGTGGGTTTCCTCTGGGTGCTTTGGTTTTCTCCCATAGTACAGATAAGATGGATCAGCTATAGTAAATTGCCCCTTAGATGTGGAAGATATTAGTAGGGTTACAGGAGAGGTTCTGTCTGACAGTCAGTGCAGACCTGAAGAGCTAAATAACTTCCTTCTGCACAGTAGGGATTCTTCAATTCTATGCGTAATATTAATATTAAGTTACCTCTGAACAAGTAGGAGCTGCAACTGTCCTTTCTAAGCCACAGCAGGGAGAACATTTTTCAGATAGGGGTGGTAGCCCTTACAGCCATTTAATGCCTATAGAACCAACTGGAGGCAGAACTTCTGCCCCTCACTTTCCTGCCTCAAGTACCAGCTGAGCAATCTGATAGGAACTGGAGCATAAATGTATTCCCAGCAGAAGCAATTGGGAACCGTGACACTGCTGGGACCAACAGAGCTGTTGGTCAAAATGATCATAGCCAAAGACCAGTTAAGTGTGGGGGTTTCATCATGGGGATTAGAGGTGAAGCCCTGGGGTGTGTGGGGGAGAAGTTGGAAAGACCAGATGTTGGTTGACTGATTGGGAAAGTGAGTGTGACACCCCCTTTTTAAGCGTACAAAAACAAAAATGAATAACTCATGGACTATTTCCTCCCACAGACAATTATTCACATATCAGAATTTTGTATAAATTTGACAGAAACTCCATTTTCTACACACTGACTCTATGCTACTCAATGTCAATGTCTAAACCAGAGAGTTTTCAATCTTTGTGACCTATTTAATTTGAGAGAAGCTTCCAACATCTTATCTTCAGCCATACATCTCCATAAGACCGCCTTACCCCACCACTGGCTTAGTTATGTGATGTGAACTGTCATCAATATCTTTTTAACTTCTACACTTGACTATTCTAATGCTTTCATGGCCGGCCTTTATGTCCTTAACCTCGAGTTTGCCTAAACGTTACTGATTCTATCTCAATCCCAATTTTGTTCTGCCATAATTTCTGGGCTATATTGGCTCCCGTCCAGCAATACTCAATTTAAAAGTATTTTAACCATATTCAGATCTCTCAAGTCCTGTCTCTTCCTTTCTCTAATCTCCATCAGTCATATAACCCTCTGATATCTCTGAATTCCTTCACCTGTTTCTAGCCTCTTGGGCTAACACAATTTTCATCACTCCTCTATTGGTGATTGTCTTCAGCTGCCTTGTGCCTAATCTCTAGAATTTCTCCCCAATACTCCTCTTGATACCCAACAAAATCTACAGTCCTGATAGAACCTCCCATTTCAAAGCAACCTGAACCCTCAGTCCATACTGTACAGCAGTCTTGACTTGCTGCTGTTTGACAGAGATGAAGGAGGCAATCCTGACCACAGTAGGCTTCAGTAGAATTATGGAAGGATTGAATAAATGCAGGCAGAGTAAAGGAGAGTATGAAACTGCCAAGTGCCTGTGGATTCAGTTCACAGGAGTCTTTGGCGATATAGACAGAACCATGCTAACAGCACTGAAAAGGGTCAACTGGACTCAAACTCTTATTTCACACATCATCGAGGCGACAGACATTTGTAAGAACAGGACATTTGTTTCATGAGTTTCTGTGATTAGCTTAAGTTTTCGCCATTTCACGGAAAACCCCTACAGGGCACAAATGTAAAATCTACCCTTTGGGTTTGCATCAAATCACACCTCGGTATATTGTTCATTCTATTTGCTCCAATGTTTATACCTGTTCTAGCAGTTAAAGTTTTAAGTGGAGATGGAAATTCACTCAGTTCCTGAATGTAGGAACAATGCTGAGCAGGCGTGGGCAGAGAGCCCTGCGCAGCCAATATCATGTAGCTAATTTATCATGTATAAGATCCCAGGCAACTTCAAAATAATTTTATCAACACTACTAAACAAACTCTACTTTATCAGATATAAAGTTATTATAGTAGTGTGTGTGTAGTTTTTTTTCTCTCCTGCAAATTAAAGTAACAGTGATGGCAGTGCAGGTAGTACATTGCACCTCCTGCGGTATGTATGAGGTGAGGGACACCAGTAGTGTTCCTGCTGATTATACCTGCAGGAAGTGTGCACATTTGCAGCTCCTTGAGGATCGTGTTAAGGAGCTGGAGCTGGAATTAGAGGAGCTCAGAGTAATTCGAGAGGTTGAGGAGGATATAGGCAGGAGTAACAAAGAGATTGTAACTCCTATAAGTGATAATTGGGTAACTATTAGGAGGAGGGGTAAGAAGCAATCGGGGAGACAATCCCCTGGGGCTGTTCCCCTCCAAAATAAATTTTCTGTCTTGGAGGCTACAGTTGAGGAAGAATCAACTGGAGCTGACCAAAGGGAGCAGGTCTCTGGGGGTGAGACTGCTGAGAATGCTCAGGTGGGTGGGGGGAATAAGAGATTAGGCCTAGTTATAGGAGACTCCATAGTTAGAGGGACAGATAGGAGGGTAAATAGTAATAAACAGGACTCAGGGCTGGTGTGTTGCCTCCCAGGGGCTGGGGTCCAGGATGTCGCAGATCGGGTTTTTAGGATTCTTAAGGGTGAGGGGAGTCAGCCCCAAGTCATTGTTCATGTGGGGACACATGATGTAGGTAGGACAAGGGAAGGGGATATTAAACAGAAATTTATGGAGTTAGGGTGGAAGCTTAGGTCCATAACAGGCAGAGTGGTTATCTCTGGACTCTTGCCTGTGCCAAGGGATAGTTTAGAGATGAACAGAGAAAGGGATAGTTTGAACTCATGGCTGCGTGGATGGTGCAGGAGGGAGGGGTTCAGGTTCCTTAACAATTGGGACTCATTCTGGGATAGGTGGGACCTCTTCAAGAGAGATGGTCTACACCTGAACCAGAGGGGGACTAATATCTTGGGGGGAAAATTTGCTAAGGCTATGATGGGGGCGTTA